>JALXJV020000002.1:7718641-8307849 GCA_024633595.2 Lepomis macrochirus | reverse complement strand
GTGACTGCAGTGACTGGTGATGGCAGTACTTACGGACAGAGTACCACTGTTTCCCAATACACAGGTAAGTGTTTAAATGTGGCTCATACTGTCAGCTAGTCTGCTGAGGACGACTCTCTGCTATGATTTCAACTTTACCTCAGAGCTGTACTGTATGTGCTGGATCTGGTTGTAGCTCCGGACACTGTTGATTCCTAATCTGTTAGGTGATGTGCAGATTTCAGGAGCATTCGTTTTGGATTGTTTGATATGTTTCTTATTCATGTTAGCAGCATGACTCTAGAGATAACAATGTTGATGTAATGTTATTGTGATGACTATATTTTTTATCTCATGTCTGTTGTCTTCACTTCTCTGTGACTCACAGAGCCTGATGTAGTCCGAAATCTCACTGTCACTGGATTTACAACATCCTCTGTGTCTCTGAGCTGGACTAAACCAGAGGGAACAAGCTCTTTCTACAGAGTACAGTGGACTAATGGCAGTGTAACTGAGACTGTAAATGTGAATGGAACATCTACAACCATTACTAACCTGACTGCTGGTGTTCAGTATAACATAACTGTGACTGCAGTGGCTGGTGATGGCACTACTGACGGAGAGAAAGCAGCTGTTTCTCTGTACACAAGTAAGAACAAGTTTATATTCGGATGACTTGATAAGATGCTCGATTATATTCTTAACGTCAAACTCCATATTATGGGATAGTGTGACGACCTTGTGGTTCCTGTGTGGTGTTATTCCTGTGTCCTGTCTAATACAGTACGTTTCACTGTCATCTCTTCTCCATTGTGTTTACCTCTCTTTCACTCACAGAGCCTGATGTAGTCAGAAATCTCACTGTCACTGGATTTACAACATCCTCTGTGTCTCTGAGCTGGACTAAACCAGAGGGAACAAGCTCTTTCTACAGAGTACAGTGGACTAATGGCAGTGTAACTGAGACTGTAAATGTGAATGGAACATCTACAACCATTACTAACCTGACTGCTGGTGTTCAGTATAACATAACTGTGACTGCAGTGACTGGTGATGGCAGTACTTACGGACAGAGTACCACTGTTTCCCAATACACAAGTAAGTGTTTAAATGTGGCTCATACTGTCAGCTAGTCTGCTGAGGACGACTCTCTGCTATGATTTCAACTTTACCTCAGAGCTGTACTGTATGTGCTGGATCTGGTTGTAGCTCCGGACACTGTTGATTCCTCATCTGTTTAGTGATGTGCAGATTTCAGGAGCATTCGTTTTGGATTGTTTGATATGTTTCTTATTCATGTTAGCAGCATGACTCTAGAGATAGCAATGTTGATGTAATTTTATTGTGATGACTATATTTTTTATCTCATGTCCGTTGCCTTCACTTCTCTGTCACTCACAGAGCCTGATGTAGTCAGGAATCTCACTGTCACTGGATTTACAACATCCTCTGTGTCTCTGAGCTGGACTAAACCAGAGGGAACGAGCTCTTTCTACAGAGTACAGTGGACTAATGGCAATGTAACTGATACTGTAAATGTGACTGGAACATCTACAAACATTACTAACCTGACTGCTGGTGTTCAGTATAATATAACTGTGACTGCAGTGGCTGGTGATGGCACTACTGACGGAGAGAAAGCAGCTGTTTCTCTGTACACAAGTAAGAACAAGTTTATATTCGGATGACTTGATAAGATGCTCGATTATATTCTTAACGTCAAACTCCATATTATGGGATAGTGTGACGACCTTGTGGTTCCTGTGTGGTGTTATTCCTGTGTCCTGTCTAATAAAGTACGTTTCACTGTCATCTCTTCTCCATTGTGTTTACCTCTCTTTCACTCACAGAGCCTGATGTAGTCAGAAATCTCACTGTCACTGGATTTACAACATCCTCTGTGTCTCTGAGCTGGACTAAACCAGAGGGAACAAGCTCTTTCTACAGAGTACAGTGGACTAATGGCAGTGTAACTGAGACTGTAAATGTGAATGGAACATCTACAAACATTACTAACCTGACTGCTGGTGTTCAGTATAACATAACTGTGACTGCAGTGACTGGTGATGGCAGTACTTACGGACAGAGTACCACTGTTTCCCAATACACAGGTAAGTGTTTAAATGTGGCTCATACTGTCAGCTAGTCTGCTGAGGACGACTCTCTGCTATGATTTCAACTTTACCTCAGAGCTGTACTGTATGTGCTGGATCTGGTTGTAGCTCCGGACACTGTTGATTCCTAATCTGTTAGGTGATGTGCAGATTTCTGGAGCATTCGTTTTGGATTGTTTGATATGTTTCTTATTCATGTTAGCAGCATGACTCTAGAGATAACAATGTTGATGTAATGTTATTGTGATCAGGGTGGGAATTATGTAATTATAGGGGCAAGGCCATTTGGCCTCCACCTTTTCTTTTTTTTTTAGGGGCACCTAGGCCATATGACAGGGCACAAAGGCCATTGAGTACAATTTGATGGTTTTCCCATTCAGATTGATACCATAACATCCTAATTTGGAATAAGACATGGATTATGACTTTTTTAATAAAAAAAATTTAATGAGAGAGAACCATTTCATCCAGAAGGTATTCATCCTAACAACAATAGAAACAACATTAATGCCAATAAAAGCATTCAGAAACACAAATGCCAATAAAATCATTCAAAAGTTCATTCAGTCCTCTATATCATGTGGAATGTGAGTGTGTGAGAGAGAACCATTTCATCCAGAAGGTATACAGCCTTAACAACAATAGAAACAACACAAATGCCAGTAAAAGCATTCAAAAAGTTAATTCAGTCCATTACATGTGAGAATGTGTGTGAGAGAGAGAGAGAGAGAGTGAGAGAGAGAGAGAATGCAGTGGATTATTTCAATCAGACTCATCACTTGAAAGAGAATCTGACACAGGGTCAGGGTTGGAGTTCAGTCAGAGGAGATGTTTGTTGTCCTACGTAGCTAACAGCTAGCTTAGTTCACCATGCAAAAATGGCAAATACCGGTAATACTAAATGTTACGTTCAGTCAAATCCTACCACATTAATCAGTTACTTATCATATCAAAACAGCTTAGCTCGTTTGCTGTGCAGATGCTTACCTGAGTGAGTGTCGTTCTTCTGTATGTGCTGACGTTACATGCTTCTTGCACTGCTGTTTTGAGGCGTGCACGTGAGATCATCGATGTGATTATGACACTGACCGCACCTGCGCGAATCCACGAACTAATTGAAGTTCAGAGACCTACTTGGGTGGCTCGCTGTAATTCAAAGCAAGCCCACTATGCCGCACTGAAGCTTTATACATGGAACTTGGACAGGGCCAGGGCACACAGGCCACTGTGGCCGTACGATGATTTTTTTTTCACGGGGCATGACGGCCAAAGTGTAGGGCAACGGAGGCCATGGCCGCGTGGCCGCGGTATAATTCCCACACTGATTGTGATGACTATATTTTTTATCTCATGTCTGTTGTCTTCACTTCTCTGTCACTCACAGAGCCTGATGTAGTCCGAAATCTCACTGTCACTGGATTTACAACATCCTCTGTGTCTCTGAGCTGGACTAAACCAGAGGGAACAAGCTCTTTCTACAGAGTACAGTGGACTAATGGCAGTGTAACTGAGACTGTAAATGTGAATGGAACATCTACAAACATTACTAACCTGACTGCTGGTGTTCAGTATAACATAACTGTGACTGCAGTGGCTGGTGATGGCAGTACTTACGGACAGAGTACCACTGTTTCCCAATACACAAGTAAGTGTTTAAATGTGGCTCATACTGTCAGCTAGTCTGCTGAGGACGACTCTCTGCTATGATTTCAACTTTACCTCAGAGCTGTACTGTATGTGCTGGATCTGGTTGTAGCTCCGGACACTGTTGATTCCTCATCTGTTTAGTGATGTGCAGATTTCAGGAGCATTCGTTTTGGATTGTTTGATATGTTTCTTATTCATGTTAGCAGCATGACTCTAGAGATAGCAATGTTGATGTAATGTTATTGTGATGACTATATTTTTTATCTCATGTCTGTTGCCTTCACTTCTCTGTCACTCACAGAGCCTGATGTAGTCAGGAATCTCACTGTCACTGGATTTACAACATCCTCTGTGTCTCTGAGCTGGACTAAACCAGAGGGAACGAGCTCTTTCTACAGAGTACAGTGGACTAATGGCAATGTAACTGATACTGTAAATGTGACTGGAACATCTACAAACATTACTAACCTGACTGCTGGTGTTCAGTATAACATAACTGTGACTGCAGTGGCTGGTGATGGCACTACTGACGGAGAGAAAGCAGCTGTTTCTCTGTACACAAGTAAGAACAAGTTTATATTCGGATGACTTGATAAGATGCTCGATTATATTCTTAACGTCAAACTCCATATTATGGGATAGTGTGACGACCTTGTGGTTCCTGTGTGGTGTTATTCCTGTGTCCTGTCTAATAAAGTACGTTTCACTGTCATCTCTTCTCCATTGTGTTTACCTCTCTTTCACTCACAGAGCCTGATGTAGTCAGAAATCTCACTGTCACTGGATTTACAACATCCTCTGTGTCTCTGAGCTGGACTAAACCAGAGGGAACAAGCTCTTTCTACAGAGTACAGTGGACTAATGGCAGTGTAACTGAGACTGTAAATGTGAATGGAACATCTACAAACATTACTAACCTGACTGCTGGTGTTCAGTATAACATAACTGTGACTGCAGTGGCTGGTGATGGCAGTACTTACGGACAGAGTACCACTGGTTCCCAATACACAAGTAAGTGTTTAAATGTGGCTCATACTGTCAGCTAGTCTGCTGAGGACGACTCTCTGCTATGATTTCAACTTTTACCTCAGAGCTGTACTGTATGTGCTGGATCTGGTTGTAGCTCCGGACACTGTTGATTCCTAATCTGTTAGGTGATGTGCAGATTTCAGGAGCATTCGTTTTGGATTGTTTGATATGTTTCTTATTCATGTTAGCAGCATGACTCTAGAGATAGCAATGTTGATGTAATGTTATTGTGATGACTATATTTTTTATCTCATGTCTGTTGTCTTCACTTCTCTGTCACTCACAGAGCCTGATGTAGTCAGAAATCTCACTGTCACTGGATTTACAACATCCTCTGTGTCTCTGAGCTGGACTAAACCAGAGGGAACAAGCTCTTTCTACAGAGTACAGTGGACTAATGGCAGTGTAACTGAGACTGTAAATGTGAATGGAACATCTACAACCATTACTAACCTGACTGCTGGTGTTCAGTATAATATAACTGTTACTGCAGTGGCTGGTGATGGCACTACTGACGGAGAGAAAGCAGCTGTTTCTCTGTACACAAGTAAGAACAAGTTTATATTCGGATGACTTGATAAGATGCTCGATTATATTCTTAACGTCAAACTCCATATTATGGGATAGTGTGACGACCTTGTGGTTCCTGTGTGGTGTTATTCCTGTGTCCTGTCTAATACAGTACGTTTCACTGTCATCTCTTCTCCATTGTGTTTACCTCTCTTTCACTCACAGAGCCTGATGTAGTCAGAAATCTCACTGTCACTGGATTTACAACATCCTCTGTGTCTCTGAGCTGGACTAAACCAGAGGGAACAAGCTCTTTCTACAGAGTACAGTGGACTAATGGCAGTGTAACTGAGACTGTAAATGTGAATGGAACATCTACAAACATTACTAACCTGACTGCTGGTGTTCAGTATAACATAACTGTGACTGCAGTGACTGGTGATGGCAGTACTACGGACAGAGTACCACTGTTTCCCAATACACAAGTAAGTGTTTAAATGTGGCTCATACTGTCAGCTAGTCTGCTGAGGACGACTCTCTGCTATGATTTCAACTTTACCTCAGAGCTGTACTGTATGTGCTGGATCTGGTTGTAGCTCGGACACTGTTGATTCCTAATCTGTTTAGTGATGTGCAGATTTCAGGAGCATTCGTTTTGGATTGTTTGATATGTTTCTTATTCATGTTAGCAGCATGACTCTAGAGATAGCAATGTTGATGTAATTTTATTGTGATGACTATATTTTTTATCTCATGTCCGTTGCCTTCACTTCTCTGTCACTCACAGAGCCTGATGTAGTCAGGAATCTCACTGTCACTGGATTTACAACATCCTCTGTGTCTCTGAGCTGGACTAAACCAGAGGGAACGAGCTCTTTCTACAGAGTACAGTGGACTAATGGCAATGTAACTGATACTGTAAATGTGACTGGAACATCTACAAACATTACTAACCTGACTGCTGGTGTTCAGTATAATATAACTGTGACTGCAGTGGCTGGTGATGGCACTACTGACGGAGAGAAAGCAGCTGTTTCTCTGTACACAAGTAAGAACAAGTTTATATTCGGATGACTTGATAAGATGCTCGATTATATTCTTAACGTCAAACTCCATATTATGGGATAGTGTGACGACCTTGTGGTTCCTGTGTGGTGTTATTCCTGTGTCCTGTCTAATACAGTACGTTTCACTGTCATCTCTTCTCCATTGTGTTTACCTCTCTTTCACTCACAGAGCCTGATGTAGTCAGAAATCTCACTGTCACTGGATTTACAACATCCTCTGTGTCTCTGAGCTGGACTAAACCAGAGGGAACAAGCTCTTTCTACAGAGTACAGTGGACTAATGGCAGTGTAACTGAGACTGTAAATGTGAATGGAACATCTACAAACATTACTAACCTGACTGCTGGTGTTCAGTATAACATAACTGTGACTGCAGTGACTGGTGATGGCAGTACTTACGGACAGAGTACCACTGTTTCCCAATACACAGGTAAGTGTTTAAATGTGGCTCATACTGTCAGCTAGTCTGCTGAGGACGACTCTCTGCTATGATTTCAACTTTACCTCAGAGCTGTACTGTATGTGCTGGATCTGGTTGTAGCTCCGGACACTGTTGATTCCTAATCTGTTAGGTGATGTGCAGATTTCTGGAGCATTCGTTTTGGATTGTTTGATATGTTTCTTATTCATGTTAGCAGCATGACTCTAGAGATAACAATGTTGATGTAATGTTATTGTGATCAGGGTGGGAATTATGTAATTATAGGGGCAAGGCCATTTGGCCTCCACCTTTCTTTTTTTTTAGGGGCACCTAGGCCATATGACAGGGCACAAAGGCCATTGAGTACAATTTGATGGTTTTCCCATTCAGATTGATACCATAACATCCTAATTTGGAATAAGACATGGATTATGACTTTTTTAATAAAAAAATTTAATGAGAGAGAACCATTTCATCCAGAAGGTATTCATCCTAACAACAATAGAAACAACATTAATGCCAATAAAAGCATTCAGAAACACAAATGCCAATAAAATCATTCAAAAGTTCATTCAGTCCTCTATATCATGTGGAATGTGAGTGTGTGAGAGAGAACCATTTCATCCAGAAGGTATACAGCCTTAACAACAATAGAAACAACACAAATGCCAGTAAAAGCATTCAAAAAGTTAATTCAGTCCATTACATGTGAGAATGTGTGTGAGAGAGAGAGAGAGAGAGAGAGAGAGAATGCAGTGGATTATTTCAATCAGACTCATCACTTGAAAGAGAATCTGACACAGGGTCAGGGTTGGAGTTCAGTCAGAGGAGATGTTTGTTGTCCTACGTAGCTAACAGCTAGCTTAGTTCACCATGCAAAAATGGCAAATACCGGTAATACTAAATGTTACGTTCAGTCAAATCCTACCACATTAATCAGTTACTTATCATATCAAAACAGCTTAGCTCGTTTGCTGTGCAGATGCTTACCTGAGTGAGTGTCGTTCTTCTGTATGTGCTGACGTTACATGCTTCTTGCACTGCTGTTTTGAGGCGTGCGCGTGAGATCATCGATGTGATTATGACACTGACCGCACCTGCGCGAATCCACGAACTAATTGAAGTTCAGAGACCTACTTGGGTGGCTCGCTGTAATTCAAAGCAAGCCCACTATGCCGCACTGAAGCTTTATACATGGAACTTGGACAGGGCCAGGGCACACAGGCCACTGTGGCCGTACGATGATTTTTTTTTCACGGGGCATGACGGCCAAAGTGTAGGGCAACGGAGGCCATGGCCGCGTGGCCGCGGTATAATTCCCACACTGATTGTGATGACTATATTTTTTATCTCATGTCTGTTGTCTTCACTTCTCTGTCACTCACAGAGCCTGATGTAGTCCGAAATCTCACTGTCACTGGATTTACAACATCCTCTGTGTCTCTGAGCTGGACTAAACCAGAGGGAACAAGCTCTTTCTACAGAGTACAGTGGACTAATGGCAGTTTAACTGAGACTGTAAATGTGAATGGAACATCTACAAACATTACTAACCTGACTGCTGGTGTTCAGTATAACATAACTGTGACTGCAGTGGCTGGTGATGGCAGTACTTACGGACAGAGTACCACTGTTTCCCAATACACAAGTAAGTGTTTAAATGTGGCTCATACTGTCAGCTAGTCTGCTGAGGACGACTCTCTGCTATGATTTCAACTTTACCTCAGAGCTGTACTGTATGTGCTGGATCTGGTTGTAGCTCCGGACACTGTTGATTCCTAATCTGTTAGGTGATGTGCAGATTTCAGGAGCATTCGTTTTGGATTGTTTGATATGTTTCTTATTCATGTTAGCAGCATGACTCTAGAGATAGCAATGTTGATGTAATGTTATTGTGATGACTATATTTTTTATCTCATGTCTGTTGTCTTCACTTCTCTGTCACTCACAGAGCCTGATGTAGTCCGAAATCTCTCTGTCACTGGATTTACAACATCCTCTGTGTCTCTGAGCTGGACTAAACCAGAGGGAACAAGCTCTTTCTACAGAGTACAGTGGACTAATGGCAATGTAACTGAGACTGTAAATGTGACTGGAACATCTACAAACATTACTAACCTGACTGCTGGTGTTCAGTATAATATAACTGTGACTGCAGTGGCAGGTGATGGCACTACTGACGGAGAGAAAGCAGCTGTTTCTCTGTACACAAGTAAGAACAAGTTTATATTCGGATGACTTGATAAGATGCTCGATTATATTCTTAACGTCAAACTCCATATTATGGGATAGTGTGACGACCTTGTGGTTCCTGTGTGGTGTTATTCCTGTGTCCTGTCTAATACAGTACGTTTCACTGTCATCTCTTCTCCATTGTGTTTACCTCTCTTTCACTCACAGAGCCTGATGTAGTCCGAAATCTCACTGTCACTGGATTTACAACATCCTCTGTGTCTCTGAGCTGGACTAAACCAGAGGGAACAAGCTCTTTCTACAGAGTACAGTGGACTAATGGCAGTTTAACTGAGACTGTAAATGTGACTGGACCATCTACAAACATTACTAACCTGACTGCTGGTGTTCAGTATAATATAACTGTGACTGCAGTGGCTGGTGATGGCACTACTGACGGAGAGAAAGCAGCTGTTTCTCTGTACACAAGTAAGAACAAGTTTATATTCGGATGACTTGATAAGATGCTCGATTATATTCTTAACGTCAAACTCCATATTATGGGATAGTGTGACGACCTTGTGGTTTCTGTGTGGTGTTATTCCTGTGTCCTGTCTAATACAGTACGTTTCACTGTCATCTCTTCTCCATTGTGTTTACCTCTCTTTCACTCACAGAGCCTGATGTAGTCAGAAATCTCACTGTCACTGGATTTACAACATCCTCTGTGTCTCTGAGCTGGACTAAACCAGAGGGAACAAGCTCTTTCTACAGAGTACAGTGGACTAATGGCAGTGTAACTGAGACTGTAAATGTGAATGGAACATCTACAACCATTACTAACCTGACTGCTGGTGTTCAGTATAACATAACTGTGACTGCAGTGACTGGTGATGGCAGTACTTACGGACAGAGTACCACTGTTTCCCAATACACAAGTAAGTGTTTAAATGTGGCTCATACTGTCAGCTAGTCTGCTGAGGACGACTCTCTGCTATGATTTCAACTTTACCTCAGAGCTGTACTGTATGTGCTGGATCTGGTTGTAGCTCCGGACACAGTTGATTCCTCATCTGTTTAGTGATGTGCAGATTTCAGGAGCATTCGTTTTGGATTGTTTGATATGTTTCTTATTCATGTTAGCAGCATGACTCTAGAGATAGCAATGTTGATGTAATGTTATTGTGATGACTATATTTTTTATCTCATGTCCGTTGCCTTCACTTCTCTGTCACTCACAGAGCCTGATGTAGTCAGGAATCTCACTGTCACTGGATTTACAACATCCTCTGTGTCTCTGAGCTGGACTAAACCAGAGGGAACGAGCTCTTTCTACAGAGTACAGTGGACTAATGGCAATGTAACTGATACTGTAAATGTGACTGGAACATCTACAAACATTACTAACCTGACTGCTGGTGTTCAGTATAACATAACTGTGACTGCAGTGGCTGGTGATGGCACTACTGACGGAGAGAAAGCAGCTGTTTCTCTGTACACAAGTAAGAACAAGTTTATATTCGGATGACTTGATAAGATGCTCGATTATATTCTTAACGTCAAACTCCATATTATGGGATAGTGTGACGACCTTGTGGTTCCTGTGTGGTGTTATTCCTGTGTCCTGTCTAATAAAGTACGTTTCACTGTCATCTCTTCTCCATTGTGTTTACCTCTCTTTCACTCACAGAGCCTGATGTAGTCAGAAATCTCACTGTCACTGGATTTACAACATCCTCTGTGTCTCTGAGCTGGACTAAACCAGAGGGAACAAGCTCTTTCTACAGAGTACAGTGGACTAATGGCAGTTTAACTGAGACTGTAAATGTGACTGGAACATCTACAAACATTACTAACCTGACTGCTGGTGTTCAGTATAACATAACTGTGACTGCAGTGGCTGGTGATGGCACTACTGACGGAGAGAAAGCAGCTGTTTCTCTGTACACAAGTAAGAACAAGTTTATATTCGGATGACTTGATAAGATGCTCGATTATATTCTTAACGTCAAACTCCATATTATGGGATAGTGTGACGACCTTGTGGTTCCTGTGTGGTGTTATTCCTGTGTCCTGTCTAATACAGTACGTTTCACTGTCATCTCTTCTCCATTGTGTTTACCTCTCTTTCACTCACAGAGCCTGATGTAGTCCGAAATCTCACTGTCACTGGATTTACAACATCCTCTGTGTCTCTGAGCTGGACTAAACCAGAGGGAACAAGCTCTTTCTACAGAGTACAGTGGACTAATGGCAGTGTAACTGAGACTGTAAATGTGAATGGAACATCTACAAACATTACTAACCTGACTGCTGGTGTTCAGTATAACATAACTGTGACTGCAGTGGCTGGTGATGGCAGTACTTACGGACAGAGTACCACTGGTTCCCAATACACAAGTAAGTGTTTAAATGTGGCTCATACTGTCAGCTAGTCTGCTGAGGACGACTCTCTGCTATGATTTCAACTTTTACCTCAGAGCTTTACTGTATGTGCTGGATCTGGTTGTAGCTCCGGACACTGTTGATTCCTAATCTGTTAGGTGATGTGCAGATTTCAGGAGCATTCGTTTTGGATTGTTTGATATGTTTCTTATTCATGTTAGCAGCATGACTCTAGAGATAGCAATGTTGATGTAATGTTATTGTGATCAGGGTGGGAATTATGTAATTATAGGGGCAAGGCCATTTGGCCTCCACCTTTTCTTTTTTTTTTAGGGGCACCTAGGCCATATGACAGGGCACAAAGGCCATTGAGTACAATTTGATGGTTTTCCCATTCAGATTGATACCATAACATCCTAATTTGGAATAAGACATGGATTATGACTTTTTTAATAAAAAAAATTTAATGAGAGAGAACCATTTCATCCAGAAGGTATTCATCCTAACAACAATAGAAACAACATTAATGCCAATAAAAGCATTCAGAAACACAAATGCCAATAAAATCATTCAAAAAGTTCATTCAGTCCTCTATATCATGTGGAATGTGAGTGTGTGAGAGAGAACCATTTCATCCAGAAGGTATACAGCCTTAACAACAATAGAAACAACACAAATGCCAGTAAAAGCATTCAAAAAGTTAATTCAGTCCATTACATGTGAGAATGTGTGTGTGTGTGTGAGAGAGAGAGAGAGAGAGAGAGAGAGAGAGAGAGAGAGTGAGAGAGAGAGAATGCAGTGGATTATTTCAATCAGACTCATCACTTGAAAGAGAATCTGACACAGGGTCAGGGTTGGAGTTCAGTCAGAGGAGATGTTTGTTGTCCTACGTAGCTAACAGCTAGCTTAGTTCACCATGCAAAAATGGCAAATACCGGTAATACTAAATGTTACGTTCAGTCAAATCCTACCACATTAATCAGTTACTTATCATATCAAAACAACTTAGCTCGTTTGCTGTGCAGATGCTTACCTGAGTGAGTGTCGTTCTTCTGTATGTGCTGACGTTACATGCTTCTTGCACTGCTGTTTTGAGGCGTGCGCGTGAGATCATCGATGTGATTATGACACTGACCGCACTCTGCGCGAATCCACTGAACTAATTGAAGTTCAGAGACCTACTTGGGTGGCTCGCTGTAATTCAAAGCAAGCCCACTATGCCGCACTGAAGCTTTATACATGGAACTTGGACAGGGCCAGGGCACACAGGCCACTGTGGCCGTATCGATGATTTTTTTTTTCACGGGCATGACGGCCAAAGTGTAGGGCAACGGAGGCCATGGCCGCGTGGCCGCGGTATAATTCCCACACTGATTGTGATGACTATATTTTTTATCTCATGTCTGTTGTCTTCACTTCTCTGTCACTCACAGAGCCTGATGTAGTCCGAAATCTCACTGTCACTGGATTTACAACATCCTCTGTGTCTCTGAGCTGGACTAAACCAGAGGGAACAAGCTCTTTCTACAGAGTACAGTGGACTAATGGCAGTTTAACTGAGACTGTAAATGTGAATGGAACATCTACAAACATTACTAACCTGACTGCTGGTGTTCAGTATAACATAACTGTGACTGCAGTGGCTGGTGATGGCAGTACTTACGGACAGAGTACCACTGTTTCCCAATACACAAGTAAGTGTTTAAATGTGGCTCATACTGTCAGCTAGTCTGCTGAGGACGACTCTCTGCTATGATTTCAACTTTACCTCAGAGCTGTACTGTATGTGCTGGATCTGGTTGTAGCTCCGGACACAGTTGATTCCCAATCTTTTAGGTGATGTGCAGATTTCAGGAGCATTCGTTTTGGATTGTTTGATATGTTTCTTATTCATGTTAGCAGCATGACTCTAGAGATAGCAATGTTGATGTAATGTTATTGTGATGACTATATTTTTTATCTCATGTCCGTTGCCTTCACTTCTCTGTCACTCACAGAGCCTGATGTAGTCAGGAATCTCACTGTCACTGGATTTACAACATCCTCTGTGTCTCTGAGCTGGACTAAACCAGAGGGAACGAGCTCTTTCTACAGAGTACAGTGGACTAATGGCAATGTAACTGATACTGTAAATGTGACTGGAACATCTACAAACATTACTAACCTGACTGCTGGTGTTCAGTATAACATAACTGTGACTGCAGTGGCTGGTGATGGCACTACTGACGGAGAGAAAGCAGCTGTTTCTCTGTACACAAGTAAGAACAAGTTTATATTCGGATGACTTGATAAGATGCTCGATTATATTCTTAACGTCAAACTCCATATTATGGGATAGTGTGACGACCTTGTGGTTCCTGTGTGGTGTTATTCCTGTGTCCTGTCTAATACAGTACGTTTCACTGTCATCTCTTCTCCATTGTGTTTACCTCTCTTTCACTCACAGAGCCTGATGTAGTCAGAAATCTCACTGTCACTGGATTTACAACATCCTCTGTGTCTCTGAGCTGGACTAAACCAGAGGGAACAAGCTCTTTCTACAGAGTACAGTGGACTAATGGCAGTGTAACTGAGACTGTAAATGTGAATGGAACATCTACAACCATTACTAACCTGACTGCTGGTGTTCAGTATAACATAACTGTGACTGCAGTGACTGGTGATGGCAGTACTTACGGACAGAGTACCACTGTTTCCCAATACACAGGTAAGTGTTTAAATGTGGCTCATACTGTCAGCTAGTCTGCTGAGGACGACTCTCTGCTATGATTTCAACTTTACCTCAGAGCTGTACTGTATGTGCTGGATCTGGTTGTAGCTCCGGACACTGTTGATTCCTAATCTGTTAGGTGATGTGCAGATTTCTGGAGCATTCGTTTTGGATTGTTTGATATGTTTCTTATTCATGTTAGCAGCATGACTCTAGAGATAACAATGTTGATGTAATGTTATTGTGATCAGGGTGGGAATTATGTAATTATAGGGCAAGGCCATTTGGCCTCCACCTTTTCTTTTTTTTTTAGGGGCACCTAGGCCATATGACAGGGCACAAAGGCCATTGAGTACAATTTGATGGTTTTCCCATTCAGATTGATACCATAACATCCTAATTTGGAATAAGACATGGATTATGACTTTTTTAATAAAAAAAATTTAATGAGAGAGAACCATTTCATCCAGAAGGTATTCATCCTAACAACAATAGAAACAACATTAATGCCAATAAAAGCATTCAGAAACACAAATGCCAATAAAATCATTCAAAAAGTTCATTCAGTCCTCTATATCATGTGGAATGTGAGTGTGTGAGAGAGAACCATTTCATCCAGAAGGTATACAGCCTTAACAACAATAGAAACAACACAAATGCCAGTAAAAGCATTCAAAAAGTTAATTCAGTCCATTACATGTGAGAATGTGTGTGAGAGAGAGAGAGTGAGAGAGAGAGAGAGAGAGAGTGAGAGAATGCAGTGGATTATTTTAATCAGACTCATCACTTGAAAGAGAATCTGACACAGGGTCAGGGTTGGAGTTCAGTCAGAGGAGATGTTTGTTGTCCTACGTAGCTAACAGCTAGCTTAGTTCACCATGCAAAAATGGCAAATACCGGTAATACTAAATGTTACGTTCAGTCAAATCCTACCACATTAATCAGTTACTTATCATATCAAAACAGCTTAGCTCGTTTGCTGTGCAGATGCTTACCTGAGTGAGTGTCGTTCTTCTGTATGTGCTGACGTTACATGCTTCTTGCACTGCTGTTTTGAGGCGTGCGCGTGAGATCATCGATGTGATTATGACACTGACCGCACCTGCGCGAATCCACGAACTAATTGAAGTTCAGAGACCTACTTGGGTGGCTCGCTGTAATTCAAAGCAAGCCCACTATGCCGCACTGAAGCTTTATACATGGAACTTGGACAGGGCCAGGGCACACAGGCCACTGTGGCCGCATCGATGATTTTTTTTTTCACGGGCATGACGGCCAAAGTGTAGGGCAACGGAGGCCATGGCGCGTGGTCAGCGTATAATTCCCACACTGATTGTGATGACTATATTTTTTATCTCATGTCTGTTGTCTTCACTTCTCTGTCACTCACAGAGCCTGATGTAGTCCGAAATCTCACTGTCACTGGATTTACAACATCCTCTGTGTCTCTGAGCTGGACTAAACCAGAGGGAACAAGCTCTTTCTACAGAGTACAGTGGACTAATGGCAGTTTAACTGAGACTGTAAATGTGAATGGAACATCTACAAACATTACTAACCTGACTGCTGGTGTTCAGTATAACATAACTGTGACTGCAGTGGCTGGTGATGGCAGTACTTACGGACAGAGTACCACTGTTTCCCAATACACAAGTAAGTGTTTAAATGTGGCTCATACTGTCAGCTAGTCTGCTGAGGACTGACTCTCTGCTATGATTTCAACTTTACCTCAGAGCTGTACTGTATGTGCTGGATCTGGTTGTAGCTCCGGACACTGTTGATTCCTAATCTGTTAGGTGATGTGCAGATTTCAGGAGCATTCGTTTTGGATTGTTTGATATGTTTCTTATTCATGTTAGCAGCATGACTCTAGAGATAGCAATGTTGATGTAATGTTATTGTGATGACTATATTTTTTATCTCATGTCTGTTGTCTTCACTTCTCTGTCACTCACAGAGCCTGATGTAGTCCGAAATCTCTCTGTCACTGGATTTACAACATCCTCTGTGTCTCTGAGCTGGACTAAACCAGAGGGAACAAGCTCTTTCTACAGAGTACAGTGGACTAATGGCAATGTAACTGAGACTGTAAATGTGACTGGAACATCTACAAACATTACTAACCTGACTGCTGGTGTTCAGTATAATATAACTGTGACTGCAGTGGCAGGTGATGGCACTACTGACGGAGAGAAAGCAGCTGTTTCTCTGTACACAAGTAAGAACAAGTTTATATTCGGATGACTTGATAAGATGCTCGATTATATTCTTAACGTCAAACTCCATATTATGGGATAGTGTGACGACCTTGTGGTTCCTGTGTGGTGTTATTCCTGTGTCCTGTCTAATACAGTACGTTTCACTGTCATCTCTTCTCCATTGTGTTTACCTCTCTTTCACTCACAGAGCCTGATGTAGTCAGAAATCTCACTGTCACTGGATTTACAACATCCTCTGTGTCTCTGAGCTGGACTAAACCAGAGGGAACAAGCTCTTTCTACAGAGTACAGTGGACTAATGCCAGTGTAACTGAGACTGTAAATGTGAATGGAACATCTACAAACATTACTAACCTGACTGCTGGTGTTCAGTATAACATAACTGTGACTGCAGTGGCTGGTGATGGCAGTACTTACGGACAGAGTACCACTGTTTCCCAATACACAAGTAAGTGTTTAAATGTGGCTCATACTGTCAGCTAGTCTGCTGAGGACGACTCTCTGCTATGATTTCAACTTTTACCTCAGAGCTGTACTGTATGTGCTGGATCTGGTTGTAGCTCCGGACACTGTTGATTCCTCATCTGTTAGGTGATGTGCAGATTTCAGGAGCATTCGTTTTGGATTGTTTGATATGTTTCTTATTCATGTTAGCAGCATGACTCTAGAGATAGCAATGTTGATGTAATGTTATTGTGATGACTATATTTTTTATCTCATGTCCGTTGCCTTCACTTCTCTGTCACTCACAGAGCCTGATGTAGTCAGGAATCTCACTGTCACTGGATTTACAACATCCTCTGTGTCTCTGAGCTGGACTAAACCAGAGGGAACGAGCTCTTTCTACAGAGTACAGTGGACTAATGGCAATGTAACTGATACTGTAAATGTGACTGGAACATCTACAAACATTACTAACCTGACTGCTGGTGTTCAGTATAACATAACTGTGACTGCAGTGGCTGGTGATGGCACTACTGACGGAGAGAAAGCAGCTGTTTCTCTGTACACAAGTAAGAACAAGTTTATATTCGGATGACTTGATAAGATGCTCGATTATATTCTTAACGTCAAACTCCATATTATGGGATAGTGTGACGACCTTGTGGTTCCTGTGTGGTGTTATTCCTGTGTCCTGTCTAATACAGTACGTTTCACTGTCATCTCTTCTCCATTGTGTTTACCTCTCTTTCACTCACAGAGCCTGATGTAGTCAGAAATCTCACTGTCACTGGATTTACAACATCCTCTGTGTCTCTGAGCTGGACTAAACCAGAGGGAACAAGCTCTTTCTACAGAGTACAGTGGACTAATGGCAGTGTAACTGAGACTGTAAATGTGAATGGAACATCTACAACCATTACTAACCTGACTGCTGGTGTTCAGTATAACATAACTGTGACTGCAGTGACTGGTGATGGCAGTACTTACGGACAGAGTACCACTGTTTCCCAATACACAGGTAAGTGTTTAAATGTGGCTCATACTGTCAGCTAGTCTGCTGAGGACGACTCTCTGCTATGATTTCAACTTTACCTCAGAGCTGTACTGTATGTGCTGGATCTGGTTGTAGCTCCGGACACTGTTGATTCCTAATCTGTTAGGTGATGTGCAGATTTCTGGAGCATTCGTTTTGGATTGTTTGATATGTTTCTTATTCATGTTAGCAGCATGACTCTAGAGATAACAATGTTGATGTAATGTTATTGTGATCAGGGTGGGAATTATGTAATTATAGGGGCAAGGCCATTTGGCCTCCACCTTTTCTTTTTTTTTTAGGGGCACCTAGGCCATATGACAGGGCACAAAGGCCATTGAGTACAATTTGATGGTTTTCCCAGTCAGATTGATACCATAACATCCTAATTTGGAATAAGACATGGATTATGACTTTTTTAATAAAAAAAATTTAATGAGAGAGAACCATTTCATCCAGAAGGTATTCATCCTAACAACAATAGAAACAACATTAATGCCAATAAAAGCATTCAGAAACACAAATGCCAATAAAATCATTCAAAAAGTTCATTCAGTCCTCTATATCATGTGGAATGTGAGTGTGTGAGAGAGAACCATTTCATCCAGAAGGTATACAGCCTTAACAACAATAGAAACAACACAAATGCCAGTAAAAGCATTCAAAAGTTAATTCAGTCCATTACATGTGAGAATGTGTGTGAGAAGTGGAGAGAGAGATGGAGAGAGAGTGAGAGAGAGAGAATGCAGTGGATTATTTCAATCAGACTCATCACTTGAAAGAGAATCTGACACAGGGTCAGGGTTGGAGTTCAGTCAGAGGAGATGTTTGTTGTCCTACGTAGCTAACAGCTAGCTTAGTTCACCATGCAAAAATGGCAAATACCGGTAATACTAAATGTTACGTTCAGTCAAATCCTACCACATTAATCAGTTACTTATCATATCAAAACAGCTTAGCTCGTTTGCTGTGCAGATGCTTACCTGAGTGAGTGTCGTTCTTCTGTATGTGCTGACGTTACATGCTTCTTGCACTGCTGTTTTGAGGCGCGTGCGTGAGATCATCGATGTGATTATGACACTGACCGCACCTCGCGAATCCACGAACTAATTGAAGTTCAGAGACCTACTTGGGTGGCTCGCTGTAATTCAAAGCAAGCCCACTATGCCGCACTGAAGCTTTATACATGGAACTTGGACAGGGCCAGGGCACACAGGCCACTGTGGCCGTACGATGATTTTTTTTTTCACGGGCATGACGGCCAAAGTGTAGGACAACGGAGGCCATGGCAGCGTGGTCAGTGATATAATTCCCACACTGATTGTGATGACTATATTTTTTATCTCATGTCTGTTGTCTTCACTTCTCTGTCACTCACAGAGCCCGATGTAGTCCGAAATCTCACTGTCACTGGATTTACAACATCCTCTGTGTCTCTGAGCTGGACTAAACCAGAGGGAACAAGCTCTTTCTACAGAGTACAGTGGACTAATGGCAGTGTAACTGAGACTGTAAATGTGAATGGAACATCTACAACCATTACTAACCTGACTGCTGGTGTTCAGTATAACATAACTGTGACTGCAGTGACTGGTGATGGCAGTACTTACGGACAGAGTACCACTGTTTCCCAATACACAAGTAAGTGTTTAAATGTGGCTCATACTGTCAGCTAGTCTGCTGAGGACGACTCTCTGCTATGATTTCAACTTTACCTCAGAGCTGTACTGTATGTGCTGGATCTGGTTGTAGCTCCGGACACTGTTGATTCCTAATCTGTTAGGTGATGTGCAGATTTCAGGAGCATTCGTTTTGGATTGTTTGATATGTTTCTTATTCATGTTAGCAGCATGACTCTAGAGATAGCAATGTTGATGTAATGTTATTGTGATGACTATATTTTTTATCTCATGTCTGTTGTCTTCACTTCTCTGTCACTCACAGAGCCTGATGTAGTCAGAAATCTCACTGTCACTGGATTTACAACATCCTCTGTGTCTCTGAGCTGGACTAAACCAGAGGGAACAAGCTCTTTCTACAGAGTACAGTGGACTAATGGCAGTTTAACTGAGACTGTAAATGTGACTGGAACATCTACAAACATTACTAACCTGACTGCTGGTGTTCAGTATAATATAACTGTGACTGCAGTGGCTGGTGATGGCACTACTGACGGAGAGAAAGCAGCTGTTTCTCTGTACACAAGTAAGAACAAGTTTATATTCGGATGACTTGATAAGATGCTCGATTATATTCTTAACGTCAAACTCCATATTATGGGATAGTGTGACGACCTTGTGGTTCCTGTGTGGTGTTATTCCTGTGTCCTGTCTAATACAGTACGTTTCACTGTCATCTCTTCTCCATTGTGTTTACCTCTCTTTCACTCACAGAGCCTGATGTAGTCAGAAATCTCACTGTCACTGGATTTACAACATCCTCTGTGTCTCTGAGCTGGACTAAACCAGAGGGAACAAGCTCTTTCTACAGAGTACAGTGGACTAATGGCAGTGTAACTGAGACTGTAAATGTGAATGGAACATCTACAACCATTACTAACCTGACTGCTGGTGTTCAGTATAACATAACTGTGACTGCAGTGACTGGTGATGGCAGTACTTACGGACAGAGTACCACTGTTTCCCAATACACAAGTAAGTGTTTAAATGTGGCTCATACTGTCAGCTAGTCTGCTGAGGACGACTCTCTGCTATGATTTCAACTTTACCTCAGAGCTGTACTGTATGTGCTGGATCTGGTTGTAGCTCCGGACACAGTTGATTCCCAATCTTTTAGGTGATGTGCAGATTTCAGGAGCATTCGTTTTGGATTGTTTGATATGTTTCTTATTCATGTTAGCAGCATGACTCTAGAGATAGCAATGTTGATGTAATGTTATTGTGATGACTATATTTTTTATCTCATGTCCGTTGCCTTCACTTCTCTGTCACTCACAGAGCCTGATGTAGTCAGGAATCTCACTGTCACTGGATTTACAACATCCTCTGTGTCTCTGAGCTGGACTAAACCAGAGGGAACGAGCTCTTTCTACAGAGTACAGTGGACTAATGGCAATGTAACTGATACTGTAAATGTGACTGGAACATCTACAAACATTACTAACCTGACTGCTGGTGTTCAGTATAACATAACTGTGACTGCAGTGGCTGGTGATGGCACTACTGACGGAGAGAAAGCAGCTGTTTCTCTGTACACAAGTAAGAACAAGTTTATATTCGGATGACTTGATAAGATGCTCGATTATATTCTTAACGTCAAACTCCATATTATGGGATAGTGTGACGACCTTGTGGTTCCTGTGTGGTGTTATTCCTGTGTCCTGTCTAATACAGTACGTTTCACTGTCATCTCTTCTCCATTGTGTTTACCTCTCTTTCACTCACAGAGCCTGATGTAGTCAGAAATCTCACTGTCACTGGATTTACAACATCCTCTGTGTCTCTGAGCTGGACTAAACCAGAGGGAACAAGCTCTTTCTACAGAGTACAGTGGACTAATGGCAGTGTAACTGAGACTGTAAATGTGAATGGAACATCTACAACCATTACTAACCTGACTGCTGGTGTTCAGTATAACATAACTGTGACTGCAGTGACTGGTGATGGCAGTACTTACGGACAGAGTACCACTGTTTCCCAATACACAGGTAAGTGTTTAAATGTGGCTCATACTGTCAGCTAGTCTGCTGAGGACGACTCTCTGCTATGATTTCAACTTTACCTCAGAGCTGTACTGTATGTGCTGGATCTGGTTGTAGCTCGGACACTGTTGATTCCTAATCTGTTAGGTGATGTGCAGATTTCTGGAGCATTCGTTTTGGATTGTTTGATATGTTTCTTATTCATGTTAGCAGCATGACTCTAGAGATAACAATGTTGATGTAATGTTATTGTGATCAGGGTGGGAATTATGTAATTATAGGGGCAAGGCCATTTGGCCTCCACCTTTTCTTTTTTTTTTAGGGGCACCTAGGCCATATGACAGGGCACAAAGGCCATTGAGTACAATTTGATGGTTTTCCCATTCAGATTGATACCATAACATCCTAATTTGGAATAAGACATGGATTATGACTTTTTTAATAAAAAAAATTTAATGAGAGAGAACCATTTCATCCAGAAGGTATTCATCCTAACAACAATAGAAACAACATTAATGCCAATAAAAGCATTCAGAAACACAAATGCCAATAAAATCATTCAAAAAGTTCATTCAGTCCTCTATATCATGTGGAATGTGAGTGTGTGAGAGAGAACCATTTCATCCAGAAGGTATACAGCCTTAACAACAATAGAAACAACACAAATGCCAGTAAAAGCATTCAAAAAGTTAATTCAGTCCATTACATGTGAGAATGTGTGTGAGAGAGAGAGAGAGAGAGAGAGAGAGAGAGAGTGAGAGAGAGAGAGAATGCAGTGGATTATTTCAATCAGACTCATCACTTGAAAGAGAATCTGACACAGGGTCAGGGTTGGAGTTCAGTCAGAGGAGATGTTTGTTGTCCTACGTAGCTAACAGCTAGCTTAGTTCACCATGCAAAAATGGCAAATACCGGTAATACTAAATGTTACGCTCAGTCAAATCCTACCACATTAATCAGTTACTTATCATATCAAAACAGCTTAGCTCGTTTGCTGTGCAGATGCTTACCTGAGTGAGTGTCGTTCTTCTGTATGTGCTGACGTTACATGCTTCTTGCACTGCTGTTTTGAGGCGTGCACGTGAGATCATCGATGTGATTATGACACTGACCGCACTCTCGCGCGAATCCACGAACTAATTGAAGTTCAGAGACCTACTTGGGTGGCTCGCTGTAATTCAAAGCAAGCCCACTATGCCGCACTGAAGCTTTATACATGGAACTTGGACAGGGCCAGGGCACACAGGCCACTGTGGCCGCATCGATGATTTTTTTTTTCACGGGCATGACGGCCAAAGTGTAGGGCAACGGAGGCCATGGCGCGTGGTCAGCGGTATAATTCCCACACTGATTGTGATGACTATATTTTTTATCTCATGTCTGTTGTCTTCACTTCTCTGTCACTCACAGAGCCTGATGTAGTCCGAAATCTCACTGTCACTGGATTTACAACATCCTCTGTGTCTCTGAGCTGGACTAAACCAGAGGGAACAAGCTCTTTCTACAGAGTACAGTGGACTAATGGCAGTGTAACTGAGACTGTAAATGTGAATGGAACATCTACAACCATTACTAACCTGACTGCTGGTGTTCAGTATAACATAACTGTGACTGCAGTGACTGGTGATGGCAGTACTTACGGACAGAGTACCACTGTTTCCCAATACACAAGTAAGTGTTTAAATGTGGCTCATACTGTCAGCTAGTCTGCTGAGGACGACTCTCTGCTATGATTTCAACTTTTACCTCAGAGCTTTACTGTATGTGCTGGATCTGGTTGTAGCTCCGGACACTGTTGATTCCTCATCTGTTTAGTGATGTGCAGATTTCAGGAGCATTCGTTTTGGATTGTTTGATATGTTTCTTATTCATGTTAGCAGCATGACTCTAGAGATAGCAATGTTGATGTAATGTTATTGTGATGACTATATTTTTTATCTCATGTCTGTTGTCTTCACTTCTCTGTCACTCACAGAGCCTGATATAGTCCGAAATCTCTCTGTCACTGGATTTACAACATCCTCTGTGTCTCTGAGCTGGACTAAACCAGAGGGAACAAGCTCTTTCTACAGAGTACAGTGGACTAATGGCAGTGTAACTGAGACTGTAAATGTGACTGGAACATATACAAACATTACTAACCTGACTGCTGGTGTTCAGTATAATATAACTGTGACTGCAGTGGCTGGTGATGGCACTACTGACGGAGAGAAAGCAGCTGTTTCTCTGTACACAAGTAAGAACAAGTTTATATTCGGATGACTTGATAAGATGCTCGATTATATTCTTAACGTCAAACTCCATATTATGGGATAGTGTGACGACCTTGTGGTTCCTGTGTGGTGTTATTCCTGTGTCCTGTCTAATACAGTACGTTTCACTGTCATCTCTTCTCCATTGTGTTTACCTCTCTTTCACTCACAGAGCCTGATGTAGTCAGAAATCTCACTGTCACTGGATTTACAACATCCTCTGTGTCTCTGAGCTGGACTAAACCAGAGGGAACAAGCTCTTTCTACAGAGTACAGTGGACTAATGGCAGTGTAACTGAGACTGTAAATGTGAATGGAACATCTACAACCATTACTAACCTGACTGCTGGTGTTCAGTATAACATAACTGTGACTGCAGTGACTGGTGATGGCAGTACTTACGGACAGAGTACCACTGTTTCCCAATACACAAGTAAGTGTTTAAATGTGGCTCATACTGTCAGCTAGTCTGCTGAGGACGACTCTCTGCTATGATTTCAACTTTTACCTCAGAGCTTTACTGTATGTGCTGGATCTGGTTGTAGCTCCGGACACTGTTGATTCCTCATCTGTTTAGTGATGTGCAGATTTCAGGAGCATTCGTTTTGGATTGTTTGATATGTTTCTTATTCATGTTAGCAGCATGACTCTAGAGATAGCAATGTTGATGTAATGTTATTGTGATGACTATATTTTTTATCTCATGTCTGTTGTCTTCACTTCTCTGTCACTCACAGAGCCTGATATAGTCCGAAATCTCTCTGTCACTGGATTTACAACATCCTCTGTGTCTCTGAGCTGGACTAAACCAGAGGGAACAAGCTCTTTCTACAGAGTACAGTGGACTAATGGCAGTGTAACTGAGACTGTAAATGTGACTGGAACATATACAAACATTACTAACCTGACTGCTGGTGTTCAGTATAATATAACTGTGACTGCAGTGGCTGGTGATGGCACTACTGACGGAGAGAAAGCAGCTGTTTCTCTGTACACAAGTAAGAACAAGTTTATATTCGGATGACTTGATAAGATGCTCGATTATATTCTTAACGTCAAACTCCATATTATGGGATAGTGTGACGACCTTGTGGTTCCTGTGTGGTGTTATTCCTGTGTCCTGTCTAATACAGTACGTTTCACTGTCATCTCTTCTCCATTGTGTTTACCTCTCTTTCACTCACAGAGCCTGATGTAGTCAGAAATCTCACTGTCACTGGATTTACAACATCCTCTGTGTCTCTGAGCTGGACTAAACCAGAGGGAACAAGCTCTTTCTACAGAGTACAGTGGACTAATGGCAGTGTAACTGAGACTGTAAATGTGAATGGAACATCTACAACCATTACTAACCTGACTGCTGGTGTTCAGTATAACATAACTGTGACTGCAGTGGCTGGTGATGGCAGTACTTACGGACAGAGTACCACTGTTTCCCAATACACAAGTAAGTGTTTAAATGTGGCTCATACTGTCAGCTAGTCTGCTGAGGACGACTCTCTTCTATGATTTCAAGTTCCCCTTCTAGGGAACTCGAACTGTGTCGGTGACGACACTATGGGAACGCCTCTGGGTGTGGCAGGGCTGAATTATGAATGAAACTACTCCAATTCTATTGGTGTTGCTAGAACAGTAGTGTGTGACGGTGTAACCGGAGGCGTATATAAGCGCGCCGGCACACAGGACATATTAGCTTCTTTCTGTTCAGCAGGCACTCTGAGTATGGTTGAAAGCTCCACCATTGCAGTTGAAAAATCACAAGTCTTACCTGGAAGTTCCCACGAAGCAGAAGAGATCATGTCTGGTAAACAGTTTCAACAGTGTGTTTTTCTTTGCCCGAGCTATATCATGGCTGTGGATTGTCACAAGATGTGTATTCCTGCCTGGGGATGTCGCACGCCCAGGCAGCTTTCGAGGGCATCAGGATAGCTGAGGCTGTTCCCGGTCCTCATCTGCTGACTCCTCCTCCCCCTTCCCCAGTTGGGAGTCCGTTCTCGGCTTCTCCCGCCCGAGGCATGAGTCCGGACAGGCTTGCACAGTCTGATTCCGAGGAGCTAGACGTGCTTAGCATCATGGAGACTTCCGGGAGCAGGGCCGACATCATCAGTCCGCGCCCAGCTATGAGAGGCGGGGTAGGAGCCGCGGGCCAGCAGTAACCTCAGTGAGCATTTTTTGCAGCACCGCGCGCCCTTATTTACTCAATGAGTTGTGTAAATCATGGAACAGACCGAGCGAGAGAAAAAAAAAACCGCCTATGCACGGCTGACTACGTCCCCTCTGCTGTACTGCAGCCTTGTGACTACGCAGCACGGCTACGGAGCGATGCCTCGGGTTGAGGAGGCATTGGCGAGCTATCTCTCTCCCACCCTCGCGTCATCCGTCCAGACACCGGCACTGCCCACCAAGCCATGTTGGGCGACATTCGCTTTGGTGGGCAAGGCTTATATGGCAGCGGGTCGAGCTGGTGCAAGCCTGCACACTATGGCTATCCAGCAGGCATACCAGGCCGATCTGCTCAAGGACTGTGACCAAGGGGGAAAGAGATCCTGAGGTTTCGAGTAGGGAGGAAGACCGAGGTCCCCTCCCTCGTAGCGGCTCAGGCAACAGGCACTGTTTTTCCCGCTGTCTTGGCGCTCGGGACACGCTAGCCTCCAGCGAGCTCTCACCAGTCTGCCCGCCCAACGGATTACGTTCCTAATGGTGGTGTGGGACTCAATGACGATGCGGGCCCACCTGTCTCCTGCACACGTTGAGTCCATTTTGTCCACAGTGACCAGAGTGCAGCTACGCCGCACCATCACTGCGAAACTCTTTCAGAGGGTGTTGGTCTCATGGCAGCAGCATCCAGTATAATACCTTCTGGACTGCTGCACATGAGAGCCCTGCAGTGGTGGTTAAAATCCAAGAAATTCTCCCCGAGGGGAAATCTGCTCCGTCTGATGTGGGTTACGAGCAGGTGCCTTCGTTCCCTGTCTGTGTAGAGGAAACCTTGGCCCCTGTCCCATGGTCCCGTGTTGGGAGCATCATGTCGCTAGACAATTATTTCGACAGACGCCTCACTCACGGGGTGGGACGCGGTCATGGATGGCCGCTTTGCGAGAGGCTCCCAGATTCAGGGAGCAGACCTGCTGTCGAGACAGGGGCTGAGGCCCGGAGAATGGAGATTCCACCCCGAGGGGGTGGAGTTATTGTACGGTTCGGCCCTTAGACGTGGACTTGTTTGCGTCTTAAGAGACTACGCACTGTCCACTGTGGTTCTCCCTCTCACCTGGCTGGATGCCATGGTGCAGACGTGGCCGAGGCTGCGTCTGTATGCTCTTCCCCCAGTTGCTCTGCCCCCGGGGGTTCTGGAGCAGGTCCGCCAGGACTGTTAGTAGCCCCGTTTTTGGCTAGCCCAAGTGTGGTTCTCGGACTTAATATCGCTCCTAGAGGGCCCGCCCTGGAAGGTCCCTCTGAGGCGAGACCTGCTGTCCCAGTCCTCAAGGACCGTTTCTCCGCTGGCTTTTCCCCGTCCACGCTCAAGGTGTACATGGCTGCCATTGCAGAGCTCCACGCCCCTCTGAGGGATGGGCTTTTGGGGAGGCTTCCACTGGTCATGTGCTTCCTCCCTGGAGCCGGAGGATGAGACCCGTGACTCGTTCCAGGGTTCCCACCTGTGGTGGGCAATGGTTCTCCCAGGTGGCAGAACCACTGCCAAATCCCAGGTGGCACCTGACTCTTAAGATGGTCTTCTTTTCACTACCTCACCTCTCACCAGGCACTTTCGGTTTCTCCCCAATGCCTGGAGTTTGCCCCAGGAAGGGGCACAGCCATCCTGCACCCCTGTCCATAAATGTGACGGCGGAGGACGGGAGACTTCATCTGCTCTGCCCTGTCAGAGCGCTGAGTATTTACACTCTTCCCGGTGGAGGAAAGCAGACCAGTTGCTGGTGCGTTTTGGATCCCCCAAGGCTGGGCTCCCCGCTTCTAAACACACCATCAGCAACTGGATTGTTCAGACTATTTCCCTGGCCTATCAGGTGCACGGTTGCCTTCACCTACGGCAGTAAGGGCACACTCTACTCGAGGCATGCCGGCCTCTAGGGCCCTCCTCAGAGGGGCTTCGCTCCAGGATTTGTGTGAGGCAGCTGGCTGGGCCACTCCTCATACTTTATCCGGTTTTACAGTCTGGACCTTCCTTCTGCACCCAGCACCCATGCGCTCTCATCTTAGTCATGCCTACAGGTTATTGCACGCTGGGGGCAGGCGGGGTTTCGCCGCGGCCTAAGTGGGTATCTCGTTCCCATAGTGTCATCACCAACGCAGTTCGAGTTCCCTCGAAGGGGAACGTCTCGGGTTACGTATGTAACCCTTGTTCCCCGAGAAGGGGAACTAGACACTGCGTCGGTCTGCCACACCTCACCCTGCCCGGAGTGCCTTGCTTCATAGCAAAGAGCTAAAGTGTCCTGTGTGCCGGCGTGCTTATATACACCTCCGGTTACGCCGTCACATGCTACCGTTCTAGCAACACTAGTAGTTTCATTCATAATTCAGCCCTGCGACGCCCAGAGGCGTTCCATAGTGTCGTCACCGACACAGTGTCTCGTTCACCTTCTCTGAGAACAAGGGTTACATATATAACCCGAGACGTTTACTTTAACTCATTTTCAACATTTTCTTGGCCAACACCTTAAAATCCCCTTTAATTAAAAAAAAAAAACTTTTTAAAACTTCAGTGATTTTGTGATTCTTCGTTGACATTGGAGTACATCTCTGTTGTGATATAAAGTGTGATGGATATGACTACAGAATGTGAATCTGCATCCAGACAAACAAATTTTTAGTAATACATATAATTGTTCCACTTGTCCTTTTCCTGACAGATAGCTTTAGTTTCTATTTATGTGGGGACACAAAATGAACCATCTGTAAATATCACAGGGAACATTTTTACTGACTTTCCTTTGTTTCTCTGCTCTATTTGTCTCAGCTCCTCCAAATGCAGAAAACTTCAAATCAGCAACACAAAATGAAACCAGTATCACTCTGCAGTGGAATAACGTGAACAACAATGTAAACTTTATTCTCCAGTTTAATGGTGCAGAGATCAACATCACTGCACCAGATGGAGATGGACCAGTAACTTACACAGTCTCATCTCTCACTGCTAGAACTACATACACATTCACTCTCTACTCTGTGTTTAAGAATGTCAGAAGCAGTGGAGTGAGCATTACTGCAGTCACTGGTAAGATGTTTTACTTCATTAATGTGTATTTAACCTGTTTCACTTGAATATTTTGGTTATTCCTCCTTTATGTGAGTTAACTTGATGTTGTCTTTTTTCTTGTTTTTTTCTGAGCACCTTAAAAAAGTATTGTTAACATAACTTTAAGTTATTGTTCTCTTGTTCTCTCATGAAAACTTTACATGTATGAAAACAGTCCCGCCTAGAACACATCCAAATGCCAACATTCACTCAAAGTCAGCGTCACCCACTGGCAACAGGAAGTGTCAAATTTTACGCTGTAATGTAAAACTGAACACATCTACAGGTCAATATGCACTCATACTCTTAGTGCCACCTGCTGGCAACTGGAATTGACCCTTTAACAATGCCGCCCCCGGGCCTGTACTTTGATATATTCCTTCAGATTGTCTTCAGATATTCAATGTGCAGTATTAAGGCATTGCCGAAAAGTTGTGCTAACTGTGAGTTTTCACTGACTGGTGTCCGTGGCATGGCATGGAATTTTGATGATTCCATGCCATGCCACGGCATTTCAGAGCGTGGTCCACACTTCATGCACTGATACACAACAACTAATTAGTGGGCATTCTGTAGCACCACCTACAGCACACAGGAAGTGATGTTTAACTCCTTTGTGACCAGTCCAAAACACGCAATAATACAGAGCCGCAGCTCCCATCCTAAGTCCTCTATGCAGCTTTGATGTTGTTTTCTTTTTTGTATAAATCAAAAATCTGTTTCATTTTATTTCATTCAGTTAAGATATATGATGCAGCTGAAGTTTGTCTGTCTGAGTTTCAAGAACAAATTATCAATTCATCTTAACATATTCTTCTTTCCATGTAAACAAACACCATCTTTTCAAAACATCTCTGACTCTGTGTTCTACAACAAAAGGCCCTAGTAAGTATTTGCATTTGTTATGTTCATTACATGGTCTGAGTCTTTGCCTTGAGTGCCCAGTTCATAAATGTACTTTCAACAGCTTGATTTTAATTGATCCTACTCACAACTGTATTATTTTTTGCTCATGTTTCTTCTATTTGTTTTTAATTACTTACTGTGTTTGGATCTGCTTTAACTGTTGCTAAAACAGAAACAAGTCAGTTATTCTTTATATTTATATAACGTTGCAGGAAAGAGTATGTGGTCTCTTCGGAATTACCAAGATATCTGCATAAATTGTGATCTGATCTTCATTTAAGTCACAACAACAGATAAACATAGTGTGCTTAAACTAATACCATACCTGTTGCCAAAACAGAAACAAGTTAATTATTCCTTATATTTTTATAAAACCCAAGAAAAGGTTTTGTATACACTACTTTACAATTTAATAAATACATAACATTTAAACATGATTTCAAAAGTATTTTAAGTATTATTGTGTACAAAAATTATATGTGACAATTTTTAGGGGTAAAGACATAGATGTGTTTCATACATGTTTGTTTTGTCATTTTTTTCATGAATTAATACTTATGTATATCAAATATAAAAACTAAAAGCAGAAGATGATGCAGAAGACAGTATTTATGGCTATAATACTTCAAATCATGTTGAATATTATATTAATGGAATCCATTATCATGTGTAATATGTTATGTAATATGTTGTGTATTTATGTCAACAGATTATGTTCTTGCCATGAACGTGAAATTGGAGTCAACTCGCCTGTCAGACTCAGAGTTGCAGAGTCTGTTGGAGGGGGTGAGACTAACTGTTTAATTTGAATAATCTACATCTAATTATATTGGACAGCATTAATACTGTGTTTCTGTGTGTGTGTGTGTGTGTGTGTGTGTGTGTGTGTGTGTTTTAAAAATAAAGTTCTTCAGACAAAATGGATTGCCCCCACAGTTTACCTTCAAGGTGTTGAGACGTGAGATCAGGAAAGACAAGGTGAAATGAAGGAGGATGGATCTGCAACACAAAAACCTTTGACTCTTTTCAAGTTATTTGGACTTTTAACATTGTGGATTGCTTTCATTGAAGTAACAGGAACTGTTGATATAAAAGCCATTTTCTCAGACTCCAGTGACATGAAGCTTGACCTTATTATTCTGCTTTGTATTTAATTAGTAGTACTAGTTCGTAATACCTCTACTGTTATGAGGATCTCTGTTGTATGTATTGCCACTATTGTTGCTTAACGATCCTCTCCAGAATTGTTTCAGACATATAAAATATTCTTTCAATAATAATTTGTGAGATGTGTGAATTTCTGTTGTGCTTTTTCTACAAATGCAGTTCAGTTACATTCAGTAGTGTAAAGAAGTAACAATGGGCCCCAGTGCAGGCTGGACTCTTGCTCCACAGTTACAAAGCACACACACCATTACTAACAAACTGTGTTTGTGACTAGAAGGGAACCCTTTATTGGCAAATTTGCGTGCCTTGTTTCTTAATTGTGCCAGTTTAACAACTGATAAGATTATATGCAGTAAATACCTAACTTCCTTAAATTAATTTCTTTCCATATTACTGTATTAAATTAAACAGTTCTCTTTTTACAGCTTCTCTCCAACACAGACGTGTTGTTGTTGCGCCGTCCAGGCGCACGCAGAAATAAAGTACCATCATGTAATGGATTTTAGAGCTGGAATGCGTCACCTGGCCTTTTGTATTTGCAAAGTAGAGAAGTCAAAGAGAAAATTAAAAGGAGCATGGCCAGTGCCATACAACAGCCAAACAACACCATGTCCTCAAAACAAGTCAGCTACTCCGCATATATGGTTTAATACCCACATGCACATCCACAATATCAAACAGGTGCTCAGCGGCAACCTGACCCCAAAATGGGAACAGCCTTTAAAAAACAGCAGCACAGCAGCCACACTAAATGAAAAGGCACTTGTTCTCACCTATTTGAATGGTATCCAACAAGCCTTGATTTGAACGAAATGTTTGACAATGTCCTTGGTAAAAAATTCAAAAACATTCTAGTTTGGGAGCTTTGCAACACTCTGCTCCTGTTTTTGTTTCTCTGTTTGAATGGCATGGCTGCTAGCTTGCACGTGTGCTCTTCAAGTGTACCTGTCAGATTTTGCGTTTCACCTGTTTCACTTGATTTCACCTAGCTAAAGTCTTGTTGTCCTGTCACATGATCAAATAGATTAATTTGGGAAGCCGTACTGACAGCAATCACTGCATATATAGCTTTGTGACATGAATATACTAAAGAAACTAAGAAAATATTCTAATCTAATCTTTTTTATACTTTGCTAGCTACAGAATTTTGTGGGTAAAACTACTGACCATGCACGTTTGAGGGTATTGATCTCAGTAGAAACATAATGATGTGATAGAAGACAACAAACAACGGCAGCTGCTGTGCCATTCATCATAAACTTTGGCTTTCATAATAACGACCCAAACAAAAAAGAGCTGAATGCAAATAGGTTAGTAAACTGTGGTGCGTAAACATGTTTAGCTCAGCATTAGCCATCTAATGGTAGCTTGCTTCTTGCTTCAGCTACGACCTACAAGAGGTTTACTCCGACTGTCGTTCATTATGAAAAGATGAATCAGCGTTTGTTAACGTAACGTAACTGATCGTTGTGTAGTTCTCCTGCGGGGGTTGCAGGTTATCTGTACATTGTGTCAACAGCATTGTTACAGCCACAAAGTACCACTCGTCATGCTCTTTTCCCATGTTTGTTTTCTTGTTAGTGGAAGTTACAGTCGTGTGTTGTGCAGACAGATGTGACACTGCACTGATGACATGAATAAAATAAATATAAACATTAGATAAAAGATCATGACTTACCTATCCACAGTTGTGTTTTTCCTAATAACAGACAGATGACTTCATGAACAAAAATAGTTAATTTTAGCATTATGTTTTGATCATTCAAACACAATGTTCATTCACCACCCAGTCCCAAATTTCACCCAATCTCATCTGTATCCAACAAAGGTTAAAGTCAAGAGTGGACCACTACAACTGGACTTGGTTGAAGATACTGGAAGACATTTCGTCCCTCGCACTGTCCACTGTGGTTCTCCCTCTCACCCCAGCAGCAGTGGACAGCAGACCACGTTCTCAGTCGTGGTCTGCTGTCCACTTCTAAACTAAACTTAAAACTAAACTAAAATTAGCTGAAGTTTAGCTAAGGCAATATCTCATGGCCAAACAACCTAATGTACTGATGGAGACACTACAGGTGAACACAGTAACATTTGTGTCTAATAACATCATCACAATCGCCACATTGACATGCAAATTAGGCATTAATTAATTAAAATACGCTAATTTGCACACATTTAACAAGTCACTGCAGGTGAATGGGATAAAGATAATAACAAAAGCATATCACCACAGAACTTCAAGAGTATTTTCCTCTGAAATGTGCTTTGTAAATATGCAGATTAGCTTGTTGTGGTTAATACAGAAGAAATCTACAGTTGCAAATAAGAGTATTAGGCTTAAAACCAACACAATCTAAATGTGTATTCTTGAAGTTTTATTTCCATTACAGTAAAAGAAGACATGGAAGCAAAATAGACCAAAGTCTCAAAATTGACCACTAAGAACAACTATGAAAGGGCCTTAAAGAGTAACTTCCTCACTTTGATTGTAGCCTCCTCATCTAATAACTCTCCATTCTATTAGTTTGTTGTATGCTGATCTATACAGACAGCCCTCCCTCAAATGTGAAACTAAGTCCATGTCACCATCAGTAATTGTGTGTTTGTGTGTGTGTGTGTGTGTGTGTGCATGGTAAATGTAATATAATAGCAACAATAATAAAGTATTTGATCAATACATTAATGTATTCAGGCAAGCAAACGAGACAGCAGGGAAGACAGAGACACCAAAAAACAAGGAAAACAGACTGAAGTAAGATTAAACAGAACACAGTACACACATGGACAAAATAATACTGAAGTACACAGAGCTGGAGAAAACATTTAAGACATGAACCTGGAACACAGAACTAAGGAAATGCAATAAGAGACAATACAGTTACTTAAAGCAAATGAATGAAATAAACTAACTACAAAACTCTAAACCAAGATAATATGAGATAAACACAGGAAAACAATAGTACAAAACCCAAATCCTAACACCCATGTCTAATCTAAAGACTGACACCAAAAGACCACTGACTCCAGCTATAGCACATTACGGCTGCGCCACAATTTTGATTCGTCCGTAGTCCCCTGGAGGCCTGCAGTAGCCTGCCCAACGTTACTGACTTGTTATTAATTTAATTTTGTCATTTTTGTGCTTCTTATACCTTCTTTACAGCTCTCTGTAACCCCGTTTCGTCCGTCAAATTCAGGCTGCCTTTCTCAGAAGGAACCTTTCAGAATAAGAGCATTTTGCCTCTGATTTTGCTGACATGTTTAGATTTTGTTGATTTGGTAAGTTGTCCTTGATTTTTGTGCTTCTACCATGGTTAAGAAAGGTGGTTTATTCTTGATATATGATCGGTAGGTAGCAGTAGGTTGGTTGGTAACCTGGTAGCGTAGTCGGACAGGTCCACGTGATCGTAAAAATTGGCAGGCACACGCGTCATCAAAGGGGGTACCCCTTTGATATCGTCACACAGACCCTAGCAGACCCTCGCACACTTGCAGATACGGAAAGAATAATCCTTGCTTAACACCATAGTCATGGATTTTAGGCAGTCAGGTGGAGTCAGTGGACTAGACATGCCCCAAAACGCAACTGCACCTCACACCTCACACAGGTCTTTAAAATAGATCCTGTCGGTTTGCCGGGAGATTTTAACAATGAAGAGAGTTACACAGATTTGCCTCCTGTGTAAATGCACACAGCGGGCTTTTAGCATTGAAGTAATGCGGCTCTAAAATAACAAGCAACAGTGAAATAATTCGTAGTTGACTTTAGACCTGTTTTTTGGGGGGTCAGTGACGCAGTTGCTTTCTGCTGCCTCCTGAAATGACCTCATTTTGCGTTTTGCGCTGCTTGCTTTGCGCCAGGTGCAAGATAGAGCCCATAATCTTTCAGTCTACACAATCTATTGAATGCTTGTATGTAATTATCACATAATAAGTTGAAATACTGACTGTTACTTAACTTTGTAATTTAATTTCAGTATTACACTCATGCATTGATACATTGCACCAGCTAGCCTCAAAATGATGATTATTATTTGCAGATGTTACACATTCCAGAGCAGCAGGTTCCACACAGCCATATCTGAAAGTATTTCCTCAGACAAGGTGACAAGAAGACTTCCAGACTGGCTGGAAAAAAACTGTACCCATGAATTCAATATTCTCAAAGCCAAGGCTCTGCTATGAGAAGCCGCCTAGACCAAAACTGAATACTTCGCTTGCACACACATACATACTGTCATTTATAAAACAGGTAGTTCAAATGTGACACTATTACACCACAGCTCCCATGAGTACTACCTGCACATAGTGTTTGCTTATTGGTCCATTAGTGAAGCATATTGTCTTGTGTGCTACAGACCGACAACACTGTAACCAGGAAGACATTGTAGAGATTAAACTCGCGGACTGGCCGTCGGACTAGTCTGGCCTGCCATTAGTTATGCACTTAACCAGCGGCAGTGATGACAAAGCAAGCTTTTTAATAAGCAGGCAAATCCACACAACAGGCGCGTCTCACTCTCACTTCTCTTGCGAGGTTGTGCACGTCAAATATGACATCCTTTTGTAAAAGAGGATATATGAAGTTGAATCTGTCACCGGGCAGCCACAGTCCCTCAGACCTGTACACTGTCAGCCTCCCGATCTCTTTTAACTTGATGGTATGATCTCTGCCACCTTTCTATATACAGTATATGGTCATCACACACGACTGGTCGCATGCACACACACCTCAACACAGCATTCAGTCAGAGTGTGCGTGGCCGAGCAGTGTGGAGAGAAAATGCACATTAATGCCATTAAATGCTGTAAAATGTAGATATCTTCATGATTAAGGAACATCCTGGTGTTTATAAAAGAAAACAACATAGTGGCTACTAGCAGGACTGCCCTCATACCACAACTACCTTTCCAGAGTTGATTCTATGTTTTAATAAAAAATTTTCATGCCATTTATGAAAGCAGAAGATAAGTTTGTAGGTGAATACTCTGGAAAATAAAAACCTGTATACTCAATTCATATCTCCAGTTACTCAGAGCTACTGCAGAGCTTCATGATGATAAACATAAATCCAGTCAGAGCTCTGAGGAAATGCAGATGCAAAACAAACACCAAAAGTGCACAAAATGATATAGGCCTACATAAAATTTTAATCCTGTTGCCTTAATTGTGGACTTTTTTATATTTGCTCTTTGTTTCTAATGTAGATAACTTTTCTACTCTGTATTACAGTATTTAGCCTCCTGCTTTTATAAATAAATTGGATTTAAACAATGTTTCTGGTGAATTTTGTTTTTAGTTTAGATTTTGTCTTTTCAGTTAATCTTTTACACCCATTCAGCACTTTTATTATATACAATAAGAAGCTGCTATTTTAATGTGTTTATCTTACACACAACCTTATCAGAGCTAATGATAGGCCTAATATTAGTACATTTTTGCAGGCCAATTTAAGCGTGCCATTGTCAACTTTAATCGTATAAAACATAATTTCCCTACAAAAATGTGGCTAGTGAAAATGCTGCGTGGCTAGTGACTCTGAAAAACCACTAGCCACACTGGCTAGTGAGCAAGAAAGTTAATGTCAAGCCCTATATATATATATATATATATATAAAATCCCCCTCTCACCCCTTGCGGGGTGGTATGTGTCATCCTCAAGCTCGGGTCCTCTACCAGAGGCCTGGGAGTTTGAGGGTTCTGCGCAGTATCTTAGCTGTTCCTAGGACTGCACTCTTCTGGACAGAGACCTCTGATGTTTTGCCTGGAATCTGCTGTAGCCACTCTCCCAGTTTGGGGGTCACAGCCCCCAGTGCTCCGATTACCACTGGCACCACTGTTGCTCTTACTTTCCACATCTTTTCTAGCTCCTCTTTCAGCCCTTGGTATTTCTCAAGCTTCTCGTGTTCCTTCTTCCTGATGTTGCTGTCGCTTGGGATTGCCACATCTATCACTACTGCCTTCTTCTGCTGTTTGTCGATCAACACAATGTCTGGTTGGTTAGCCATCACCAGTTTGTCAGTCTGGATCTTGAAGTCCCACAGGATCTTAGCTTGGTCATTCTCAACTACCTTAGGAGGTGTCTTCCATTTTGACCTTGGGACTTCCAGCCCGTACTCGTGGCAGATGTTCCTGTACACTATGACAGCTACCTGGTTATGGCGTTCCATGTACGCACTTCCTGCCTGCATCTTACACCCTGCTGTTATGTGCTGCACTGTCTCAGGGGCATCCTTGCACAGTCTGCACCTGGGGTCCTGCCTGGTGTGGTAGACCCCAGCCTCTATTGATCTTGTACTGAGTGCCTGTTCTTGTGCCGCCATGATTAGTGCTTCTGTGCTGTCCTTCAGTCCAGCCTTTTCCAGCCACTGGTAGGATTTCTTGATATCAGCCACTTCTTCTATTTGTCTGTGGTACACGCCGTGTAGCGGCTTGTCCCTCCATGACGGTTCTTCATCTTCCTTGTCCTCACCTTCGGGTTTCTGCTGCCTGAGGTATTCACTAAGCCCTTCATCTTTGGGGCCATCTTCCTGATGTACTCCTGGATCTTCGTTGTTTCATCCTGGACAGTGGTCTTGACACTCACTAGCCCTCGGCCTCCCTCGCTACGCTTGGTGTACAGTCTCAGGGTGCTGGATTTGGGGTGAAACCCTCCATGCACTCCTCCTTTGGCCAGTTTATTATACCAGCGGGGTATCTGATGACTGGCAGGGCGTATGTGTTGATGGCTCGGATCTTGTTTTTCCCATTCAGCTGGCTTTTCAGGACCTGCCTCACTCTTTGTAGGTATTTGGCTGTGGCGGTCTTCCTTGCTGCCTCCTCATGGTTACCATTAGCCTGTGGCACCCCAAGGTATTTGTAGCTGTCCTGAACATCTGCGATGTGGCCTTCTGGTAGTTCAACCCCCTCGGTTCTGATCATCTTCCCTCTTTTTGATACCATGCGACCACACTTGTCCAGTCCGAACGACATTCCAATGTCGTTGCTGTAGATCCTGGTAGTGTGGATCAGTGAGTCGATGTCTCGCTCATTTCTGGCATACAGCTTGATGTCATCCATGTAGAGGAGGTGACTGATGATTGTTCCGCTCGAATCGGTATCCGTAGCCAGTCTTTGTGATGATCTGGCTGAGGGGGGTTCAGGCCTATGCAGAACAGCAGCGGGGATAGTGCGTCACCTTGGTATATGCCGCACTTGATGGTGACTTGTGCAATTGGCTTTGAGTCGGCTTCCAGACTTGTCTTCCACAGCTTCATTGAGTTCTTGATGAAGGCTGTTAGTGTCCTGTTGATCTTGTACATCTCCAAGCATTCCAGTATCCATGTGTGTGGCATTGAGTCGTAGGCTTTCTTGTAGTCAATCCAGGCAGTGCACAGATTGGTCTGTCTGGTCTTGCAGTCTCGAGTGACTGCTCTATCCACCAGTAGCTGGTGCTTGGCTCCTCTGGTGTTACTGCCTATTCCCTTCTGGGCCCTGTGCATGTATTGAGCCATGTGCCTACTCATCTTAGCCGCTATGATGCCTGACAGGAGCTTCCATGTTGTGCAGAGGCAGGTTATTGGCCGGTAGTTGGATGGGATTGTTCCCTTCTGGGGATCCTTCATGATCAGGATTGTCCGTCCTTGGGTTAACCATTCTGGGTGGGTCCCATCCATCAGCAGTTGGTTCATTTGTACTGCCAGGCGTTCATGGAGTGCAGTTAGTTTCTTCAGCCAGTAGGTGTGGATCATGTCAGGGCCTGGTGCTGTCCAGCTCTTCATACCTGCCACTCTTTCTTGGATGTCTGCCGTTGTAATGGTTACTGGTTCTTGTTCTGGGAGATTGCTGTGATCTGTTCTTAGATCCACTAGCCACTGAGCATTGGTGTTGTGGGATGCCTCTTTCTCCCATATGTTCTTCCAGTACTGTTCAGTCTCAGCCCTGGGTGGATCTGATCTTGTGTTATTACCCTGCCACTGAGAGTACACTTTGGATGGTTCGGGTGGAGAACATCCGGTTTATTCTCCTGGCTTCTGCTTCTCCCTTGTATCTCTTTAGGCGGGTGGCCAGGGCGGTGAGTCTTTGTTTGGCAGTCTCTAGAGCCTCAGGTATCGACAGCTTGTTGTATTTCTTAGGTAACCCCTTCCTTACACCTTTCTGTAGCTCTGAGAGCTGACTAACCTCTCTTCGTGTTGCCTTGATCTTGGCCTCTAACCTTCTCCTCCATGGGGGTAATGCTCTTTGTGGCTTGTGGTGTTCATCTTATAGCCAAGCATCTCTAGGATCACTGTTGCTGTGGCGTACATCAGCTCATTGGTCTCGGTTATGGCTTTAGTAGGGATAGTATGTAGTGCTGCATTCACATCTTCTAGCAGACTTTCAGAGGGTACTTTGTCACTTAGCCTTGGCAGTCTTGGTCGTTGTACTAGGGGGTCCAGTTTGGCTATGATCTTCATTCGTAGGTCAGCCGCCCTTATGTTGAGTTCTGTGCCGTAAGGGCTTATTGGGGCTTGGGACCCAATCCCTGAGTGTGGGGATGATGATGAAATCTCCCCGCTGACCTGTCGTCCTGGCTCCCCCCTTGCCGTAGCATATTTGTTGTACCTCATCAATCTCTAGTTGTGATAGGAGCTGCCGTTTGCGGATGTTAGAACACTGAGCTAGGAGTTGTTTCTTTGTCAGTGTTGATGATGGGTTTCGAAGCATCCATATATCCCATAATCTCTGCATATAACCCCTCTCACTGGGGTTGCTTGTATAGTAGCATTGCAGCAACTCAGGGCACCTGGGCCCAGTGCCCTGTGGTGTATTTGTAACTCCACGTTCTCAGTCTTGGGCTGCTGTGCTGTGACATTACAGACCTCACTGCAGACTGACTCCCCATTGTTTCTCTCCACAGGCTCTATCTTTGGTTTAGCTTGGATGGGTTACTGGAAATGCTGCTTTAGTTGTTCATGTCTTGTTTCCTGCGTATTGCAACACCTTCACACACACCCATCCATGCCTCCATCATCCTGCCCCGACACTACTGATGTTCATACCACATACTTTAACAATTTTAATTTGACACAATTCTTAATTTGATTTAATCTGGTTTTGATAAACATGTTAAAAGTTTGTGTAGGTGTGTCTCCATTACACCCAGGTTGCACATAAAGGTTCTGTCAGTATCGCCACACCACACTAGCTCTGTGCCCCATCTGGGCCTCCTCAGTAGAAAATTCCTGGATATGCCACCATTGATGGGTACAGTTTCAAAGTGAGCATGAGTACCTTGTTTTATATGAAAATGAATGTATAGCTGAGCTGACTTTTTCTTTTTTAAAAATACAGAAACTGTCATAGGTTGATTTAGTAATATTTTATCTGTCATAGGTTGAGAACAGCACTAGAAAAGACTTAGACTTAGCAGGTCTTCCAGCTTGTGCTGTGAAACCCTTACAAATGGTTCAGAACGCAGCAGCGCGTCTGGTCTTTGATCAGCCCAAAAGGACTCATGTCACTCCATTACTCAGTGACCTTCATGACCTTCACTGGCTTCCCATGGCCTCCAGAATCAAATTCAAGTCACTAATGCTTGCATACAGAGTGGCCATCGGGTCTGCACCCATCTACCTAAACTCCATTATACAAACCTACGTTCCTTCTCGCCCTCTACGCTCCTCCAATGAACGGCGCCTGGCTCTGCCAGCCCTTCACACAAAGCGATCCCAGTCCCGGCTGTTCGCGATCTCGTGACACCACGATGGTGGAACGAGCTACCACACGCCATCAGAGCAGGGTGCCCTCTCTAACTTCAAGAAGCTCTTGAAAACTCATCTCTTCCGAGAACACTTCCTCTTATAACACCTCTAACTAACTAACCTCTAACATGCACTTCCTGTGCTCTTCTTCTTCTATCCCTACCATTATCTTGTATTGACTGCACTTTTTGTTCTGATTGCACTTTCTGTTAACTCTTACTTCCTTCCCTAGGTATTTACCCATTGATGTGATATGTACTATGAGCTCTTACTAGGATTTATTGCTGCTCTTACTAGTATGTATTATCAGTTGTTAGATCTGTATTTGATGCTCTGTTGATACTTGTAAGTTGTTCCTCAAATGTAAGTCGCTTTGGATAAAAGCGTCTGCCAAATGAGTAAATGTAAATGTAAATGTAAATGTAGACTTAGACTCCTCACCAGCGTGATGCACTTGAGTACAAATTAAGCTCCTGTTGGAATCTCTAAAGCATTTCATGACAGCTGAATAAAATGTGGTACTATAATTAAATCGTTGCTGAGGTAGATTCAAAAGAATAGTCTGGGGAATTTGCCTTGTGCATTTATCGTGTCGCCCATCCGGTTCTTTCTTCTGCTCCAGTGCTTTCTTATGAGACTCTGAAGGTATTTCAGCATCATTAGTTGTCTTGCTACCGCAGGTGGGTAGAGTAGCTCATTCCAGGTGTAGCTCTCTCCACAAGCTCTCTCAAGGAGAGCAAACAGCTTTGCGTGTCACACGTTGGGCGTGTCTGTTTTGTTCATTTAGTTTTTAGTCAGTGATGTTATTTGTAGTCTTTTTAGTATCTGTCTTATAGTATGTTGGGCTTTGGGCTCTTTCCTGTCTATTGCCCTATGTCTTGTGTCTAGTTTACTCCGTGTGTTTGTGCTGGTTGGTCTGGTACTGCCTGGTTGTGGGGTTATGATCTGTTTAGTTCGTTACTTTGATGATTCTGCTTTAGTCTCCATGTAGCCTTGTTTATTGTTTTATTCATCTGCATCTTTTAGTTTACTTAGTATCTGTCTTGTATCTTAGGTTTAGCTCTGTGTCTTAGCTCCTCGTACTGTGTCTCAGTTCATGTCTTTGGCTACGTTTAGACTGCAGGCCAATGTGACCCAAATTGAGCATTAAGGCCTGCAGTCTGAACATAGCCTTTGTGTCTTCTGAACATAGCCTTTGTGTTTTTGTTCGAGTCTGTGTACTTCTGTGTTGTTTTGTGTCTGTGTTAGTCTCTTAAAGCAAAATGCATTTTGAGTTTTATGATCACGGCTGCTGATCTTATCAGTTCTCACTCTGAAGGGAGCGTGGGATGTAGCATTTGCTTGGTGTGTGTGGGAGACCCATTTTAGAGACACCAGTTTATACTTCTTCCAAAAACCACTCCCAAAGTGGTTTTGTTAATCCAACTGTCCTGATAAATCTCCAGTTCATGTGACAGTTAGTCAGTTCCAGTGTTGGGCAGTAGCGTCGCTACAAGTAGCGCCGTTACTAGTTTAACTACATTTCTCAGTAGGTTGGTGGTAGCGTCGCTATTTTCTGAATCAAATAGCTTTTCAGTAACGAAGCTCTTTTATTGACCGAGTAGCGCGGTAGCTTCCACACACGCTACATTTTCCCAAGCATTTCTGAAGAATCAGTAAGTGACACCACCGCCACACACGGACCTGTATGTGCAGCCGGCAGATGCACTTCCCTGTGATGGTGACATCACGTACTGATCCTTGGGCGGATTTTGCGACTTTGCTGCAGGGGAATAAAGAGTGTCTCTCTCTCGCTTCGCTCTTTCTTTCTCTGCCATGAATGTTTAGGTTGTTTAGGTTGAAATGTTGCCAGAGCACAAAGTCACATATAAACTATAAAAAATATATAATTAATTAATAATGAATTAATTGAATTAATTAAAAATATGATAATTAAGTTGCTTTATACAAACAACAATGGTTCTCCATTTGTTGCATGAGGAAGTACTTTTAGCAGCAATGATATGGCAGTAAGTAGGAGAGTTTCTGTGTCTGATTTAGCTCTCGCACACATTGGAGCAGGTTTTAGTCTTTCTTCTAGTCTTTCTCCTGTGGAGATGTAACTAAGCTACTTTTGCCACGTCGCTGTAGCTTAGCTTGCTACATTTCACTGGGGGGTAGCTTCTGTGTAGTGAAGCTTCATTTAATGTAGAGTAGCTAGTAGCTTAGCTCACTACATTTTCCAAGTAGCTTGCCCAACACTGGTCAGTTCTTATCTGGAATCTGTTAAAGCTGGCACTTAATAATAAATAGTCTTGAATGGCAAAGCACAAGTCATTGTGATCCATAGGAGGTTCAGTTTGCCTGTGTGTGATTTCTTCACAGCAACAAAAAAATTTGATTTATCGGACAGTGTTCAAACCCCCTTCCTTTGGGTTGTGGGTTGAAGGCCTTTTGAGACAGGCAGTTTCTGCTTTTGGGTATGAACTCACCTCCTCGACGTGAATGTAACCAAAGAGAATCTGGTTGTATCACTACATAGCATACAAAAATCTCACCAACAAAGAAAAGGTATTGTAAAATCCCACAGGATGTTCACTGAGAAAGAATCTAAAATGCTTTATATAATAATTATATTATAAAAAACTGACCATGCTTTGTTTTAGGAGCACTGGTCAATGTTCCCTCTGCCCAAACTCGTCAGTACCACTTTGAAAGTACGCCACTGAACTGGACTGAAGCTCAGAGCTTCTGCAGACGAGTCTACACTGACCTGGCCACCATAGAAACCATATCTGACGTCAGTGCTGTACTCAAGACGACACCGAACTACACAGGCAAGTTCAGCCAGGCAACAACCAAGCCAGGCAACAACTAAGTTTTTTGATAAGCTAACTATGATTAGATACTATAAAAGTATAAAATGTGATGATGTGGAACGTGAAAAAAAAACAAAAGATAAAAAAGTGGAGACATAATTTAAGGGGTAGTCAGTGAAGTCATTTACATTTTAATTAAGCAGCAAAATTCAGGTGTTAAATAAAAAACAACTCTTTCAACAGGCAATGCTTGGATAGGCCTCTATAATAACAACTGGAAATGGTCCCTGAGTGACAGCAGCTTCTATGGTGAAGGAGAGACAGAGTATAGAAACTGGGCTCCTGGACATACCGGAAATCCTAATGGACAGGAATGTGTGGGAATTGGAAGCAATGTTTGGGGTAACATTGATTGCAACAACGTTCAACCCTTTGTGTGCTACAACGGTGAGTTTTCTTATATCGTAAGAATGAAAAAAGGGCTAAATAGATCTTGTGCACAACACATTATTAAAAACTTCTCTGCATCAATATATTTGCAGGTTCAGTAAATGGCACATCATCCTTTGTAAAGGTCGACGACCTTTTGACCTGGGTCGAAGCTCAGAGATACTGCAGGGAGAATTACGTTGATCTAGCCAGGTACAGTGTGCCAGCTACTCTACAAGTGCTTTATGTTCTGTTGATGAAATTCAGCTTGTTCGGTATTGTGACTGATGATTTGGATCGTTGTTATGACTGTAAGGCACTTGGGGCTGACTCATGTAGAATGATGATGATGATCGCTGTGATGACTAAGGACAGGTAATAGAAGTATCAAGGCAATAGGTGATTATGTAATTTTAAGATGTTAATTAACAGCTACGTTGTCAGGTGGTTGAACACGTTACCAAGTTACAAAATAATCGCATAAGCTTCGATATTATATTTCCCAACGATCACTAACAATGCACTGCAGTGTCTGATTTCCTTTGTCTGTTATGTTTTACCTCTTCAGATATACTCAACTCTACCTTGATGTGTAAATGCTACTGTTTCTCCCACAGTATACGAAATCCGGCAGAAAATGACATCATCTCAAAGCTGGTAGATGTTTACTCGTTGTGGATCGGTCTGCACTGGGAAAGACTCTGGTCTGATGGGAGCCCCTTTCCGTTTCAATACTGGGCCAATGGGCAACCAGACAGTGCAGAGCAGTGCGTCACCACAGCGTTCAATAACTCAGGACGGTGGTCAGATGATAACTGCTCCCTCACTTTCCCGTTCATCTGTTACTCAAAAAGTAATGCATCTTATTTCTGCTTACATACTGTATAAAGATTCATTGTTGCATTAAGGTAGTTTACGTTTAGATTTGTGTAGATGGCCAAGCAGAAACAAGAATAATCCGTATTTTTGAGGTTCTTCTGATGAATGCTGTTCAGACAGTTAATAGAACTTACCAGCAATAGTATTTTTTTCTGAGCACCTTTAAAAGGACAATGTTAACATAAAGTTATCTTGTCATTTTATAATTATTTTCTTCTTTGTACACGATAAAAATTTGTTTCATTTTATTTTAAAAGTTATGACATATTATCCAAATGAAGTGTTTGATTTCTAAGAGATTTTAACAAATAATCAATTCATTTTAAAATATTCTTTTTTTCCATGTAAACAAACATCATCTTACCAAAACATCACTGACTCTTTGTCCTACAACAAAAGGCCCTGGTAAGTATTTGCATTTGTCACATTCATTACATGGTCTGAGCCTTGAGTGTCCAGTTCATGAATGTATTTTCGTCAGCTTGACTGTAATTGATATCCTGATCACAGCTGTATTTTTTTTAATCTTGTTTCTTGTATTTGTTTTTCATTATTTACTGTGGGCCTGATATACTAAAGGTTTGCGTGAGTAAAAGCGTGTGTGAACTTGATATCACCAGCAAATTAATAGGAAAGTTGATTTGCTGTATTTGCTTGGGGCATTTCAATGTTATTGTGCAAAGTAGTTTGAGGGTAACATGCAAATACATTTATTCACTACACTAATGTGATCTACCAAGCCTAAACATAATTTCACGTGAGTGCAACAGCCTCTCTCCTATGTTTGAAAGGAAGGTGCAAAGTAGTATTGTGTTCAAAAAACACGTGACACTTTTTTGGTGAAAACATTTGATGTGTTTCATTAATGTGTTTTTTGTCAATTTTATATGGATTTTTGTATAAATTATAATAACTAAGCATAAGCTGATACAAAGACAGCATTTATGGTTATTAACATCATGTTGAATACTTTGCTATATTAATGGCATCAATTTTTTAAGTGTTTCAATTTATTTCACATGTTTTATTTATGTCAACAGATTACGTTCTTGCCCTAAACATAAAATTAGAGTCACTGACTCAGCTGTCAGACTCGGAGCTGCAGCGTTTGTTGGAGGAGGTGAGACTAACTGTTTGTTTTCACTTTTAATTCAAGTAATCCACGTCTAAGTATTTTGTTCAGCATTAACACTGTTTTTCTGTTGTGTGTGTTTTTTTAAATAAAGGTCAGACGATATATATGGTTGCCAGAGTTGTCCTTCAAAGTGTTGCGACGTGAGATCAGGATAAAAAAATAAACAAGATGAACTGAAGGAGTGGGTCTGCAATGCAAAAACTTTTCTTTTTTCTTTTCTTGATGCAAATGAAAAAAAAAGTGATAGGAAAGACATTTTTGATTACAGTAAAATGTAGTTTGACTTCCTTTTTCTGCTTTGTATTTACTTATACTAGTGCTACTACTTAATACATCCACTGTTATGAGGATCAGTTGTTGTATGTAATGCTACTGTTATAATCCCTCATAGATCGCTGCCAGAAATGTTTTAAGGCATATGAAATAATTTGAAATGTTTAAATTTATGTGTTTTAACTCCAAATAAAGTTCAATTACTTTCCAAAAAAATCTACTCTTTCTCCCACACGTAAAAATTCAGAAGCCTTGAATATGCAAATGTTTTTCATTAGTAAAATTTAACTGCGTTCACACGGACATAGTGGAAAGCATGGAGGTCTTCTGCGCTCTGTTTCGCTCCATGGAGAGAAGTCAAGCTGAGCTGCTGGAGGTGATCCAGAGGAAGCAGGCAGCAGCAGAGCAGAGGGCTGAGAGGCTCATTGCAGAGCTGGAGCTGGAAATCACTGAGCTGGAGAGGAAGAGAAATGAGATGCAGCAGCTTGCCCACACTGAGGACCACCGCCATCATCTGCAGGTAAGTAAGTGCAGTTGAGCATAAGATATGATATTTTTGATTCATTGTTTTGTCAGCCATACAAGAGATCTGATGATAGTTACATACTTTTAATTACAGAGTCATTAGACAACCAACAAAATTCATTTGTATTTCACAGAATACTAACTTTCATGATTTATGACACCGTGGCCAGTGGTTGGAAGACGCTTCTTTGATTTATTACGGGTTTTGGATTGTTTACAAAAGAGTTAAGGTGCTTTCAGACCAAAAGCGAAGCGAGCGTTCAAGGCGGTGAGTTTACATACAAAGTCAATGCCATCCAAGTACCTAATGTAGTGTTCCCTTCAGTTATTATTTTATCCTACAGGCTTTTCTATGAACTCAATTCTAAAATGTTTAAAAAATGAAATGTACTTTTTACTCTAGACTACACTTTAATGTTAAATCAGCAACATTGTTAGTGTAAAGTTTTCAGGGGGAATTTAAGTTCAAGATTGGCAAATTTGGGGCTGCTACGTGTAGAGCCAAGAATGGCTGGAGCCATAAATCTTGATACTTTTGTGGATGTGTTTGCCAAAAAACACGGCAACAGGCGAATAAAGCTGTATTGAAAAGTAGCTTAATAAAGCAAATTAATGAATAGGTTGTGAGTAGGCTATAGTAAAATATACACTGTCCATATTAATGATGTTTTTCTTTTGTTTTTCATTTTTGGACATAGTCTGCTATAGTCTATTTCTTTACAAAAAGACAGCAACAGGTGAATAAAGCTGCACTGAAAAGAACGTAGCTTAATGAGGGGTTTAGATGGTGAAATGATTTTAATGTTTCTCTCTATGATAATTCTGGCATCTCCCGTGCTTTTTCTACGTGAATGTTGCACATGGTTTACATCACTGGTTGTCCTGTATGCCTCAATTACAATATTTTCATATAAAATGTGCATATGTACATAGGAGTCAATACTGTGAACCTTGATGAGCAATGCAACATTGGCGTTGCACCTTCAGGCCGTTAATTCACACCAAGCTACAGGCTTGATCTAAAAATAAAAAGTAGCCTAATAAAGGGTTTATTATTTAGTATTTTGTTTTGTTGTTTATTTGTCACAATTTATATTTGTTTACAGAAAGATAGCAGCATGTAAATAAAGCTGCAGCCTAATTATTTTGTTTTGGACATATGTAGCCTGTAACATATAGCTTACAAGCTGCTTACAATGGGCTATGTGGCTTGGAACATGACAGCTGCCTTAATGTCTACAGAGTCAATGTGTTATAAAGGACAGTGTAGGACAGTATTCTGTACTGAGGATAAATTTACGATGTCCAAAGATAACTCTCTGTGAGCCAAAGTGAGCCTATAGTGTGAAGATACTGTATGTTCACAGTTACAAACAATGTTAGACTCATTCAGGATCACATAGGCTTGATGAATTATTACTAAAACCACACAACATGAGTCTACTTCAAATCACTTGACTGTCTTAAAAGAATTGTGATTCTGCAGATTGTTGATGTTTTAACTCAACTGCCAGACAAATACTCCTCCCTCCCTTAGAAGCACTACCCCCAAATTCATGGACACACACTGACAAAGTGACTAGTGCTACTCTGCCGAAATATGGCAGAATAAACAGTCTGCTGGGTGAAGAATGTTTTTTGCAGTACTGTAGATAATGTGACAACTAGCCAACATTTAAATATGTACTAAAGCAAAATACTTTTGTAAGCAAAACCCTAAGCCTTCATTTAAAATATTAACTGAAAAACAAAAATGCATGTTCAGTTATACAGATTGGGTCATGGGCCTTGGGAGGCTACAATCTCTAAACCCCCTTTCTGCACCCCCCTGCTCACTCCCCTAAAGCAACTTGGGTTTAAGTTAAGTAGGAAATTCATGATGTAATAACTTTAAAGTAATCACATTATGCAACAATACAACAGAATAAAAATGTTTTTTAATATATACATTTTTGTAAATGACAAAAGACAATGCTGTGTGTTATGCAGCATGAGACAAAGGAGGAGACAGTAGTGTTTGGTCCTGTTCTTTAGTTCATGTTTAGTGTTTTCCTTATTGGTGTACTTCTGTATTTCCTCATGATGGTCTGTCTTAGTCCTAAGTCCATGTTTTAGTATAGTCTTCTGTTTGGTCCCGTCTCTGTCTGTGTCCTTATTTTGCTGTCTTTCCATGTTTTTGTGTTTTACTTTGGAAGAATCTTTCCTTGTGCATTCCTGTGAACTTTACTTCCTGTTTTATTTTGGTAATGTTCTGTACCTGGTATCCTTTTCTAGCTTTGTTTGATTACCTCATTTTTTTTCCCCAATAGCTATATTTGTTTGACAGGGAATTATATGTAGATTGTTTTTTTTAAAGCACCCCAGGAAAAAAGGGCACTTTCTACTGAGGAAGAAAAAGGGCAGGTACTGAAGCCCCTTTTTATGTCTGTGTCCACATACCTGCTGGGCACCATCCATCACAACTGTATAAATGTCGTACCATACATAATGAAAGAAGGAAGTCTTGGGCACATATTTTGTTTTCATTACACCTTCATATCTTATCTCAATATAAAGTTGTAGACTGGTGAATACAGAGTGTGCACTTGTGACAGTTTGCTCCATCGGCAGCTAAGTTGTCACACTGGATTGTCAAAAACTAAGAACACAATTACTACTTATGTGTAATGACTGGAGCCAATGGGAGCAGCAGGGAATGACAGCATGATTATGCAAATTTCTTTGGCCTAATTCAGTCCTTCAATAAACAGATAAAAGACTAGTAGTTGTCCTAAAGGAGTAAACAGGGCTTCTCATTTGAGCACTTTGTATGTTCACTGATTTGTTTCAGGAAATTATCAAAGTGCATATCTTTCATCCATCAAATGGGATTTCCCCCATGCTGCCCTGTGGCCCCTTGATCAGGGACTGATCACGGATGTTGCCATGGAAGTTTCCCACATACACACGAACTTCAGCTGGTGTCCTATAGCCAACGGCTATGCAAATCTTCTGACGTCACTTGGCAACAGGTCAAAATTAATGTCACAAGACCCAGTAATAGGTTGAATAAGCTGCTTCTCCAAATCAGGAGAATCTCCCGTGGCTTTGTAAGCCAACCATTGTTATCTGAGACTTTAACAAAGCAAACCTAAGCCATGAACTTCCAAAGTACAGACAGCATATTAAGTGTCTGGAGTGTTTTTGAGGCTGCAGCTACTGACCTGGATGAACTAACTGATCAGTTTTTGTGAGGATGTGTGTGCTAACTAAATCCTTCTGCACATACAACAATGAAAAACCTTGGTTCACAGTGAAACTCAGGCAGCTTCGTCAGACCAAAGAGGAGGCCTTTAGAAGTGGGGACAGAGTCTTGTACAAACAGGCCAGGAGCACGCTGACTAAAGAGGTCAAAGCTGCAAAGCGATGCTATGCTGAAAAGCTCGATAACAAATTATGTATTAAACTGAAATACTTGGCTGTCAGGTTTACCACATGTATAGCTTATTATACTGTAACCATATTTTTTTACATTTAAAATGTAAAATGTAAACCATATTTGCAGCTGTATCCTATGACTTGTGATGTGCTGCTGACTTGTGTTTACTGTAGGTCAGTTTTCTTGAGGTTGACAAGGGAACTTCTGGGTGGTACTAATCTTTATTCATATAAAGGGAAACACAAAATTCAGGTGGCAGGTGATGATTCCAAATATAATAGCTCTCAGGCACTCTGTGTGGCTTTTAGATAGGCTGTCTTTTCTCTTGTAGTTTTAACTTTTACAAGGTTGTTTATTTGTCATTATACAACACAAGGTTGCTGTATAATGAAACAAGTTAAGTTGTAATCCCTTCATGCTGCACACACAGAACTTAACACATTAATATATTGATAGCCTATGTGAATACACATTAAATGTGTATAAAAATATTTCCTCATGTCTTTGTCTTTGTTTGGGTAAATAACCTCTTTAAATATGACTGTGGCAACTTTAGTCACCTCAATTATATTAAATAATTTTAATTCAGTTAGAAACTCTTGCACTTTAACTTGTGTTTCAGCATGTTTCTGCTGATATTCAAAATTTTCTGCATATTCAGAATATCTCCCACATATCTGTGTTCTCTGACAGGTCCAGAATAAAGTGATATCATTACGAGAATAACATCATCATGAGAATTAATAATATATTTAACAGTCTACCTGTCCTATACTTTGCTGTGCATAAGTCTGTGATGTTGCTCTGCTGATTTGGCCCCTGCAGACCATCTGCAGACACAGAACCGTTTGGGACTGTACTACTGGATGAGAGGAGGACATGGATAAAGGAAACTAACTGAAAACACTTTTCATCAGACAGAAATCTCTCCACAAATGTTCACTTCAGCACCTCATAAAGTGCAGCTCACAGTCACAAACAGAGCAGGTCTGTGGCTCAGATTTTAGATGTTATTTTGCAAAACTCTTTCAGTTATTTAAAAAATTGTCAACTGCTTGAGTCTAACACTCGATGCCTGAGAGTTGCAGCTCTGGTGTTACATTATTTAAAGGTTCAGCAAGCTAAAGCTTTGCTAGTCTGTCTGTTAGCTTCTCACCTTCACCTGTCAGACATACATGGTGCTTCTGAACACATTGTTTGGCCAGAGAGTTGGCCATTGATTCCCTATGATTTTATTCTTCTGTTTGTTTTGGCTGCTCTTTTGTGGGCCCCTGACAGCCTGCAGTGTACACTTTTGCTTTACATTTGCGGGCCCTGCACATTTGAGCACTATGACAGCAGGGAGCGGGTTATCAGATGACAAGTTTGACATATGTTTTCATGATAATAATAAATTTATCATGTAAATACATCTAAAAAGTTTTGATATTTATAAAAGACAGTAAGTAAAGTGTCTAACTTGATCTTATTTAAGGGTTAACAATAGACCTTTGCATGGGCCCCCCCTAGGCCTCGGGAGGGTGTCATCTGTACCCTTTGACCCCCCTGAAGGCGGGACTGCGTCTGTGTGTGTACTGGTCAGATCCAGGTCGCTGGATAGAAGATTCACCCTTATATTTGAAACTGACTGAACTAACTGATGTAAAACAATTGAACAATTAGTAACTAACTGATTTGTGTAATCCTTGGGCAGACAGAGATTCAGGTGGGTCCCCAAACATGTTCTTATGATATATTTCAAAATATTATTATTCATAATTTAGAGTGGGTTCACTACAACAATATAATTCAACAATATTGGCAGAGCAATTTTAAAAACATCCCAATGTTATGTGGGTTTTTCTTTGTGTCTGTCAATAGCCAGTTACATTCATTTTAATCAGGCTATATTTATTCAGCAGGGGAAAAAAGGAGGTGGCAAAAAGATGAAAATATGTAACAAATATAAGGACGTGTCATTGTAAAGTCACAGTCTGACCCAGTAGGTTAGCCTAATAATTTTTTTTTGCACTGGAAAATGTGTCTATGTTAACTGACTGTAAAGGTTTAGACGTCTACTATAAAATTTCAATTAATAGTCGAGTCCCAAATAGCAAATAGAATAGAAGTTCTTTGGATGTATAACACCTCTAAAACCCCATATGTTCGCCTGCTTTAGCTGCTTCTAAGCTGCCCAGATCGTGAATACAAATATTAATGTTTAAACGTATGATCAATATGTCCGTATGAACATGCTACACATGCAAATGCTCCGTATTTGTATAGCGCCTTTCTAGTCTTTTCGACCACTCAGAATGCTTTTACGCACATCTGCATTCACCATTCACTCACATTCATACACCGTGCCTAAGTGTTCAAGCAGAAACTAACATTCACACACATTCATACACAGCCACCAGGGGCAATTCGGGGTTCAGTATCTTGCCTCACATTGCACATTGTTAGATTAGCTAGATTCTCCACAATTCAATAGTTCAATTCATTTAAGGGAAGCAAGCCTCAAAGTCTAATTCTTATAGATTTACTGGTGTAACCTGCTGTTACCTTTGAAGCGTTCGCTAAGTCCGCTCTTTAAGCCCAAATGTGTCCGTTCCTTGATTATTTAAATTCCTGTGAAGTCCATTGCTCTCTGTCTGCTACCTTCTGCCACACTTCTCTCATCCTGCACCGTGTTGTTGTCGTGATGTTACTTCAAAATAAAAGCGCATAAGCCGTCTGTCAGAGCTGGATCAAATGAATGATGTGTATTTGATATTATGTGATCATTTTTATACAAGTATTATTGTATTTGAAATTAATAAACTTTTAGTTTTGTGCAAAAGGAATTAAAGGCCTGTCCCATATGGACACCTGTCACATATATAGGCAGGGTCAATTCAGGGATTTTAGCAAATAAAAGCCCAGGCTATTATTCAAAGTTTTACATTATTTTACATGCTCATTTCATATTTAATAAAATGCTGTCAAAACATATTCAGACAGCTTATAATGAAAAACTCACTTTTAAAGTACATTAATTTGTTTCAGCTGCACCACAGTCATTCTCACTCAGCAATATTCACATCATCAGCAACATGATAACTATGATAGGAATGTTCCAACAGTGCGTCTACAATATAAAACATTACTGTTCATTGATCAGTTTTACACTTTGCTTTTTGATTGACTGACTGAACAGATAAGGCACCAGGGTTAACCAAGCCTGGCTGTTAGCCTGGTCTGGAGCAGGCTAATTGTAAATCTGGAAAATCCCGGCTTAATCTGCTATCTTGGTTTTGTGAAACAGCCCTCAGGGCCCCATGTCAGAGAGCAGGATTAGTAAAAACTCTGAGTATCTAAGGCCAGAGAATGTTTCAGAGACCGAGATCAGATAAACCCTAGATCAGTAACTCTGGCAACTGATGCTGGGTCAAGGTTAGAAAAGTTGGACAATCATCAGTTTTTCTCTGACTCCTCCCCTACTGTGGAGCCTGAAGCAGCTGGCTGACAGACCGTTTCATTTCCTCATTAATACTGTTGAAAAAAATCCACATATTGGAATGCATTTACACCTTTAGAAACATTGAAACCCCTGTTAGATAGGCTGTTAGTTTTTTTACCCAAACATGATCTTGAACATGACCGCAGTCTGTCAGCGATGTATCGACAAAGATCTATATCTCTGGACATCGTGGATTTATCCTCAGCACAGAAAAAAATCTATGGGCTACTGTCCTTCTTCATAAGACTGTGACTCTGTGGACACAAAGCAGTTGTCATGTTCAGTTGCACTGAAACACTTACCATGAGCTACATTACTGCTGTAATCACTGCTTAAACTAATGTGACTTTATCAATGTGTAAACAACAGCAGTAAAACAATATTGTTCTTCAGTGGACTATTCATTCGCAGTAAAATCCAGGCAAGCAAAGCAAAACAAATGATATAACCAGGTGTCAATTCACTCACCCTATTTGAAAAGGAAGGCCATTCTCCTGTCTTTCATGGTGGCAAAGTGGACAATGAAGCTACACTATTTTTAGCCCAATTTGCCAGTCTGCAAGCTCCGCGACCGTCAGGCTGTGATCAGGGGTAAATCAGCAATCGACTGGCGGTCGCCACTCATAAAAACGGCTCCCTGACACATTGCCGACACATCGCTGACGCCAGCCAGATATCTAGCTTGCTAAATATCTGGAGGAGTTGGCCAACTCGACATCCACATCCAGCCAATGAGAGTAGACAACTGGCAGAGCAGGAAGCTACTTTTCATCGCGAAACACTTTTTATTCACCCCCAACTCTCTCTGTAGCTCAGACGATCCCTGCCACCTGCGTGTGCTAGTCAATTATTTCACCCATAATTTTTGTCTTTGTAATTGATATCTTGATGATAACAAACAACAGCTGTTTACGTGTGTAGGATCGCTCGTCTCCGTTTTACATTTCACATGTGTTTTTTTGACAAAGCGTGGTTTGGAGAGCAGTGACTTAATGAATAAGAACAACTCACAGAAATGAAACAGGTGTAGCTTGATTTAATATTCGACTAGTGGTAAAATAGTATACTATTATAAGAAATTATAATGAATGTAGTATATTATTGTTATACTAACAGTATATACATCGAGCCGGTGCCAGTGTGCCAATATTTGTTGCTTCTACCCTCTCCTCCAGTAGAACACCATGCTCCCCTTGTTCTGTTTTACACCTGTTTTACTTGTTATTGTTATTGTTTATTATCTTTGTTCAAGTTGAGAAATACACATTTCAAAATGTTAGTATTTCACACATTCTTTGATAATCAAGCAAGTAGACGCATAGTACCATTTGTTCCATTAGAATCGAATCACAATGTTATCCACAATAATCGCAATATGACTTTTTCTCCAAATCGTGCAGCCCTAGATTTTATTAAAATGATAGAGTCTGATAAAAACAGAGGAAGCCTGGCTTCCCTTGGCCTCTGGGAGAAAATTCCACCGTTCCCAAGCCATTCACAGCAGTAGCATAAGGAAGTAACAATGGGATCCAGTACAGGCTGTTATAATCGGCCCTTCGACTCTATAGTTAAGAAGCACTTACACACACACACACACACACACTGCATTTGTGTGTAGACTGGAGTCCTCTATTGGTAAATTTGTGTGCCTTGTTTCTGCATTGTGCATGATAAGATTAGATGCAGTAAATATCCCAACCTACTTAATTTAAAGCTCCTTAAATTGATTTTTTTCCATATTAATGTATTAAATTCAACAGTTCTCTTTGTGTGCGTCTCTCTCCGACACACATGTGTTGCACGTGCTTGGACGCAGCAGTCTAAAGTACCATAATATGATGAATTTTAGAGTTGGACTGTGTCACCTAGACTTTTGTATTTGCAAAGTACAGATGTCAAAGAGGAAGTTATAAGGAGCATGGCCAGTGCTGTCATTGTCAAAAACCTGAAACTTCACTACAAACAGTTGAGTACAGGTGGTGTCCACAGACTTTTTCATGCATTTTCATTACAATAACCTCCTGAATCATATGGAGGGATTATTTGGTCAGAACTAAAACTAAAAGTCTAAATCGGAAACTTAAAGTCGAAGTCGAAAATGAATTTGGTATTCAGGATTGGGCATTTAGTATTTAGGATAAGGCATTTTCTATTTAGGGAATTTGGGGATTTAGGATTGGGGTTTTGGGGATTTGGGGATTGGGGATTTGGGGATTGAGGATTGAGTTGTGTATGCAAATGAGAAGACGTGACCCAAAGGCTACAGGGAGGGTTTGGAATGGCTGAGGCGCAGAGGCACTTTATGGACTGCAGGGGGAGCTCTGACTGCCAGCACACTGCCATGAAAGCAAGCAGAGGAAGAGAGCAGGGCTGGCGGGAGGACTATCATTTATAATACCTAAATAATAACTAAACTAACATAATAACTAAAAGTGTACAGCATTTCTGTCCATGTGGCCTCACACACAAAAACAGTTGTTCAACAACAACAAGAGAAGGAAACACCAAAACAATCTCACAGCTCTGACCTAAACCCTAGTAAATGTGGACAGACTAACATAAGGAGTATAGGAGAAGAAAGGTTAAGGATAAAAACACAATACTATAACAATAATAGTAATAGTAATGATAATATTAAAATCATACATTAAAAGATTAAATGTAAGAGGACACAATTTTCTGCCATAACAATCCAAAGCTGTGACACCAAGTGGTCCTTCATCACCAGGTGAAACGTCTTTGTCGGGGGGGGATCACAATCAGGGCAACCACATTCCTCTTGGACAGAGAAAAGAGTAAACAGAGTACTCTTCGACACAAGGGTCTGTGGTGTCAGACACAAGGGTAAATGCACATTTGAGTCAATAATTCTCACAGTGACGTGTGTCAGGGGCTATTCTGCTCGCTGCGCTCGGACACATTAATGACAATACTTACAGCTGTGGGAATAATGCCTATCTCAGACCTCTTACAAGTGTACACCCCCTCACGGTCACTTAAAGCTCCTGCAGAGGCATCAAACGGTTCTCTGACGCATCACTGACACATCGCCGACGCCAGGTATCTAGCTTGCTAAATATCTGGAGGAGTCGGCAGACTCAACATCCACATTCAGCCAATGAGAGCAGGCAGCTTTTTCACTGCAAAACCCTTTTCAGTCACCTCCGTTGCTCAGATGATCCCTACTGTGTGTGCGCTAATACACTCTTTCACCCATATTCTTTGTTTATAATTGCTATCTTTATAATAAATAACTGATGTTTTGTTTGTAGTTACGCGTCATTTGCTGTGCCACATTTTTTGTGTTTTCATGACAACACATGGTTTAGAGACCAGCGTCTAGTGACAGAGTCCTTGTCACCTCTTGCAGTGTGTGACGCCCTGTTGCCGATCAATCAAGAAGTGCGAATGCCACAATGACTTCAAGACTCTCATGACAAGACAGCAAGTTATGTAGTGGGAACAGCACAGCCATTGACCAATGCTAAAAGTCATGTAGTCTGTACGAGCCCACACAAGACCCCTGTTTTAATCATCTTTGTTCCAGGCACTGTTGAAAGTTTAATCTGTAAAACAAATGTTAAGAAAATTACTCACATATTTGAAACATTTTTTTTACTGAGAAAAGTTCATTTTCATTATTAATTACTATGAGACATTTTAGGTACAGTTTTAAGAAAATCACCCCCACCCCACCCCTTTCACATAGATACACTTTTACTGTAGATACACACAATCACACACACCCCACTGCCCCCTTCACACCTATGTGTTACTGCAGATCACACACATACACACAAGCTCTATGTGCAAATGGTCATGACACACGCAAACTCAAACCCCCCCACTGCGCACACATCACGTCTGCCATATTTTACATACTTGTGTCATCATTTTCAAAATTCACAACGTGGTTTTATCTAATATATTTTATCTAATATTATTATCTATTATGGACCATGAGTCTGAATAAAGAAATACTACTACTACTATTATCTAATATTCTGCTTTAATCTATATTTATTGGCGTTTAGTCTTTTATAAACTCCAAATTTAAAGCAGTCAAACAGTTTTGTCTCCTTGTTGCAGCACACAAATGAGGCACACCCCACAGCAGCAACCCCACAGTATCATAACTGACTGGGTAATTATCATTAAAGAAAGTTGGTTTAATTAAAAAAAAGACTCTCTTAAAAAACTCTTTTAATCTCATGAATCCCTTTATTCAAAATGATAATGTTATTCAAGGATGATGACATCATAAAATGTGACGACAGACATTCAAAGATTCACTTGAAAATCTCAATAGAAGCTTAGTACAGCTGTAAGCAGGCTGGACAGTGTCATCCATGCTACCGTGATTTTTATCACCTTCAGCTCTGCTTTTGTCTTGTTTATTTACACAAATCATCATACAGTGTATGATCCACTGGTGAAATGTCAGTAAGGTATGAAAAAACAGCCTAAAAGAAAGGAGTAATTTTGTATGTAAAACGTATGTAGAGTTTGACACAAAGTGTCTCATGTGAACATTTACATTTACCCTACTCCAGGACAACATGACTGGCAGGGGGAAATCCCATGCCATATAATATGGGTGCAAACATCCTCTAAACGCAGCATTGATGACAAGATAATGATAATAAGAAACAAGTTAATCATTACTACATACAGAGTAAAGCTCTCTAATTAAAGTATTTATTATTAATTATGCAGTAAATGATTTTTGTATAATGTTACTTTACCTAAAGAGTAACATCAACAATGTGAGAAGACCAATTTGGGTTTTGGTAAGCAATTATGTAATAATAGAATAGAATAAAAATCATGAGCTAGCCATTTTTTTTTTTTTTGGGTTAAATAACTGTAAATGACACTGGTGTAAAAGACACTGCTCTTTGCTATGTAGCGCGAGGCAAATGAGATGTTGATGAGTTCTAAGAAGAGCATGCTGTCAGGTTTAGCTTTTACTTCCTGATTCCCGCAGCAAGGATGTTTTTCTCATATAAGAGCCTGTGTATCTTCACTAAATCTCATTAGCACCCATTTCTGAGGACAGCAGCTGAGCACTGACAAACATCAAACAAGGACTGAGCTTCTGTACAGTAACTGACAGTAACTGTTTAACAGATAACAGTAAGTATAATCAATAACTGTACCACATTCTGCAGGGAAATATATTGGTCATCTGTATACTGACACATATCCACACGTAACTTTATGTAAAAGGTAAGTGAGTTGGTTTACACATTGTAGTTAATTGATTAACATGTATGTTTTCAAATGCATTTTTTCAAAGGTCTAACGTTATGGATTATGGTCTGATCTTCATTGTCCTCACAGGTTGGTGCCTTTTGTTGATTATTCTGTTTCTTTGAGATATAACATACTGATAATGTCTGGCTCACGGTGGACAGCAGAGGAGCTAGTATTCTAACAAATAGATTCCATACTCACCTTTTTGCCCTCATCCATCCTACACCTATGGCGAATCAACAAAGAATTTAACTTTTGAATTAAGAGAAAAAATCCAGATTGAACACTTTGAAGAGATAAGAACCATTTGTCAGTGCAGGGAATGGTATTTTTATTAAATATATGAACATGTAGGCCTGTAGCAAATGCTCAAGTCTAAAGAAAAGGTAGCATCATCTAATCAAACCCTGTCTCAAATTTCCTGACGGCTGTTTCAGAGGTCAACCAAGCCACAGATTCTTTCGAATGTCCTTCGGGAACTTAGGGTTGCTGTCATGACCTATTTCAGCATCGGCTGCTACCAATTTTTTTTTTCCGTTATCAAAGTAATCTGGCCAGATTATATTGATGGCCGGTGGCCGGTGGCCGGTGGCCGGTGGCCAATGGCGCGCGAAGTGGGGGTACTGAGGGTGCTGCAGCACCCCATGCTTTTTTCTATAGGGTATGGTTTACCTGCAGGCAATTAAACAGATCATTTTAATTGCCAACAAAACGTTAAAATATTTATAGCCTCCTGAAATATTTAGGGTTTGACTAGGAGAAGAGTAGACTGTGCAGGTTTGATTATGTTTGATTTTTTAGTTAATCAAATCAAAACAAGATGTGTATTAACCAATCACACGTCCTTGCCGATCACAAGGATCACACACACGGACTCACACACACAGCAGTACACAGCTGTGAACAGTTCGTGACAGTTCCATCTGGATTTTACAGATGATGCAAGCACTACTGCAGCTAGGGGGTCTCCACAGCGTCTTCTAGGTTCTTAGGCTAAAATCATTAGATAGAAAAGCATGGGATACAGTAGGCCGACATGGTTATGAGTGTGATTGTCACATTGTATAATTATGTGGTTTATCATGGAGTGTAGTAACAAGTGACAAACAGACTGACAGGTGTCTCATGAGAACGTTTACGGCGTGAACGCGCTTCGTTACATCAAATACACTCTGTATGAAGTAGCAGAGTTGTATCCTCACTGTCCTTTATTGTCAATAATTGAACTGGTTCTTTTTTATTATCAGTGGTAAGTGAACACCAATTTATTGAGGCAGTCTGAAACTTTGACTCAACCTGAAAGAAAAAGTGTTAAGGCACTAAACATTAAATCCAGCACAGCTGTTTGGTTCAGTTTCAATGGAGCACTCACTGTTTCCATGCTCTGTAGGCACGATACAGTGTATGCTAATAGTATACAAATATCTCAACAACGAATGAAATGTATTGTAAAACCCCACAGTAATGCTACCTGATACCTGATGCAAAGTGCCCCTTGCAAGTCCTACAACCCATACGACCACATACTTTGTGCTTCATGTTCACTGTAAAAGAGTCTACATGCTTTTGTAAAAAGTAAGTAATTGGAAACTCAACATGCTTTGTTTTAGGATCATTGCTTAATGTTGCCTCTGCCCAAACTCGTCAGTACTACTTTGTGAGTACACCACTGAACTGGACTGAAGCTCAGAGCTTCTGCAGACAAGTCTACACTGACCTGGCCACCGTAGAAACCACAACTGATGTCAATGCTGTACTCAGCACCACAGCGAGCTACACAGGTGGGTTCTAAATATTATTAACATACACAGAACATAAACATAGTTTATATAAACATGTACACACACCACAGCTGGGCTACAATCAAGTTTAACAATTCTGCCTGTCTTGTTTGATTTTGTCAGTCTGCTCTGTGACCCTGGTTTCACTCTGTTTCCATGTCTTGTTTGGCTGTGGTCTAAGTTATCAATTAATTATTCTGCTTGATCTGTTCTGCGTGTGGGTTTCAGTCTTTATTGTTTCTTGTCTTGTGTTCAGTCTGTCTGTTTCCTGTTCTGTTTAGTTTTGATCTATGGTGTTGTTTAGTTCAGGGCCCCATTTTAGAAAGCAGGATTCACGAAAACTGAGTATGTTGAGTATGTTCTTTCTTTTTTAACAAACTCAGTTTCTCTCAGACTCCTCCGATCCTGCGGAGCCTAAAGCAGCTGTCTGACACTTCATTTCCCCATTCATACTGTCAACATCAAAACACAAATAGGAACACATTCATTTGCAGAATAAAAAAAATCTTTCTAATCTTTAACATAGCCGCTTTTATGATCAACCATGGCAGGTTGTATGGACAGAGACAGTTATCTCCAGACATTGTGGATTAATCCTCAGAATAAAATCTTTAAGCATCCTCCTTTATAACACTGTGACTCTGTGGACATTAAGACAGCTGTTAGACAGGCAACAGTTGCACTTAAACACTGAACGTAAGTTACATGTCTACAGTACTCACTGGTTAAATCAAACTAAATTGTAACTGATAATTGGTAAATGAACAGTCATCTGTCAAGTTGTGATTTCTCACACTGATTGGAACATTCCTTTCGTAGTTATTAAGATGGAGGTTATGTGAATATTTCTGAGTGAGTGCATGCTCCATATTTTCACCAGAAGAATACAAGCTGATAGTATTAGGATATGAGCAGTTTAAAGACACGTTAACATCTTAATCTAATATCGTGATGGCCCACAAAGCCAGGGAGGCTTGTTGGCAGTAATTTTGTAAATATCTTCACATTGTTCTTGTTTGTAATTCTTAATTATGTGTTTTATGGATTCATCTTTTATGTGTAGTATGATTAAGATGTAAAGGTTCAACTGCACATAAGGTCCATTCTAATAAAAAAAAATGGAGCCAACGGAGAGGTGTAATAATCCGAGAAAAAAATTAAATCTCCAAGATTAGGCTAATCTACGAGTAAAAAACTTCTCTGACATTATCGTCATACCTTTATAAGAGAAACGTCACTTTGCAAGGCTGCAACATCGCACACACACCTCTGCCGTGCATTATGCACACAGTGGAAAGTTATACTAGACTTCGCAATCGGATTTAGCAGAGAGGAAATACTTGTGAGTTTGGCCCACAATCAATGTATTATCATGCACTTCAAGATTAGTTCCACTACACGATTGTAAGCATGACTTGCCGGTCGGTGAGCTCAGCGACCACTAGGCTGTGGTCGTGGGTAAATCAATGATTGATCGCCACATCACGGACACATCACGGACACCAGCCAGATATCTAGCATGCCAAATATCTGGAGGACTCGGCCGACTCAACATCCACATCCAGCGAATGAAAGCAGGCAGCTCTTATTCTTTGTCTTTATAATTGCTATCTTTATGATAACAAACACGTGTTTTCTTGACTAGCCATCAGGTGACAGAGTCGTTGTCAGCTTGTGTAGTTTGTTGACCCCCTGTCACCGATCAGTCACGTAGTGTGAACGTCACAACGACTTCAAGACTCCTGTCACAAGACGGGAGAAGTTGTGTAGTGTGAATAGCACAGCGACTGGACAATGCTAGCAAGTATTGTAGTCTGTACAAGTCTCTGTACAAGAGACTTTGCTGTGGATTGGTCGTATTCAGAAGAAAACACCAAAGTTATTTAGATTTTTTGTGACTTTAATTTCAGGTAATGTCCTAGTTTTGTTCTGTTCTTGTTTTGTTGTCACTTTCATCTAGGAATTTTTTTCTCGGTTTATTAACGCCCACCCTAGCCCTGTATTTTTTTGACACGTAAAATATTCAATTTAAATAGGCTATGTGAAAAGCATCTTTCCCGTTATGTAAATCAGGGCCCGTATTCATAAAGAATCTAAGAGTCCTCTCAGAAAACTCTTATCTTAGCTAAAAAACTTTTACCTAGGAGTCTTAGCTTAAGAGCTATTCAGGACTGATCTGAGAGCAACTCTGAGCAAGGAAAAGACAAAAACTTTTATCTTAGTGAGGAGGCGGGGTTGACCCCGTTGCTATGTATGACACAATCTTTTGAAGACTGTGATTGGTTGGTTGTCCAAGAAGGAAAAAAAGAGTGGTTCTAGTGTAGGTTATATTCTAAGCCTTTACTTTGGAAATTACATGCGTAATATTTCCTATTTGACCTCCTCTCTCCTCTCACACACATAAACACACATTGGCCCTCATTTATCAAAAGTGCGTACACCAAATTTCCAGCGCACACCTGGCGTACGCCCAAAACCACGGTGATTTTGACATTTATCAATATGGACGTTGGCGTACGGCACGCTCAAATCCTGCAGCTCAGGAGGTGGTGTACATGTACGCAAGTTTTGAGTTAGAGCCGAAATGCGCAGAATTCATTTCCTAACAGCACAAAATGCACTCACAATCTAAAATACATGATATATTATGACCCACTGTAACAGAGACAACATTTGAAACATTAATTTTTGTGTTTATATTTGAGCAGCACGGACTGTATACAGCCTATTGAGCAGTCAGATCATGCTTTGATTTGTATTTGAACTATTTTATCGTAGCTTTTGGTGCCTTTTATTTGGGTAAAATGTATACCTTCAAATGAAAAGACCTACAAGCAAAAAATGTTAAAACAACGAAGAGCATGAGCGGATGGCTTGAAGCACTCAGACTGGCTGCCGAAATGGACACAGCCCCACGCCCTTAATTTAGGTGAGGCGGGAACAGACATGTCGCGCACAAAGCCCTGCATTTATTATAAGACAAACTTTATATTATGACCGCATAGCGAACACCGACACCCCGCTAAAGGCCCGCGTCCCCAGACTCTGGCATGCTGATCTCTGTTCATGTGTGAGTCCTGGGTCAGTGCGTAAAGCCCAGTCCCGGAGGTGATGGAGCAGCTTTTTATCAGAGCAACATTCTTTCATTTGGAGCTTATTTGGGACTTTGATGGGCGTTTTAGTGCTAATTCTGTCCCTTGGAGAACCACAAGTAGCCAATTTATAATTCTAGGAACAGACAAAAACTTCTACAAACAGGTGGTACAGACGTGGTGCAGCTCATCATTGTGTTTGGACAATGTTTCACTCTGAACATAAACAAAAAGTTACACCGCGGATGGTCAGATCCATGTCCGTGCGCGTCCAGACCCGTGTCCGTGCATAATAGTCCCAGGACAGCACAGAGCACTGTCTCCCAAAGCTGCAAAACATTATGAAGCCTTGCTTTGCACACTGGGGGTACACCGCCCCGTATGTCCTCCGTTCATCAAAGTGAACGCTCAGCGAGAAGCTCTCGGCCCGTGCCCTGCTCCTCCGGGATGAGCGCATCCTCCTCTGGGGCTGACAGCGCGCACTGGTCCGCTCCAGTGAGGTTGACAGCGCGTGGTGGTCCCCCTGACTCCAGCACTGGCTCTCCGGCTGGACCTGAACTGTTTATGGCTCATCTGACTGCTCGTGTCCAGTTTTATGCGCGTTGAATATTTTGTTAAAAATGTGTCCAGTTTAAATCATCGAATAAAAAATTATTAAAATGCACAATATTTTTGAACATTTATGCCGGGGAGGGGCTCTAGTAGTGAAACTAAACATTTAATCTTTATTTAAATCTGTCAAAACAACATAATATTTTGTTTCTGAAGTTTTAACTTGTGGACTTCCTGCTCCAAACCATGTATTTCTTGCCGTATTCCGTCAGTCCCTGCCGTAAGTTCCTGGGTGCAGCCTCCTGAAGCTTGAATAATTGGGGGCGTTTCATTCAAAGTACGCACGTTTTCAGCCGCCGCATTTATCAACAACATGTGGTGCGTACACCTGGATTTCAAAGGTACGCACAGCTTCATAAATCAGGCGCTGAGAACAGTGTAAGCATAATCTTACACTCAAAAATACGCCCGTTTCTACGCAAGAATGATAAATGAGGGCCAATAAGAGGTTCTGAAAGTGCTGTAAGGCTGATGATACACAGAGCAACTTTTAGAGCAATCGTGCAGGGCAACGCTGTCGTCAATAATAATGAGAAAAGATTAGGCTACTACTGTTATCCCCTTCCCTTACCACTCCGCCGCCCCGCTCCGCCGCTATCCATTTAAAACATAGTCGGACTTGCTTCTATCAAGATTGCCCAGCAACATTGCTCAAAAAGTTGCCCCGTGTATCATCAGCTTTAATTGTTTGTGTGATCACGCTTACAGAAGGTTGTGACAGACCCAAATCATCACCGCTGCATTGCCAAATATCGTAATGTAGTGATTACTTTCATTCCTGCGCTGTGTCAGAGATGTTAGCGTCTTAAGCCTCTTAAAAGTCCTCGTCCGTGCTCCTAACAATTCTGAGCTTAAGAGCTCTTTTAGGGTTAAGATGAATTACTTTTTTCTTTACTAGGATTATTTCTTTAATTTTAAGAGTAAACGCCCACTTTTCTAAGAATTTTCTTAGAATTACGTCACTAGGAGCTACTCTTAGCCTTAAGATTCTTTATGAATGGGGCCGTGGTGTGTAGTCCACATACCGGGTAACCTCGTGTTAACCATAAACATAACCTGCTCGGAGCAGTTTAAAGAAGCAGATTAGGCAAAATATGATAATGTTTAATGTGAAAAAAGGTGCTCAATAAAAAATAGAGGAGAATTTGTTAATTTAAGTGATGTTCAGAAAAGTCATTTATGTTTGAGGACATTTCAGCAGCTATTTTAATTCCAGGTGTTTTCTATAATGAACATCAACAGGAAAGGCTTGGATAGGCCTCTATGGTGACTGGAGATGGTCCCTGACTGACAGCAGATTCTATGGTGAAGGAGAGACAGAGTATAGAAACTGGCTTCCTGGATATCCCACGTATTCTTACAGTCAACCGAACTGTGTGGTGCAGGTAAACCCCACGTGGATCAACATTGATTGCAGCATCCACCAACTACCCTTTGTGTGCTACAACGGTGAGTTTTCTTTTAGAGTTAGTATTAACAAAGGGCTAAATAGATCTTGTGCATAGCATATTTTAATAACTCTGCATCAATACATTTCCAGGTTCAGTAAATGGCACATCATCCTTTGTAAAAGTCAACACATTTCTCAGGTGGACTGAAGCTCAGAGATACTGCAGGGAGAATTATCTCGATCTAGCCAGGTAAAGTGTGCACCTATGAAGACTCCAACACATACAATAGTACAGGACTGAACCAACTACTTAACAACTTCTGTCTGTTCTGTTGATGGATGGAATTCATCTTGTTCAGTATTGTGACAGTTGATTGAATTCCAAATGGATTGGAAAATCTGTCAAACTATTTCATTTGATCCTTTTTGTCATTTGAACACTTCACTTCCTGTGTTTTTTATTTTTATTTTAATTGTTTTCCCTATTGCTCAATTATGTGTATTTCATCCTTAGTTTTATGACTATAAGGCACTTGGAGCTGAGTAAAGTAGTATGATGATGATGATGATGAACATTGTGATATGTACAACCAGTAATAGTAATGTGATTATTGTCATTAAAATTCTAAAGTGCTGGTGAGGGATTAAGCAAATAATTGAGTTCAACTAACTGTTGTCTTTGAAGAATTTATTGATAAAAGAGAATAACAGAGAAGTACTACAACACAAAATCAGCTGGTCCAGAGATCTGCCGCCCAGGGCAGTTTCGGGCGTCTGGACAGACTAAATGGATGCATAACCATTTACACATTCTATGTTTCTATGTTTTGAGGAACAAATATCCTCTCCCGGCCTTAAATGAACATTCAAGGAGAGGAGAGTAACAAAAGGAAAGGAAAACACAAAACAATCTCACAGTTCTTACCTAAATTAGCCATTAACCAATTAGCCATTTTCCCTCCCCGGTGTCATGTGACTCGTTTGTGTTAAAAGGTCTCAGGTTTGAATGGTGAGCAGGTGTGTTAAATTTGGTGTTATCGTTCTCACACGCCCTCATACTGGTCACTGGAAGTTCAACATGGACAGGCCAGCCTGCCAGGTCGCAGATCATAAAGTAAGACATTAGAAAATAAAAACTCTCGACCAGCGGCCGGTTCAGCCTGAAATGGACCGGTCATTTGGAACTCTTCCTGAATTTCCCGATGGCCAGTCTGCCCCTGGACATAAACAATAATAGTAATAATAGAAGAACATGCATAAAAGATTAAATGTAGGGAGAAGCAATTTTCTGCCATTACGTTGAAACAGCTATTTTCTTAAAAATCACATAAGCTACAATATTACATCTTCCAACAATCATTAACAATGAAATGCGGTGTCCAATTTATTTCTCATTTATGCTAAACATCTTAAGATATACTCTATTCGCTCTTGATGTGTATTTGCTACTGCTTCTATCACAGTATACGAAATCAGGCAGAAAATAACAAAATCTCAAACCTGGTATCAAATGCCGCTCTGTGGATCGGTCTGCACTGGGAACAACTGTGGTCTGATGGGAGCCCCTTCCTGTTTCAATACTGGGCCAATGGACAACCAGACAGCACAGAGCAGTGTGTCACCACAACTTTCACTAACTCAGGACGGTGGTCAGATGATAACTGCTCCCTCACTTTCCCGTTCATCTGTTACTCAACAAGTAATGCATCTTATTTCTACTCACATACTGTAAAGAGATTCATTGTTGCATTAAGGCAGTTTAGTTATATATTAGCATTTATATATTGTACCTTTAAGATGAGATTCACACTGGATTTAGATTTATGTACCAGGGCAAGCCTGTTACAGCAGAAACACAAATGTTCTCTAGTTTTAATGTTCTTCTGCTAAATACTGTTCAGAAGGTTTTACACAGCAGATAAACGTGGAAATCTAGTGATCATGTTGTAAGCAGCACAGTATGTAAAAATTACATTCCTAAAGTCTGTAAAGTCAATGTTTGACATCTATAAATAAAGTTTGATTATTCAAAGCATTAGCCATCTGTTGCTCACAATAAGGTACACGGTAGATTGAACTTCTTCTGCAATAGTACATTAATCAACTGATTTACAAGTGGTTGTGGTAGATAGGCATTGGGAAAGGCCAATATGTCAACATGATGTACCAAAGTACATTACATGTGTTGAATCAAACACCTGATGAATTTAAAAATAGTCTTGTAAAGTGTGACTGTGTAAAACTAAAATGAATTTTGCTAATGTCCTGCTTCTCTTCTTTAAATCAAGTACTGTACTGGCCAACACATTAAACTTCTTTTTTACCAATATCTAGTTATCAAACAAACAATCAAGTCCTTTGACTTTTTAATTCTTCATTTAATGTTCAGTACATATATCTTGTCAAACACATACTGTTGGGAGATTCGGTATAAAATGTTGTACAATTTATCAATGGGATATGGGACTTATAGAAACCTTAAAAAACAGATGCAGGATAAATAATCTTTCCCGTGTTTGTTGATAAATTCATTCACTTCTCTAATTCTGTCTCAGCTCCTCCAAACCCACAAAACCTCAGATCAACAGCACAAGATGAGACCAGTATCACTCTGCAGTGGAATAAAGTGAACACCAACATCAGCTTCATTCTTCAGTTTAATGCTGCAGAGATCAACATCACTGCACCAGATGGAGATGGACCAGTAACTTACACAGTCTCATCTCTCACAGCTGGAACTACATACACATTCACTCTCTTCTCTGTGCTAAAGAATGCCAGAAGCAGTGGAGTGAGCATTACTGCTGTCACCGGTAATATATGTCACTTTATTTCTATGCTTTGTGTCTGTTTAGCCATTTCTTTACATTCATAATCTGACTGCTGGTGTTCAGTATAATATAACTGTTACTGCAGTGGCTGGTGTTGGCAGTACTGTCGGAGACAGTACCACTGTTTCCCAATACACAAGTAAGTGTTTAAATGTGGCTCATACTGTCAGCTAGTCTGCTGAGGACCACTCTCTGCTATGATTTCAACTTTTACCTCAGAGCTGTACTGTATGTGCTGGATCTGGTTGTTACTTTTTTCTTTACTAGGATTTTTTCTTTAATTTTAAGAGTAAACGCCCACTTTTCTGAGAATTTTCTTAGAATTACGTCACTATGAGCTACTCTTAGCCTTAAGATTCTTTGTGAATACGGGCCCAGGTTTGTATGTCGGCGAGGTGTTTGGTCAGAGTTGCAGAGTAACTGTGATGATGGATTTGGTGGAAATCCGCATAGCAGTGGAAGTAGAGACCATATCTACGTATGATATTTCCAAATGGCAGGATATAGATGATGAACAGGAGAGGACCAAGCACCGAACCTTGGGGGACACCTTGTGACAAAGGAGCAGTGGAGGAGGTACAGTTATTGATGTTGATAAACTCTTGTCTGTTGGTGAGAAAAGATCGGAGCCAGGAGAGTGTGGTACCGGGATAGTGGAGTAGGTTTCCATTCGTGAAAGGATAATGGAGTAGTTGATAGTGTCGACGGCCACAATGAGGTCGAGCATGATGAGGATTGTGAGGTGACTGGAGTCAGAGAAGAGGAGGAGGTCATTGGTTACTTTGAGGAGGCTGTTTCAGTCCTGTGTTGTAAGCTGAATCCAGATTGAAATGGTTTTCTTGACGCCAAACTCCATGATACAGAAAAGTGTGAAGACCTTGTGGTTTCCTGTTTGGTGTTATTCCTGTGGCTTGTCTGATAAATTATGTTTAACTGTCGTCTCTTCTTCATTGCGTTTACCTCACAGAGCCTGGTGTAGTAAGAAATCTCACTGTCACTGGATTTACAACATCCTCTGTGTCTCTGAGCTGGACTAAACCAGAGGGAACGAGCTCTTTCTACAGAGTACAGTGGACTAATGGCAGTGTAACTCAGACTGTAAATGTGACTGGAACATCTACAGCCATTCCTAACCTGAATGCTGGTGTTCAGTATAATATAACTGTCAATGCAGTGGCAGGTGATGGCAGTACTGACGGAGAGAAAGCGGCTGTTTCTCTGTACACAAGTAAGTGTTTAAATGTGGCTCATGCTGTCAGCTAGTCTGCTGAGGACGACTCTCTGCTATGATTTCAACTTCTACCTCAGAGCTGTACTGTATGTGCTGGATCTGGTTGTAGCTCTGGACATTGTTGATTCCTCATCTGTTTAGTGATGTGCAGATTTCAGGAGCATTTTGGATTGGCAGACAGGCATTCATATCTTTTTTTTAAATCATGTTAGCAGCATGACTCTAGAGATAGCAATGTTGATCTAATGTTATTGTGATGACTATATTTTTTTATCTTATATCCATTACGTTTACCTCTCTGTCACTCACAGAGCCTGATGTAGTAAGAAATCTCACTGTCACTGGATTTACAACATCCTCTGTGTCTCTGAGCTGGACTAAACCAGAGGGAACGAGCTCTTTCTACAGAGTACAGTGGACTAATGGCAGTGTAACTCAGACTGTAAATGTGACTGGAACATCTACAACCATTCCTAACCTGAATGCTGGTGTTCAGTATAATATAACTGTCAATGCAGTGGCAGGTGATGGCAGTACTGACGGAGAGAAAGCAGCTGTTTCTCTGTACACAAGTAAGTACAAGTTTATATTCGGATGACTTGATAAGATGATCGATTATATTCTTAACGTCAAACTCCATATTATGGGAAAGTGTGAAGACCTTGTGGTTACTGTGTGGTGTTATTCCTGTGTCCTGACTAATAAAGTACGTTTCACTGTCATCTCTTCTCCATTACGCTTACCTCTGTCACTCACAGAGCCTGATGTAGTCAGAAATCTCACTGTCACTGGATTTACAACATCCTCTGTGTCTCTGAGCTGGACTAAACCAGAGGGAATGAGCTCTTTCTACAGAGTACAGTGGACTAATGGCAGTGTAACTCAGACTGTAAATGTGACTGGAACAACTACAACCATTCCTAACCTGACTGCTGGTGTTCAGTATAATATAACTGTTACTGCAGTGGCAGCTGATGGCAGTACTGTCGGAGGGAGTACCACTGTTTCCCAATACACAAGTAAGTGTTTAAATGTGGCTCATACTGTCAGCTAGTCTGCTGTGGACGACTCTCTGCTATGATTTCAACTTTTACCTCAGAGCTGTACTGTATGTGCTGGATCTGGTTGTAGCTCTGGAAATTGTTGATTCCTCATCTGTTTAGTGATGTGCAGATTTCAGCCAGTGAAGATTCTGGAGGGGGAGCGTGATGTGATCACAGGTGCGGGTGTGGGTGTGGAGGCAGGCAGTAGAGTTTTAGATTTACTTAAGTTTATTTAGGGCTTTGGAGAGATGAACCATGAAGGATGCTATCGCAGTAGTCAGTTCTGGATGGCATGGATCAAGGTTTCAGCAGCAGAGAAGGTGAGTGATGGGCAATGTTTTTGAGATGGAAGAAGGCAGTCCTGGTGATATGGTTGATATGGTGTTTAAAAGTGAGTTTGCTGTGAAAGATGACTCCAAGGTTGTGGATGTGTGGGGAGGAGACGGTTTGGAGTTACTGACGCAGAGGCTGGAGTTGTTGGTGTTTTTCGTGAGTGATTTGGGGCAAATGATAATCATGTAGGATTTATTGTAATTGAGTTATAGGAAGTTGGTTGGCATCCAGGTTTGTATGTCGGCAAGGTGTTTGGTCAGAGTTGCAGAGGTAACTGTGATGATGGATTTGGTGGAAATCCACATAGCAGTGGAAAGTAGAGACCATATCTACGTATGATATTTCCAAATGGCAGGATATAGATGATGAACAGGAGAGGACCAAGCACCGAACCTTGGGGACACCTTGTGACAAAGGAGCAGTGGAGGAGGTGCAGTTATTGATGTTGATAAACTCTTGTCTGTTGGTGAGAAAAGATCGGAGCCAGGAGAGTGTGGTACCGGGATAGTGGAGTAGGTTTCCATTCGTGAAAGGATAATGGAGTAGTTGATAGTGTCGACGGCCACAATGAGGTCGAAGCATGATGAGGATTGTGAGGTGACTGGAGTCAGAGAAGAGGAGGAGGTCATTGGTTACTTTGAGGAGGCTGTTTCAGTCCTGTGTTGTAAGCGGAATCCAGATTGAAATGGTTTTCTTGACGTCAAACTCCATAATACAGAAAAGTGTGAAGACCTTGTGGTTTCCTGTTTGGTGTTATTCCTGTGGCTTATCTGATCAATTATGTTTAACTGTCGTCTCTTCTCCATTGCGTTTACCTCACAGAGCCTGATGTAGTAAGAAATCTCACTGTCACTGGATTTACAACATCCTCTGTGTCTCTGAGCTGGACTAAACCAGAGGGAACGAGCTCTTTCTACAGAGTACAGTGGACTAATGGCAGTGTAACTCAGACTGTAAATGTGACTGGAACAACTACAACCATTCCTAATCTGACTGCTGGTGTTCAGTATAATATAACTGTTACTGCAGTGGCAGCTGATGGCAGTACTGTCGGAGAGAGTACCACTGTTTCCCAATACACAAGTAAGTGTTTAAATGTGGCTCATACTGTCAGCTAGTCTGCTGAGGACGACTCTCTGCTATGATTTCAACTTTTACCTCAGAGCTGTACTGTATGTGCTGGATCTGGTTGTAGCTCTGGAAATATTTGATTCCTCATCTGTTTAGTGATCTGCAGATTTCAGCCAGTGAAGATTCTGGAGGGGAGCGTGATGTGATCACAGGTGCGGTGTGGGTGTGGAGGCAGGCAGTAGAGTTTTAGATTTACTTAAGTTTATTTAGGGCTTTGGAGAGATGAACCATGGAGGATGCTATCGCAGTAGTCAGTTCTGGATGGCATGGATCAAGGTTTCAGCAGCAGAGAAGGTGAGTGATGGGCAATGTTTTTGAGATGGAAGAAGGCAGTCCTGGTGATATGGTTGATATGGTGTTTAAAAGTGAGTTTGCTGTGAAAGATGACTCCAAGGTTGTGGATGTGTGCGGAGGAGACGGTTTGGAGTTACTGACGCAGAGGCTGGAGTTGTTGGTGTTTTTCGTGAGTGATTTGGGGCAAATGATAATCATGTAGGATTTATTGTAATTGAGTTATAGGAAGTTGGTTGGCATCCAGGTTTGTATGTCGGCAAGGTGTTTGGTCAGAGTTGCAGAGGTAACTGTGATGATGGATTTGGTGGAAATCCACATAGCAGTGGAAGTAGAGACCATATCTACGTATGATATTTCCAAATGGCAGGATATAGATGATGAACAGGAGAGGACCAAGCACCGAACCTTGGGGGACACCTTGTGACAAAGGAGCAGTGGAGGAGGTGCAGTTATTGATGTTGATAAACTCTTGTCTGTTGGTGAGAAAAGATCGGAGCCAGGAGAGTGTGGTACCGGGGATAGTGGAGTAGGTTTCCATTCGTGAAAGGATAATGGAGTAGTTGATAGTGTCGACGGCCACAATGAGGTCGAGCATGATGAGGATTGTGAGGTGACTGGAGTCAGAGAAGAGGAGGAGGTCATTGGTTACTTTGAGGAGGCTGTTTCAGTCCTGTGTTGTAAGCGGAATCCAGATTGAAATGGTTTTCTTGACGTCAAACTCCATAATACAGAAAAGTGTGAAGACCTTGTGGTTTCCTGTTTGGTGTTATTCCTGTGGCTTGTCTGATAAATTATGTTTAACTGTCGTCTCTTCTTCATTGGCGCTTACCTCACAGAGCCTGGTGTAGTAAGAAATCTCACTGTCACTGGATTTACAACATCCTCTGTGTCTCTGAGCTGGACTAAACCAGAGGGAACGAGCTCTTTCTACAGAGTACAGTGGACTAATGGCAGTGTAACTCAGACTGTAAATGTGACTGGAACATCTACAGCCATTCCTAACCTGAATGCTGGTGTTCAGTATAATATAACTGTCAATGCAGTGGCAGGTGATGGCAGTACTGACGGAGAGAAAGCGGCTGTTTCTCTGTACACAAGTAAGTGTTTAAATGTGGCTCATGCTGTCAGCTAGTCTGCTGAGGACGACTCTCTGCTATGATTTCAACTTCTACCTCAGAGCTGTACTGTATGTGCTGGATCTGGTTGTAGCTCTGGACATTGTTGATTCCTCATCTGTTTAGTGATGTGCAGATTTCAGGAGCATTTTGGATTGGCAGACAGGCATTCATATCTTTTTTTTAAATCATGTTAGCAGCATGACTCTAGAGATAGCAATGTTGATCTAATGTTATTGTGATGACTATATTTTTTATCTTATATCCATTGCGTTTACCTCTCTGTCACTCACAGAGCCTGATGTAGTAAGAAATCTCACTGTCACTGGATTTACAACATCCTCTGTGTCTCTGAGCTGGACTAAACCAGAGGGAACGAGCTCTTTCTACAGAGTACAGTGGACTAATGGCAGTGTAACTCAGACTGTAAATGTGACTGGAACATCTACAACCATTCCTAACCTGAATGCTGGTGTTCAGTATAATATAACTGTCAATGCAGTGGCAGGTGATGGCAGTACTGACGGAGAGAAAGCAGCTGTTTCTCTGTACACAAGTAAGTACAAGTTTATATTCGGATGACTTGATAAGATGATCGATTATATTCTTAACGTCAAACTCCATATTATGGGAAAGTGTGAAGACCTTGTGGTTACTGTGTGGTGTTATTCCTGTGTCCTGACTAATAAAGTACGTTTCACTGTCATCTCTTCTCCATTGCGTTTACCTCTCTGTCACTCACAGAGCCTGATGTAGTCAGAAATCTCACTGTCACTGGATTTACAACATCCTCTGTGTCTCTGAGCTGGACTAAACCAGAGGGAATGAGCTCTTTCTACAGAGTACAGTGGACTAATGGCAGTGTAACTCAGACTGTAAATGTGACTGGAACAACTACAACCATTCCTAACCTGACTGCTGGTGTTCAGTATAATATAACTGTTACTGCAGTGGCAGCTGATGGCAGTACTGTCGGAGAGAGTACCACTGTTTCCCAATACACAAGTAAGTGTTTAAATGTGGCTCATACTGTCAGCTAGTCTGCTGTGGACGACTCTCTGCTATGATTTCAACTTTTACCTCAGAGCTGTACTGTATGTGCTGGATCTGGTTGTAGCTCTGGAAATTGTTGATTCCTCATCTGTTTAGTGATGTGCAGATTTCAGCCAGTGAAGATTCTGGAGGGGGAGCGTGATGTGATCACAGGTGCGGGTGTGGGTGTGGAGGCAGGCAGTAGAGTTTTAGATTTACTTAAGTTTATTTAGGGCTTTGGAGAGATGAACCATGAAGGATGCTATCGCAGTAGTCAGTTCTGGATGGCATGGATCAAGGTTTCGGCAGCAGAGAAGGTGAGTGATGGGCAATGTTTTTGAGATGGAAGAAGGCAGTCCTGGTGATATGGTTGATATGGTGTTTAAAAGTGAGTTTGCTGTGAAAGATGACTCCAAGGTTGTGGATGTGTGGGGAGGAGACGGTTTGGAGTTACTGACGCAGAGGCTGGAGTTGTTGGTGTTTTTCGTGAGTGATTTGGGGCAAATGATAATCATGTAGGATTTATTGTAATTGAGTTATAGGAAGTTGGTTGGCATCCAGGTTTGTATGTCGGCAAGGTGTTTGGTCAGAGTTGCAGAGGTAACTGTGATGATGGATTTGGTGGAAATCCACATAGCAGTGAAAGTAGAGACCATATCTACGTATGATATTTCCAAATGGCAGGATATAGATGATGAACAGGAGAGGACCAAGCACCGAACCTTGGGGGGACACCTTGTGACAAAGGAGCAGTGGAGGAGGTGCAGTTATTGATGTTGATAAACTCTTGTCTGTTGGTGAGAAAAGATCGGAGCCAGGAGAGTGTGGTACCGGGGATAGTGGAGTAGGTTTCCATTCGTGAAAGGATAATGGAGTAGTTGATAGTGTCGACGGCCACAATGAGGTCGAGCATGATGAGGATTGTGAGGTGACTGGAGTCAGAGAAGAGGAGGAGGTCATTGGTTACTTTGAGGAGGCTGTTTCAGTCCTGTGTTGTAAGCGGAATCCAGATTGAAATGGTTTTCTTGACGTCAAACTCCATAATACAGAAAAGTGTGAAGACCTTGTGGTTTCCTGTTTGGTGTTATTCCTGTGGCTTATCTGATCAATTATGTTTAACTGTCGCCTCTTCTCCATTGCGCTTACCTCACAGAGCCTGATGTAGTAAGAAATCTCACTGTCACTGGATTTACAACATCCTCTGTGTCTCTGAGCTGGACTAAACCAGAGGGAACGAGCTCTTTCTACAGAGTACAGTGGACTAATGGCAGTGTAACTCAGACTGTAAATGTGACTGGAACAACTACAACCATTCCTAATCTGACTGCTGGTGTTCAGTATAATATAACTGTTACTGCAGTGGCAGCTGATGGCAGTACTGTCGGAGGGAGTACCACTGTTTCCCAATACACAAGTAAGTGTTTAAATGTGGCTCATACTGTCAGCTAGTCTGCTGAGGACGACTCTCTGCTATGATTTCAACTTTTACCTCAGAGCTGTACTGTATGTGCTGGATCTGGTTGTAGCTCTGGAAATATTTGATTCCTCATCTGTTTAGTGATCTGCAGATTTCAGCCAGTGAAGATTCTGGAGGGGGAGCGTGATGTGATCACAGGTGCGGGTGTGGGTGTGGAGTCAGGCAGTAGAGTTTTAGATTTACTTAAGTTTATTTAGGGCTTTGGAGAGATGAACCATGAAGGATGCTATCGCAGTAGTCAGTTCTGGATGGCATGGATCAAGGTTTCGGCAGCAGAGAAGGTGAGTGATGGGCAATGTTTTTGAGATGGAAGAAGGCAGTCCTGGTGATATGGTTGATATGGTGTTTAAAAAGTGAGTTTGCTGTGAAAGATGACTCCAAGGTTGTGGATGTGTGGGAGGAGACGGTTTGGAGTTACTGGACGAGAGGCTGGAGTTGTTGGTGTTTTTCGTGGAGTGATTTGGGGCAAATGATAATCATGTAGGATTTATTGTAATTGAGTTATAGGAAGTTGGTTGGCATCCAGGTTTGTATGTCGGCAAGGTGTTTGGTCAGAGTTGCAGAGGTAACTGTGATGATGGATTTGGTGGAAATCCACATAGCAGTGAAAGTAGAGACCATATCTACGTATGATATTTCCAAATGGCAGGATATAGATGATGAACAGGAGAGGACCAAGCACCGAACCTTGGGGGACACCTTGTGACAAAGGAGCAGTGGAGGAGGTGCAGTTATTGATGTTGATAAACTCTTGTCTGTTGGTGAGAAAAGATCGGAGCCAGGAGAGTGTGGTACCGGGGATAGTGGAGTAGGTTTCCATTCGTGAAAGGATAATGGAGTAGTTGATAGTGTCGACGGCCACAATGAGGTCGAGCATGATGAGGATTGTGAGGTGACTGGAGTCAGAGAAGAGGAGGAGGTCATTGGTTACTTTGAGGAGGCTGTTTCAGTCCTGTGTTGTAAGCGGAATCCAGATTGAAATGGTTTTCTTGACGTCAAACTCCATAATACAGAAAAGTGTGAAGACCTTGTGGTTTCCTGTTTGGTGTTATTCCTGTGGCTTGTCTGATAAATTATGTTTAACTGTCGTCTCTTCTCCATTGCGTTTACCTCACAGAGCCTGGTGTAGTAAGAAATCTCACTGTCACTGGATTTACAACATCCTCTGTGTCTCTGAGCTGGACTAAACCAGACGGAACGAGCTCTTTCTACAGAGTACAGTGGACTAATGGCAGTGTAACTCAGACTGTAAATGTGACTGGAACATCTACAGCCATTCCTAACCTGAATGCTGGTGTTCAGTATAATATAACTGTCAATGCAGTGGCAGGTGATGGCAGTACTGACGGAGAGAAAGCGGCTGTTTCTCTGTACACAAGTAAGTACAAGTTTATATTTGTATTACTTAATAAGATGGTTGATTATATTCTTAATGTCAAACTCCATATTATGGGAAAGTATGAAGACCTTGTGGTTCCTGCGTGGTGTTGTTCCTGTGTCCTGTCTGATAAATTATGTTTTACTGGCATCGCTTCTCCATTGCCTTCACTTCTCTGTCACTCACAGTGCCTGATGTAGTCAGAAATCTCACTGTCACTGGATTTACAACATCCTCTGTGTCTCTGAGCTGGACTAAACCAGAGGGAACGAGCTCTTTCTACAGAGTACAGTGGACTAATGGCAGTGTAACTCAGACTGTAAATGTGACTGGAACATCTACAACCATTCCTAACCTGAATGCTGGTGTTCAGTATAATATAACTGTTACTACAGTGGCAGGTGATGGCAGTACTTACGGACAGAGTACCACTGTTTCCCAATACACAAGTAAGTGTTTAAATGTGGCTCATACTATCAGCTAGTCTGATGAGGACGACTCTCTTCTATGATTTCAACCTTACGTTAACTCAGCATTGTCTTGGCCAACACTATAAAAATCCCCTTTAATTAAAAAAATTATTACTTTTCAAAACTTCTGTTTTAATCTTCATTTGTTATTCTTCATTTACATTGGAGTACATCTCTATTTTGAAAGTTTGGTGAATATGACTACAGAATGTGACATCTTCATCCACACAAAAACATTCTTAGTAATACATATAATTGTTTCACTTGTTCTTTCCCTGACAGATCGCTTTAGTTTCTATTTATGTGGGGACACAAAATGAACCATCTTTAAATGTCAGAGGGAAGGGTTTTTACTGACTTTCCTTTGTTTCTCTGCTCTTTTTGTCTCAGCTCCTCCAAATGCAGAAAACTTCAAATCAACAGCACAAAATGAGACCAGTATCACTCTGCAGTGGAATAAAGTGAACAACAATGTAAACTTTATTTTCCAGTTTAATGGCACAGAGATCCACATCATTGCACCAGGTGGAGATGGACCAGTAACTTACACAGTCTCATCTCTCACTGCTAGAACTACATACACATTCACTCTCTTCTCTGTGATTGAGAACGTTAGAAGCAGTGGAGTGAGCATTACTGCAGTCACTGGTATGTTTGACTTCATTAATGTGTGTTTAACCTGTTACATTTGAATATTTTTGTTATTCCTCCATCAAGTTAACTTGATGTTGTCTTTTTTTCTTGTTTTTTTCTGAGCACCATAAAAAAGTACTGTTTACATAACTTTACCTTGTCATTTTTTAGGGTCCTGATATCAAACATGCAAAGACCCTTTTGAAACTGAAGGAATTATAATTGTTTTTTCCTGAAAGCATGTTTAAGTCAGCCCAACCACGCTCAAAAACTCACAAAATTTTGCACAAAATTCAAGCGTGAACATTTACATGTCATATGGTTTTTGTGCATGGGTGTTGCAACATGGCTCACTTGCGACCTCTAAAAAGCAGCCTCCTGGCCACATTTCATTAAATTGTATTAACATTTTGGGGGCCCCCATACGCTGTTTCACCTAGACGCAAGAAACTTTTGTTGTACATGTATCACCCCAAGACACACATATCTATAACCCAACAGGAAGTCATCCATTTTTCAGTTTACGTGCTCAGTTCTGTACAGAACTTTACATGTTTGATAAAAGTTGTGTCCTAAACACATCTATATGCAAATATTCACTCAGTGTCATAGCACCACCTTCTGGAAACAGGAGGTAAGCCCTTTGTGACAAAAATCACTTGATCTACAGGCAGTTTCAGAGCGTGGTCCACACTTCATGCGCTGATCCACAACATATAATTAGTGAGCGTTCTGTAACGCCGCCTTCAGCACACAGGAAGTGATGTTTAACTCCTTTGTGACCAGTCCAAAACATGCAATAATACAGAGCCGCAGCTCCCATCCTACGTCCTCTATGCAGCTTTGATCTTGTTTTCTTTTTTGTATAAATCAAAAATCTGTTTCTTTTTTTTTCAGTTGAGATATATGATGCAACTGAAGTTTGTCTGTCTGAGTTTCAAGAACAAATTATCAATTCATCTTAACATATTCTTCTTTCCATGTAAACAAACACCATCTTTTCAAAACATCTCTGACTCTGTGTTCTACAACAAAAGGCCCTAGTAAGTATTTGCATTTCTTATGTTCATTACATGGTCTGAGTCTTTGCCCTGAGTGCCCAGTTCATAAATGTACTTTCAACAGCTTGATTTTAATTGATCCTTCTCACAACTGTATTATTTTTTGCTCATGTTTCCTCTATTTGTTTTTCATTACTTATTGTGTTTGGATCTGCTTTAACTTCTGCTAAAACAGAAACAAGTCAGTTATTCTTTATATTTATATAATGTTGCAGGAAAAAGTATGTGGTCTCTTTGGAATTACCTGGATATCTGCATAAATTGTGATCTGATCTTCATCTAAGTCACAACAACAGACAAACATAGTATGCTTAAACTAACACCATACAAACAATTAAATGTGTTTATGCTTGACTGTAATTGATATCCTTATCAAAGCTGAATTATTTTTATCTCCCATTTATTTTTCATTATTTACTATGTGTTTACTTCAACTGTTGCCAAAACAGAAAAAGTTAATTATTCCCAAGAAAACTTTGTAAACACAACTTTACAATTTAATAAATACATAACATTTAAACATGATTTCAAAAGTATTTTAAGTATTATAGTGTACAAAAATTATATCTGAGAATTTATTTCAGTAAAGACATTAGATGTGTTTCATACATGTTTTTTTGTCATTTTTTCATGAATTAATACATATGTATATCAAATATAAAAACTAAAAGCATAAGATGATGCAGAAGACAGTATTTATGGCTATAATACTTCAAATCATGTTGAATACTATATTAATGGAATCCATTATCACGTGTAATATGTTATGTAACATGTGTGTTTATGTCAACAGATTATGTTCTTGGGGTGAACATGAAATTGGAGTCGTTTACTCACCTGTCTGACTCAGAGTTGCAGATTCTGTTGGAGGGGGTGAGACTAACTGTTTAATTTGAATAATCTACATCTAATTATATTGGACAGCATTAATACTGTGTTTCTGTGTGTGTGTGTGTACTGTGTTTTTTAAAAATAAAGGTCTTCAGACAAAATGGATTGCCCCCACAGTTTACCTTCAAGGTGTTGAGACGTGAGATCAGGAAAGACACGATGAAATGAGGGAGGATGGATCTGCAACACAAAAACCTTTAACTCTTTTCAAGTTATTTGGACTTTTAACATTGTGAATTGCTTTCCTTGAAGTAACAAGAACTGTTGATATGAAAGCCATTTTCTCAGACTCCAGTGAAATGAAGTTTGACCTCATTATTCTGCTTTGTATTTACATAGTAGTACTAGTTCTTTATACCTCTACTGTTTCTCTTTGTTGTATGTATTGCCACTATTGTTACTTAAAGGGGCATTATGTAGTTTCCAGCAGCCACTAGCGGTGCGGTTTTAAGATTGCAACCAGGTGTGTGCTCGTACGCGTGCTCGCTTGAACTCATGAGCAAGTAGAATCCGAAACACAACCACTTTCATATAGAAATCCTGCAATAAACGCAGGAACAACAGCACGCGGGCCTTGGCTTTTCACTCAGACATGTTCAGGCTCTGTTACTTCTCAGAGGACAATCAACACCGGCGCCGTAACGTTACTTCATTCAGCGCAGTGAGACACCGGCATATCGTCACAGTACTCCCGGAAAAAGGCAAAGTGAGAGCGGCTATAGACAGGTGGGGAGCCAGCTTCACACAACATGGTGGGTGAACTCCCACTGCAACGTTGCTGTAATTGTTTTATCAGCTGCAGGATGAACTAATCCACACTCGTTACATGATCACGGTAACGTTACATTTACTGCATTTAGCTGACGTGCTACATCGTTAGCTCGCCTGTTGCTTTTCAGTAACTATTTTTACTATCTGTGAATGTTTGCATAGCTACATGTACTGGATGATAATAAAACGGGTAGTGAGCTGGATTGAATATTATAAGACTGTCACACTTTTTAACAGTTAGACCGCAGTAACTTTACTGTAACTAGTGTTAGTGGATGGCTCTTCCTCTGGGTTGTAAATTATGTGGGTCATGTTAGTTACAGTGACTGAGAGGTGGAGAAGCTGTGTACCTATCAGTAAATGGCAATAAATCTAAATTGAACGTTACGAAGCAAACAGCGGCGGGTCCGAGCTACTGTAGCGTTAGCTAGCTGCTCGTAGCTGCCTCACAATGGGATAGTAAACAAATCGCTCCATATTAGCTTTTTACCGTTACATCATTTCTTGCAGTGCTTTGACAAGTTGAGAGAATGTTGGAGTCTGTGTTGTGCAGGAAGCAGGTCTTGCTTAGTGTTAGACTCCATGTCGTAAGTTGCCGTGTCGTTGCTGCTGAGTGCAAAGTAGACACAGCGAGAGGCTCAGGAGCGCGCATGCAGGTGTCAGTCACTGGATTTCGCGGAAAATCCAACCCGGAGCCTTCGAATAGGAATAGGAATACTTGCCTTCAGAGTTAATAGCCAAACCCGGCAAGTGGATCATTTTAATGTACGCAGAAATAAAGTACCATCATGTAATGGATTTTAGAGTTGGAATGCGTCACCTGGACTTTTGTATTTGCAAAGTAGAGAAATCAAAGACAAAGTTAAAAGGAGCATGGCCAGTGCTGTCATTGTCAAAATCCTGCAACGTCACTACAAACAGCTGAGTGCAGTCCACTGTACTGAAGTGACGCAGACTTTTTTGGGCATTTCAATACAATAACCTCCTGAGTCACAGCAAACACATTCCTCTTCAACAGAGAAGCAATCGATTATGGTGAATAAGAAAGAAAAGTGGCCTTAAAAACAACACCATGTCCTCAAAACAAGTCAGCTACTCCGCACACACAGTTAAATACCCACACACCCATCCACAATATCAAACAGGTGCTTAGCGGCGACCTGACCCCGAAATGGCTACAGCCTTTAAAAAGCCACACTAAATGAAAAGACACTTGTACTCACTTATTTGAATGGTATCCAACAAGCCTCGATTTGAGCGAAATGTTTGACAGTGCCCTTGGTAAAAAATTCAAAAACAATTTAGTTTGGGAGCTTTGCAACACTCTGGTCCTGTTTTTGTTTCTCTGTTTGAATGGCATGACTGCTAGCTTGCACGTGTGCTCTTCAAGTGTACTTGTCAGATTTTGCATTTCACCTGTTTCACTTGATTTCACCTAGCTAAAGTCTTGTTGTCCTGTTACATGATCAAATAGATTAATTTGGGAAGCCGTACTCACAGCAATCACTGCAAATGTAGCTTTGTGACACGAATATAATAAAGAAAGTAAAATATTCTAATCTAATCTTTTTTATACTTTGCTGACTAAAGAATTTTGTGGGTAAAACTACTGACCATGCACGTTTGAGGGTATTGATCTCAGTAGAAACATAATGGTATGAGGCAGAAATGGAGACTCAAATTATAAACTCAGTGACAGTGACTTGAGACTCGTTCTCAAAAGACTTAAGACTCGACTCGGACTTCAGGCGCAGGACTTGTGAACAATGTTTATTTTTTTGGAAACTTCTGATGAGCTTGCTGTTATTCCCTCCCTCCATTACCTATAACCTGCCTACGCAACACGTAGCATCCGTTGCACGCAGCCACACGTGATAGAAGACAACAAACAACAGCAATTGCTGTGCCATTCATCATAAATTTTGTCTTTTATAACAAGACCCAAACAAAGAAGCGCTGAACGCAAATAGGTTAGTAAACTGTGGTGCGTAAACATTACCATGTAATGGTAGCTTGCTTCTTGCTTCAGCTACGACCTACGAGAGGTTTACTCCGACTGTCATTCGTTATGAAAAGATGAATGAGCGTTTGTTAACGTAACGTAATACTGATCATTGTGTAGTTCTCTTGCAGGGGTTGCAGGTTATCTTTACATTGTGTCAACAGCGTTGTTACAGCCAGAAAGTACCACTCGTCAAACTCTTTTCCCATGTTTGTTTTCTTGTTAGTGAAAGTAACAGTCGCGCATTGTACAGACAGATGTGACACTGCACTGATGACATGAATAAAATAAATATAAAAATTAGGTAAAAGATCATGACTTACCTATCCACAGTTGTGTTTTTCCTAATAACAGACAGGTGACTTCATGAACAAAAATAGTTAATTTTAGAATTGTGTTTTGATTTTTACATGTGTTAATGTTCATTCAATGTTGACCTACAGTAGTTAAAAGTCATCAATAATTGCATTGCACATTACATGGTTGTGCTCTGTAAATGAAAAGCAGGTTACAGTTACGAGTACTCATTACAGCTATGCAGTTTTATAAAACTGCATAGCTATAGCTTGAACGCAGCAGGTGATACTTCATTCGTAATCACCACGAGAGATCTGAGACTTGACTTGGACTCTAGCTCAAAGACTTGTGAGGATCACTGTTATGAGGTGAACTGGGAGTCTATTGTTATGTGATGAAAGTAGTTGCATTTTTACAATGTAATCGACAAAATACTGCTCATAACCTGGTGTGGCCAGCTCCCGTCACGCGCCTCTGTATAGTATGGGCCCTAGTGCGGCTGCACTGTCTGTATAATATAGGTCTATGTAGTGTAATGTCAGCTGTTTATCTGTGGAAAATGAGCTTCAGTAACTACATTTATGTTATCACTAGGAGCAAATTCAACAATTACATTTACAACAGACACAGCAAGTGTTGAGCAATGTTTGGTACGGGATCCAAGCCTGATCTTTGATGTCCTCAGCCATTTGGGACGTGCTGCTCCTCCAACATTACCTCCTGTCCCCATCCACCCATCATGGTGCATCAGCCAGAGGGTTTAGCTGCTGTGTGCTGTGCTTTTAAAAATTTTGAATGCTTTCTTGTGTGTAAAAAAATTGCTTATTTAAAATAATATTTCTATTAAAAGATTTGTAATTATTTTTCAATAAAGGGTTTAAACAAAAGCACGACTACCATAGTACATTACTGAATTACATTTTGAATCAATTTAAAACACATTCAGTAGGAATGATGAGAATCACTGGGTCAATTCTAGTCATGCAATGTCAAGGAAGCTCACTAAGCCAAGGAATAACAACATCTTAGAAATATGTTTTATTTTACCCATATGCAAAATAAAACAGCTTTTCTTGCAAGTTCAACATTTTGATTTGTGCTGATAGATGATTCCTTCACGTGTCTATGTCTGGGGCAATGTCTGACCTGTTGACAGAGCATAAAGAATTTGATGTGTCAGACATTTTGATTTACAAATTATTACATCCTGAGGGGGAAGAAAACGTATGTTTAAAGATAAATCAAAAATAGAATTCTGCTTTGCCAAAGCGAGGCCTGGGTTTTTAAATTCAATTAATTTCCAGTTTTCATTAGGAAGGTAAAAGGTAGCAGTGATGGTTTGATACAAATATTTACTTCTTACTTTGGCCCTGCTGACTTGGGTCTCCAACAGCTCCTGTGTGGAGAGAGTTTGCGAAATCTGAAATTAGATATTTCACAGACAATGAAAACAGATGAAAATATTTATATTCTATGCCTTTTTTGATCTGGTAAAGTAACTATAAGCACACACTTTACTCTAGTGGTTTGAGTCTATTAGTATTCCAAAATACAGATTACAATCAATAGAAGTAGGCTATAATTCTGTGTAGGCTTGTAACTCCAAGCTGTAAATTATGTTACATGGTGATTACAATGCAGACGTCTGCAATACAATGTGCAAATAATCGCATTTACTACCCAACACTCTTGATAAGTCATTATGTATATTACATACTCTATGGAGCCATCAGGCTTTCTCTTGGGTGGTCTGTGAACATGGTTGTTGTAATCCAGGCCAGCCAGTAAGATTCAGGCTTCATATACAGGAGGGCTGAAACTGAAGCGCTTGCTGGCATACATCAAGATGTGATTATGGAAAGATTTATATTCGGCAGAAGAACTAGCCCATACTTTTCAATGAATACCTTGAGATTACAAACAGCTGAAAACCGGCAGTCCAGTCATTAGATTTTATTTGCTTTTAATTTTTGACAGGAACAGCGCACAATTACAGTTATTTCACCATATCTAACTTACATGCATTTAATTCTGATCCACAAAATAAATTCGGCTACTACTAAGTGTAGATATTGAAACAATGTTGCTTATACTGAGGGTGAATCATGGACTGTATATAAAAGGGTCGAACAAGTTAGCAGGTAAAGTTAAAGTTAATCTTCACCTGCTACAATATTCCTGCCGTGCTGCAAGCTAACAAGCTAACTGTCAGACTTAGCAACAAGCTAACGTTACAGAGTAAAATGAGATTTGCGCGATCACCAGTGATACTGTAAGCTTCGCCATCTTAGTTGTGTAGTTCGTAAAATGAAACAAATCAAGCAGGGAGAACGTTACTTACTTGTCAAGCAGAAGTGTGGCTAGCTCTGCATCGGTTTAGAATCCTTTCAGGTCACGTAGCTCCCTCCACCTCTGAAAAGCCGCTCCGATGTTTACCCTCGTTTTATTTCGGGCTCGGTCTAATTCTTTCTTTTTAGCTAGTGTTTCGTCATCGGTCTTCTTCTGTTTACCCGTCTTTGTTTTCTGAGCAGATGCCACTCGAGAAATTGGCAGTTTTCCTGAAATGTTAGGTTGTTTCTCCGCCATTAGCACAGCTGCGGCACACCGACAATCTTGAGCTTGAACTACGGTACGCGCTGTGCGGGGGAAGGGAGTGAGCAGCGCGTACACGAGCGTGACTGACACTGCTAAGACACTCCTCCTGGCTCTGATCGGCTCTGATTGGTTGTTTCTGACCGGGAGCGGTGAATTTCTGCAAATGGCACTAGGACCACTTGGAGGAGCCAGAGGAGCTTGATTTGTTCACAGATTATCTGTCTCATATTGTACTGTCAGGACATAGTGACAATTTTAACAAATATGTAAAAAATACATTTTTACAAAAGCTTCAGTAGGTGTGTCCCCTTTTCTGACAGAAATGACAGACCTTCTCTGATACGCCCAACTGTGTCACCTTACCTTCAACTGCAGGCTTAAATGAATCTGCAGGCCAAAAACCACGCCCACTAGCATAGTCACCATAGCTGTGCGTATCTCTCCAATTACTGCAATGAGACAAAACATACTGATCTGCTAAAGCAGCCGCTTCACTCAAAGTTTTTACCTGTTGCTCATTTAAATATGTGGAAATACAGTCAGGAACTACACTCTTGAACTGTTCCAAAACAATAAGATTACACAAATCATCAAAAGTCTTCACATTAGCAGCTGTATGCCAACGATTAAAGAAAATTAGCAAATCACGTGAAAATTCAAGGTGGGATTGTTTATCTTCCTTCTTGCTCATTCGGAACCGCTGGCGATATGCTTCGGGAACCATCTCATAAGCCTTAAGAACAGCAGCTTTCACTGACTCATAACTCACGCTGTCTGCCACAGATAAAGCTGAAATTGCTTCTTGCGCCCTACCGGTCAAAACACATTGCAACATAAGAGTGCGATCCTCACCGCGCCAATCCCTCGCATCAGCCAACCTCTCAAACAGAGAAAAAAAAAAATGTGTCGGGGTCCCTTTCATTAAATTTTGGCAGCAGCCGCAAACTAGTCCCTAAATCAAACTGTGAAGTACCTGCACCGAACGTAGGACCGACTTCACCCAGCTGCTGACTAGCTTCTAAGCTTAACCTACCTTCTCTGATGAGGCTTAATTTTTCACGCTCCAAAGTAATTCTGGCCTGCTCTCTGTCACTCTTCATTTTTTCATGCTCCAATTGCAACAGCAACAGTTCCTTCTGCTCTCTAAAGGATAATCCAGAACTTTGACTATCTGGCAATAACAATCCAACCGAACTCTCACCAGCTGGCAGAATTTCCATTTCATGCAAGTTAGCCTTCAACACAGACTTAACAGTATCCTTGAGTTTTTTGTCACTGATCTCAATCTTATAGTGGTCAGCAATTCTCAACAACTGCTCTTTCGTGCAGCTATCTAGGAAACCCTCCGACGGAGTCTCAAAAAAAATCATCTACACCAGCCATTTTACAAACCTGGACCAACGGAACATACAGTTATCAACACGCTGGTTGCAAATAAAGGCAAAAAGGAGCCTCCCCTCTATCTGCCTATCCACACTAAAATAACTCACCCCTAGTCTTCATGTGGTTAATTGCGGCGGGTACTTACGCACTATAGACCGCTAGCGTGAGAAAGCGACCAGCCACTGGCAACCTTCCCACCACCACGGACATGCTCCCGAGACCGAAGTCTCCAACCGCGTTCGCCATAGCACTACAAAAATAACAAATCAGCGCAACTCAAAGGAGCAACGCTCTTATGCCTAACAGGGGAAATCCCTTTAGCGCCAACATCATTACACACCAGCATGTCAACACTTACCTTCCCTTGGACAAACAGGTTTTCCACTTCAAAACTCCATCACGGACACTCCGATCTTCCCAGGTGTTTTCCTCGACCTCAATTAAGCTACGTCAGACAAGGCGCAGACCACAATATGCAAATTGATGAGGAAATCCCCAAAAATGCGTCTCCTAAATGAGATACGTACCACCTTCGTCACTGATTGGTCAGACCACTCAGACTGCCAGGGGAAACCCCACAATCAACTGCACCTGGACGGCTCAAGCACAAAGAGAATCAATTAATTAAACAAACAACAGAGCAGAAAACCGAATTGGACGAGCCCCCATTTTGTCACGGCTGGCTCAACACCGCGACAAAAAACAGTAACAAAACACAAGTTTCCATAAGGTAGCCTACCATTAATTTATTAGGCTACTACATAACCAAAAAACAACTCAATATTCAAAAAACATATGAGGTGTGATAATCAGTAGATCAGTCATGTCAGCAAGTGTGCATGCGTGAGGAAATTGTGTGTGGAGTGTTGTGTGGTAAAAAGAACAAAAAATAGCAGGGAGCATGGAGCGTAGGGAACCAGGAATCCCTCCTCTCTAGCCCCTCTCGCTGCAGAGCAAATGACGCGTTCTTATAGCGGAGAACACCGGGCCCAGGTGGCTCCAACAACGGCTGATTATAACCCCGCTTCCTGACATCTGCAACAAAAGGTAAAGAGACACAGACATCCCAGCAACCAAACCATGGGGATGTCACAGGTCGGAATTCGGAAGTTTCAACTGGGAAATATCCCAGCTCCGACCAGTCTGGAACGCGCCATTGATCTCTTATCTGAAACATAACCTGCTCCGGAGCAGGTTAGCCGTTCAGCGTAACTTACCATGGCGATCTACCCCGGTAATAACTGAACCACCTTCGTGGTACTGAAAACCCGGGATTAACCCCGAAGTTACCTGGATAAACTCAAATCCTGCTTCGTGGTACAGGCCTGGTCTTTGGTTTGGCTTGGATGGGTTACTGGAAATGCTGCTTTAGTTGTTCATGTCTTGTTTCCTGCATATTGCAACACCCTCTCACACCCATCCATGCCCTGACATTGCTGAAGCTTCTGATGTTCATACCCCACACTTGAACAACTTTAATTTGACACAATTCTTCATTTGTTTTATTCTAGTTTAATAAACATGTTATATGTTAAAATAGAACAGCACTAGAAAACTGTCAAATCTCAAAACAGCAGTCTGATATTGAAAGCAAATAATTGAGTAGTTGTTAAAGCAAAGCATTGTGAAATTTACACATTTAGGTCATGTGCCATTTGTGATGCCCTGTGGAGTCATGTGAGGGTGTGGCCAGGCTCTCTCTCCCTTACAGGGGAAGAGTTCAGGTGGATTGCAGCAACTCAGGGCACCTGGGCCCAGTGCCATATTGCAACACCTTCAAACACACCCATCCATGCCTCCATCATCCTGCCCTGACACTACTGATGTTCCACATACTTTAACAACAGAACAGCACTAGAAACTTGTCAGATGTCAAAACAACAGTCTGATATTGAATACAAACAATCCAGTGAATGCTAGCATTTTAGAATTCAGTTATTATACATATGTTTAGATGTTAAAGCAAAGCAATGTGAAATTTACACATTTAGGTCATGTGCCATTTGTGATGCTCTGTGGGGTCATGTGAGGGTGTGGCCACACTGCAAAAGCTAAAATCTTACTAACATTAATTATCTTGATTGAAGGCAAAATAGACTTGTTTCTTTTGTCTGACAAGATATTTCTTCTTACCAGGCAGCTTTTATGTTAGAGAATTTCACTTGTTTCAAGTTTTTTTGGCCTAAAGTAGCAAGTGAAATATTCTTGTTCTGTTGTCAGACAATTTTACTTATTTTAAGTAATATTTCCCCCATTTTAATGATTTTTTTTCTTGTTTTGAGAACTCAGTTTTTGCAGTGCAGTCTCTCTCTAACTTACAAGTGAAGAGCTCAGGTAGACTGCGGTAACTTGGGACATCTGGGCCCAGTGCCTTGTAGTGTATTTGTAACTCCACGTTCTCAGTCTTGGGCTGCTGTGCTGTGACGTCACAGACCTCACTGCAGACTGACTTCCCTTTGGTACTCTCCACAGGCTTCACCTTTGGTTTGGATGGGTTACTGGAAATGCTGCTTTAGTTGTTCATGTCTTGTTTCCTGCATATTGCAACACCTTCACACACACCCATCCATGCCTCCATCATCCTGCCCTGACACTACTGATGTTCATACCACATACTTTAACAACTTTAATTTGACACAATTCTTAATTTGATTTAATCTGGTTTTGATAAACATGTTTTGTTAAAAGTTTGTGTAGGTGTGTCTCCATTTGACCCAGGTCGCACATAAAGGTTCTGTCAGTATTGCCACACCACACTAGCTCTGTGCCCCATCTGGGCCTCCTCAGTAGAAAATTCCTGGATATGCCACTATTGATGGGTACAGTTTCAAAGTGAGTATGAGTACCTTATTTTATATGAAAATGAATCTTCAATGTGAATGGTTTTAACTTGTATAGCTGAGCTGACTTTTTCTTTTAAAAAAAACAGAAACTGTCATAGGTTGAAACAGAACAGCACTAGAAAACTGTCAGATGTCAAAACAACAGTCTGATATTGAATACAAACAATCCAGTGAATGCTAGCATGAGTTTTAGAATTCAGGTATTATACATATGTTTAGATGTTAAAGCAAAGCAATATGAAATTTACACATTTAGGTCATGTACCATTTGTGATGCCCTGTAGAGTCATGTGTGGGTGTGGCCAGGCTCTCTCCCTTACAGGGGAAGAGTTCAGGTGGATTGCAGCAACTCAGGGCACCCTGGCCCAGTGCCCTGTGGTGTATTTGTAAATCTGCATTCTCATTCTTGGGCTGCTGTGACATTACAGTTCTCGCTGCTGACTGACTCCCCTTTGTTTCTCTCCACATGCTCCACCTTTGGTTTGAATGGGTTACTGGAAATGCTGCTTTAGTTGTTCAGGTCTTGTTTCCTGCATATTGCAACACCCTCCCACGCACCCATCCATGCCTCCATCATCCTGCCCTGACACTACTGATTGTTGTCAGCAACTCCACCCTCCCCAAATTCATAGATGCACATTGCCAAGGAGACCAGTGCTGCTGAAATATGACAGAATCTGCTTTCGGCTTGTGGAGGACAAGACAGCCTCAATATAGTGACAGGTTTTTGCAATACTGTTGATTTGTGACAACAAGCCAATATTTGAATATGTACTGAAGCAAAATACTTTTGTAATTCAAAGTTTAAAGCCATGGAGTCTAGTTTATGTCTCGGTAGGATTACCTTGAGTAACAGTAATGAATAGTAAGAAAACATCATCAGTCAGCCCAAAAGGAAAGTATGAAAGCAAAATTTCAGAGTAATGGGGCCTATTTAGATAGTAGCCTACTAAGACAGTGGAATCAAAATACAATAAATATAGGCCACAGTGTACATGCTGGTGTTAATTGTTGAATGTGAGAGCCTGGGGCGGTTTTAGGGGGGGGGCCAGCAGGGGCCAGTGCCCCTGTAACACAGCCCTCGGACCCCACTATGCCCCCCCCCCGAACAAAAAGTCTCCGCAGTCCTAATGAATTAGCGGCCGATTAAGCCCGATGCAACCTCCATGTGGCCCAGCATGTGATCTAACATATGACAACAAAAGTAGCCTACACTGCATGCATAGTGTATGAACAAAGAGTGAGCAACTGTAGGCTGAACCATTCCTTCTCATCTCTGTTTAGTTTCACATGCGCTGTACCGATCACCGCCAATCAAGGCTCAACACTTCCTGTCGGACCTGCAGCCTCTCCACTCCTCTGTGTGTCAGCAGAGCTCCTCCGCTCCACACACACGCGTGCACACGGAACGAAGTCAGCCAGCTGATCAGTGGTAATCAGCTGATTACCGACATTGATGACTACTCTTCTCGTTAGTGTACGTATGTGGTTCAATAAAACCTTTGCCAGTAAAAAGCCACTATTTTACCGCTGCAGCTGTCTTTAGGTTTTCCACAGGCACAGCGCTGGTTCAGCTAATAGCTTATTGTTAAAATCAAGCTGAAGTGAAAGCATACCTGTCAAGTTTTGGATTTGAAAATAAGGGAAATTTTCCGGTGCCCACCTGTGCAGCACCACCACTCCATCCAATCAGTAGGCTATCCCTTACATTTTAAGACAAGTGTTATAGCCTAAATGAACACAAAAGTGTTTATATGAAGATTTATATATGCTTATTTGCGTATTTTCTGTTCATTTATCATTATTTGTCTTTACATTTACATTTTATTTTCATTCCACACATTCTTTTCATTTCTTATTGCTTTTCTTTTAAAGTTTTTCTTTTAATTTCACATAACTTTTCTTTACTCTTTTAGTGAGTTATTGTACAAATGTGTTGCAGAGATTGCTTCTTTAAGACTGTTTTGGAAGGAGTGTTTGTGGGCCAGAGTGATTCATTTTACAGGAGAGAGGGCAAACAGTTCTGTTAGGTGCGTTCGAGATGACGGCGACTGACTTTCGCCGACTTGATAGTCTAACTGCAGCCGCCGGACTCGGAGCCTGCAGCCGCCTTGCGGTTTGCAGCGCTGGCGAAAGTTGGACACAATTTTAAACCAGCATGCCTTATGTTAAGTCAGCGCTGTGCAGCGCCGCTAAGTCAAACGATCCTATTATTTTTTTAAAACGCAGGGTAAAATAAGGGAGATTTACTAAATACTAATGCGGGAGGACGGCGGGAAAGAATTGTGAAATACAGGACTTTCCCGGCCAAAACGGGATACTTGACAGGTATGAGTGAAAGCTGTCTGTCTCTAGTAACTGTTCAGCTTAGTTTGCCTGTACATTAAAATATGGAACATTATAAACTCAGCTGGTGGCTGAGACAAACCAGCAGCGGGAGGAGGAGGAAAGGAGGGACTAAGCTGTAATCATTTCTAAACTTCACACAGTATGTTGATGTCAGGAATATGTAATATTTATTTTACTGATATGTTAAATTTGTTTGTTGCTGTAAATCCTGTTGCTGCTCTAGAAACAACAAAAAATTTAAATAATATATTTAATTATTTAGTAATAAATAGGACTGATAAGAGCATCAATAAAGAACTGAACCAATAAGGATTACCAATACAAGTGTGTCAATAAAATCTTAATGATCCCAACTCCTGAGAAAATGTCCGGCCCATCTCTGTGTCCTGGTTTTAAAATATGTCCCAATTAAATTTATAATTGAACAGCCCTGGTCTACAGTAATCATAGTAATGTATCTTCTTGCGACAAAATTAAACTGAATGCAACATTGTAGACAATATTTTGTCTTTGTAATCCATGTTTCCACTGCATGGACAGCCTTTGGATATTGCTGGAAATTTTAATTATTATCACAGCACTTTTCATACACAAAATGCGATTAGTCTAACAGGAATGTTTTGTTTTGTGTAATGTAATTTAATAAATATATAACTAAGTTACTGAAAAGATCCTGTCATTGAAACAAATAACTGTAAGTTACTGAAACATACTAAAACATTACATTATATACTAAACGGGACATTTTGAAAGATTGAACTTTTCCTTTGTCTCATTTGTCTCCGATTGAATGTGCCCCTCTGGCAAAACAACTGGCCCCAGTCTGGCCCCCTCAATAAAATTGGTCTAGAACCGCCACTGGTGAGAGCATGTTCTTGGCAGCCTCTGCCCTGTCTCTTGACCAGATCTGCACACCTGTCCATTTATGCATTTCAAAAGTACATGAGCTGCTAAGTTTAGCTTTTACTTCTTGTGGCATGCAGCATATCTTGTCATTGTCATACAAGAACCTGTTTTTCTAGACTGAATCTTAGCTGCACCCATTTCTAAGGACTTCCTCAACAGCAGCTGAGCACTATAAATCATTGCACACGTACTGAGCCTCTGTACAAGCAGCACACAGTAACTGACAGTCGGGGGTGTCTGAAGTCTTGTATTTTTAATCAGGAGGAGGTTTAAGAGATCATGGTAAGTACAATTAATAACTGTACAATGTTCTACAGGGAAATGTATTGGTCATCTATATACTGACACATCCACATGTAACCTCAAAAAAAGGTAAGTGGAGTTAGTTTACACATTTTAGTAGGAATTGATTTGATATGTTTGTTTTCAATGCATTTTTTCAAAGGTCTTGCTCCTGGATTATGGGATGGTCATCATTGTGCTCACAGGTTGGTGCCTCTTGTTTGATTGTTCTGTTGTTTGAGCTAGATAACATGCGCTGATTTAAAAATTCCAGGGTGAAGTAACCGTAGTCAGTGCAGGCAATGGTATTTTAATTAAGTACATGAACACATGATCTTGCCCCAGATGCTCAAGTCAACAAAGCCAGGCCTGGATAGTTTCAAGGACAAATTGCTTCTCTATTTGTTGCCCCACTCCTCTGCCATTGAGACAAAGTAATTTATAATAAAAGAATTATCATATGTTTTTGAATAAGCAATCTTCACTCTAGTACTACTGTAATCTTCAAAGTAGTGTATACACAGTAGTATTCTTGACCAATTGAGACAAAGAGTACTACTTATAAGACAGAAAATAATGACAAATAAAATGTCAGTTGTTGAACTGTTTTTTTTTTTTATTGTCAGTGGTAAACAGTGAACACCAATGTACTGAAGCAGACTGAAACTTGATCTGACTTCAGTTGATAGAAAAAGTGTTAAGGCACTAGACATTTAATCCAGCACAGCTGTTAAATTCAGCTTCAGTGGAGCATTCATTGTTTCCATGCTCTGTAGTCATGATGCAGTGAAAAATCACCTGAACCCACCTGATGTATAGTGCCTCTTCATGTTCACTGTAAAAGAGTCTACATGCTTTATAAAAAGTAAGTAATAAAAAACTGAATGTTTGTTTTAGGAGCACTGATCAATGTCGCCTCTGCCCAAACTCGTCAGTACTACTTTGTGAGTACGCCACTGAACTGGACTGAAGCTCAGAGCTTCTGCAGACGGGTCTACACTGACCTGGCCACTATAGAAAATACAACTGACGTCAGTGCTGTACTGGGGACCACACCAAGCTACACAGGCAAGTATTAAAATATTATGGAATGTGAAAGAACAACAAAGGCCCTCAATGAAAAATAGAGGAGACACATAATTTAAGGGATGTTCAGTAAAATTATTCACATTTTAGTTCAATTCAGCAACTATTTTAATTCTAGCTGTTGTATAATGAACATCTGTTTGAACAGGCAAGGCTTGGATTGGCCTCTATGGTGACAGCTGGAGATGGTCCCTGAGTGACAGCAGCTTCTACGGTGAAGAAGAGACAGAGTTTAGAAACTGGGCTGGACATCCCTTTTATGATAATGGACAACGGAACTGTGTGGCACTTAGTAGCTATTACGTTTACTATGACTATTTATATTTGTATTACAATTACTTTATCTTAAATGGAAAGTGGTCTGCACTTCCTTGCGACTTCCAACGGCCATTTGTGTGCTACACCGGTGAGTTTTCTTGTAGCTTAAGAATTAACAAAAAGCTAAATAGCTCATAATTAATGTTAATAACTTCCCTTTATCAATATATTTCCAGGTACAGCACCAAATGGCACTTCATCCTTTGTAAAGGTTAACACATATTTGAAGTGGACTGAAGCTCAGAGCTACTGCAGGGAGAATTACGTCGATCTAGCCAGGTACAGTGTGCACTAATGAAGACTCCAACACATACAATAGTACAGGACTGAACCAAATACTGAACAACTTCTATCTGTTCTGTTAATGAAATTCAGTTTTTTCAGTATTATGACAGATGATAGAAATCCCAAAAGGATTGGAAATCTGCCAAAACTGTTTTATTTGATCCTTTCTATCATTTGAATCACTCTCTTCCTGTCTGTCTATTTAGTAATATAATATTTTTTACACATAAAAAATAATATCAACACATACAATAGTACAGGACTGAACCAACTACTTAACAACTACTATCTGTTCTGTTGATGAAATTCAGCTTATTCAGTTTTGTGTTGATTGGAATCCCAAATGGATTGGAAAAGTATTTTATTCTGTTTGTAATTTGAGTCCTTCCCTTCCTCTATCTGTTGATTTAGTAATATTTTATCTTAAATTCTTTGTCTGTAAGTTGTATATTTTTTAAGCTGTAAGGCACTTAAAACTGAGTCACATAGGTAGTGACACAGCCATGTCTCCTTTGTTCCTTCATAAGAAGGGAGTGTAAGTTTTTCACCTGCAGAGCAGACTGTCTGACTCAAGTGCCTCCAACCCCAAATCCAATGTAGCTGGAACAAGGTCAGCTACATGAAATGCTTTGTTTTCTCCTGACAAGGTCAACATTAAAGTGCCACTGCGAAATGCACAGGTCCTTGAGCTAATTGTAGATTTTGGAGCATCTGTATCTATTTTACCAGAGACAATTTACAGGCAGCATTTTGCAAACTGCCCACTCACATAGCCTAAAGTGTCACTTTTGCTAAAGGTCCTTGGTTGCCTACCAGCAGCAGCTACTGTAGCAAATCAAGCTAAGACAGTCGCTGCTTCTTTCTACATAGTTAAAACAGGATCACTTTTACTGTAGTGATTGCAAGTTCGAATCTTTTGACAGACTCGTTAATTCAAATCTCGTTAATTCAAATGTACTAATCTTTTTTTGTGTCATTGCGTTCATTTCGTTCATTTGAACTAGGCTGGTTATTGTGGCACTGCAGCCCACTAGTGGCCGATTAAAAAACAGCGCCGTTCTCAAACACGGAAGGCTGCCTGTCTTGCTTTAATTGACAAGTATAATGCACAAATTCACCTCTTGATCACTCTATATTATCATTATATACACCCTCTTGGGCCCTATATATACACCCTCAAACCATGTAAAAACCACAGAAATATGTTGTATATGCAATCCACTACTCCGGCTAAATCCTTCCATTTTCACAATCTTTCCTGAGTACACATAGAAAGGCTTATGTATATAATTACTATCATTATCTCTAACGTGCTCATTCATACAGTAGCCTAACGTCCCTATCCATGAGTAAAATATTAATATCAGATTTGTGAATATAGAAGTAATAAGTTTGATACACTATATGAATAAACACACTCTTATTAAAATTTAACCAATTTAATAATAATCTGGATCAAGCCACCAAGTTCTTAAAAGAACTCCAGCACAGAGAGAGGAACAAAGAAATATTAACACATTATATAAATGCAGCAGTTTAGTCAGTTAAATCTTGCCATTCCTCCAATTACAGGAGACCCCTGCAGATAAATAAAATTTGGTAACATCTAGTAACTAAGGAGTAACACAATTGTTAAACATTCCAAGTATTGATTTTATGCTGGGAGGAAATTAGGATTAATCCCCTGTCCACTAAATCGAAACATTTAGTGTGTTGCAGCAAGTGATAGAAAGGCATTCAGGATAGTGGAACCAATTCCATCAGAATCAAGTAAGGATAATAGTAGTGGCAGTGATGATGAATGTCCGCCAGAAATAGGAGAACCCCAAATGCAAGCATCAGTGATGGTGGAGCTGTGAATGCTGTCAGAAGTGAGGTTCAATGCTTTTTCATTGTATCAAACAGTATCAGAATATGTTAAAATATGTGACCACATTAGTTTAACAGCATTAAAAATATAGATTTCACATAGTATATAATTTTATTTATTGGTTTGTTAAATATTTCTTCAGTTAAAACCTTAACTGAAGATGGACAGGTGCACACTGTCCACCTTAGTGGACATATAAGAAACTCCTTGAAAAATGTGTATTTTTAAAAAATGAAATTCAAATTTTATTTTGTATGCCATGAGAGCCATAAAAACACATAGGAAAAAAATCCTGTCGTAATTCATGCACAAAGGGTTAAAGTAAAATAAATGCTAATTACAAAACATTCAAGACGTTCAACTAAACGTCAAGGTTAGGAAATTGTATGGGTGTCAGAAAAGACCCCCCCCCAAGCAAAACTTTTCATCAGGGATAACTACCTTGGCATGAGACCGGACAGTGATTGTGGAACTGGATCTGGCTAGTTCACATTTGTTCCATCTTTCGCATCAGTGCCATATTGTTGCAAGGAACATATATTCCTATGATTGAGTTTTCTTTCAGAGTGGGGCCATAGAGGACTGTGTTACAGGGCACTGGCCCCTTTTGGGTCCACCCCAAAACCGCCACAGGTTACCAAATCCTAAAAAATCACATAAGCTACTAGGACAACCCCTGTGGAGCTGTCCTGTGTAATGTTCTACTGCTTATTGTCATTAGGTTAATCATGAACACCATGAGGGCCCCAGTATGTGCCGATTACTTAAGCATGGCAGTAATGCAGTTTTGAAGTCACTCCTGTCACCGCAGAGGCACCTCCCTCCATGGATGTGGCTGAGGCCATTTTAGGTTTTCTGTTGTTTTAGTTCTACCCCTCAACACCACCTCATACACCATACTTTCACCTTTCACTACTGACTTTACTCATTTTCACACAGCATGCTTTGTCATGACAGCCAGAATATAATATTTCCCAACAACCAGTAACAATGCACTGCACTGTCAAGAGTTTTTTTCACTTTACATTTTACCTCATCAGTTATACTCACCCTTGACGTGTACATGTGGTTGTTCCCTCACAGAATACGAAATTGGGCAGAAAATGACTACATCACAAAGCTGATAGCTGGGAACAGTGTGTGGATCGGTCTGCACTCGTATCAACTGTGGTCTGATGGGAGCACCTCTCTGTTTCAAAACTGGGCCAGTGGGCAACCAGACAGCGCAGGGCAGTGTATCACCACAGCGTTCAGTGACTCAGGGCGGTGGTCAGATGAGAACTGCTCACTCACTTTCCCGTTCATCTGTTACTCAACAAGTAAGGCATCTTTTTGCTGCTTTATTTAACAGCCACAAACGAGCAAGAAAACAGCTGAAACTAACATTACAGACAATCTGTGACTGTCTGTACAGTCTGTGAATCCTTTCAGTTTTTCTTTTCCCCACACTGATACAGAAATACATTTGACTATAGTTATATACATATTACTCAGTGGTGAAATAAATCCATGTCAGAAACATTTAAAGTTTAAAACAAAATAGCCTAATTAATGTCTGTTATTGTAATTATCACAACATATCACAACGTGTGTATTATCAGTGATGTGGAAATTGGATTCATTTTAAGATATGCTTCAATTATCATTATTCTAATGTGCTTCATGATTAATGAAAAAAATATTGATTTATTAATTAAACATGTTTTTGATATTTATTTTGGATAAATTGTTAATTAATTAATTAAATGAGTAATAGGCTTCAATTTTTTTCTTTAGAATACAAAACATTTTTTCATTAGATTAATCGATTTGAAAAATAATCATTATGAGCAGCCCTAGTCAACAATAAGCCTCAGTTTAGCTGTAAAATACAGTGACTAATGAATAGAGACTGCAGCTTCTCATTATTAAAGCGGAGCTACCATGTGTAAATCCACTTTCATGCAACATTGTTTGTTGATAAATTCATTCCCGTCTCTTCTTCTGTCTCAGCTCCTCCAAAAGCAGAAGATTTCAGAATAATAGGACAGGCTGACAACAGCATCACTCTGCAGTGGAATAAAGTGAACAACAGCTTCAGCTTTATTCTCCAGTTTAATGGCACAGAGATCAACATCACTGCACCAGATGGAGATGGACCAGTAACTTACACAGTCTCATCTCTCACTGCTGAAACAACATATACATTCACTCTCTTCTCTGTGTTTGAGAACATCAGAAGCAGTGGAGTGAGCATTACTGCAGTCACAGGTAATATATGTCACTTTATTTCTATGCTCTGTATCTGCTTAGCGAGCCATCATCTGCTTTTCAGAGCACCAGTGTAAAACCAAGACGTATCTACTGGGTATAATATTCATTAAAGGAATGTGATACTTAACAACATGCACTTTTTTAAATGTTAATTTAACTCAGCAATGTTTTGGCCAACAGTGTGAAATTATTTTTACTTTAAGAATGAGTACTGTTTAAGCATTTTCTGATGCTGTGATTCATGGTGGAGTACATCTCTGTTGTCATATAAAATGTGATGGATATGATGACAGAATGTGACATCTGGATCTAGAAAAAAAATTGTTAGTAATACAAAGAATTGTTTCACTTGCTTTGTCTCTGACAGACAGCTTAAGTTTGTATTTATGTGGAGATACAAAATGAACCTTTAACTGTCAGAGGGAACATTTTCACTGTTCACTGACTGTCATTGCTTAATACGTGTTTAACTTCTCTATGTGTCTTTCTCAGCTCCTCCAAACCCACAAAACTTCAGATCAATAGGACAAGATTTGACCAGCATCACTCTGCAGTGGAATAAAGTGAACAACAACATCAGCTTTATTCTCCAGTTTAATGATGCTGAGATCGACATCGCTGCACCAGATGGAGATGGACCAGTAACTTACACATTCTCATCTCTCACTGCTAGAACTACATACATGTTCACTCTCTTCTCTGTGTTTGAGAACGTCAGAAGCAGTGGAGTGAGCATTACTGCTGTCACTGGTAAGATGTCTGACTTCATTGTGTATTTAACAAGGTATAACATTTTCATATTGAAACTAGAGAAGCTATTGGAAATTTAGTTATACTTACCAGTAGTATTTTTTTCTTGTTTCATTTGAAAATTTCCTTTTTCCTTCTTTGTGTAATTAGGTTAACTTCATGTTCTCTTTTTTTCTTGTTTTTTCTGAGCATCTTTAAAAGGAAAATGTTAACATAAAATTACCTTGTATTTTGTTAACTTATTTTCTTTTTTGAAGCATGCATTTTGAATTACAAAATGCATGCTTCAAAAAAAAAACAAATGCTTCATTTTTTCAGGTATGATATATAAGTCTGATTTTCAAGAGATAGTAAAAAATTATCAATACATCTTCGAATATTCATCTTTCCATATAATCAAAACAACATCTTACTTAAAACATATCTGACTCAGTCAGTTAGTTCTGCGAAATTGAGACAACCTATGAGACAGAAAATGCTTAAAATAACAAAACTGTTAGTAGTTGAACTAGATCTTTTTTTACTGTCAGTGGTAAACAGTGAAAACATTTACTGAGACAGGCTGATGCTTGATCTGATTTAAGCTGACAGACAAAGTGTTAAGGCACTAAACATTAAATCCAGCACGGCACAGAGCAAGTTTTTTCCATGCATGATACAGCGTATGCTGCTAGCATACAAAAAATCTCACCAACAAGGAAAATGTATCGTAAAACCCCACAGTGCAGCTAAACTGAGTCTACGTGCTTTATTAAAAAGTAAGTAATAAAAAACTGAATATGCTTTGTTTTAGGAACTCGTCAATACTACTTTGAGCCTACGCCACTGAATTGGACTGAAGCTCAGAGCTTCTGCAGACGGATCTACACTGACCTGGCCACCATAGAAACCCAGACTGACTACCTTGCTGTACTCAGCACCACATCGAGATACACAGGCAAGTTTTCAATATTGGAAACATATACAGAACATAAACATTATTCATATCTCTCTATATATATACAAACATAAACACAACATAAGCATACTATGATTAATGATTAGATGAAGTTATGAAATATATTATGTACTGTGAAAGGCCCTCAATGAAAAAAGGGGGAGTTAAATTTATTTAAATTTCACCAATTCAGCAAAAATTTTAATTCCAGCTGTTATATAATCTAACATCTGTATGAACAGGCAAGGCTTGGATTGGCTTCTATGATGACAACTGGAAATGGTCCCTGAGTGACAGCAGCTTCTACGGTGAAGGAGAGACAGGGTTTAGGAACTGGGCTCCTGGACGTCCCAAGACTCCTAATGGACAAACAGACTGTGTGATACTTCAAAACTACAAGTATCCTGACTATAGTGATTTCTACTATGGAAAGTGGTGGAATGTTAATTGCAACGTCCAATTCTACTCTGTGTGCTACAACGGTGAGTTTTCTTGTAGGAATTCTTGCGTGTAGGGCTAAATTGATCTTCTGCACAGCACATTGTTAATAATTTCTCTTCATCAATATATTTCCAGGTTCAGTAAATGGCACATCATCCTTTGTAAAGATCTATAGACCTTTTAAGTGGACTGAAGCTCAGAGATACTGCAGGGAGAATTTCGTCGATCTAGCCAGGTACAGTATGCACTAATGAAGACTCCAACACATACAATAGTACAGGACTGAACCAACTGCTTAACAACTACTGTCTGTTCTGTTGATGGATGGAATTCATCTTGTTCAGTTTTGTGACAGTTGATTGAATTCCAAATGAATTGGGAAATCTGTCAAACTGTTTTATTTGATCCTTTTTGTCATTTGAACACTTCACTTCCTGTGTTTTTTATTTTTTAAATTGTTTTCCCTATTGCCCAACTATGTATTTCATCCTTAGTTTTATGACTATAAGGCACTTGGAGCTGAGTAACGTAGTATGATGATGATGATGATGATGAACATTGTGATAAGTACAACCAGTATTAGTAATAGTAGTATAGTAGGATACCTTAGTTTTAATGTGATTATTGTCGTTAAAATTGTAAAGTGCTGGTGAGGGATTAAGCAAATAATTGAGTTCAACAAACTGTTGTCTTTGAATAATTTATTGATAAAAGAGAATAACAGAGAAGTACTACAATACAAAATCAGCTGGTCCAGAGATCTGCCGCGCCCAGGGCAGTTTCGGGCGTCTGGACAGACTAAATGGATGCATAACCATTTACACAGTCTATGTTTCTATGTTTTGGGGAACAGATATCCTCTCCCGGCCTTAAATGAACATTCAAGGAGAGGAGAGGAACAAAAGGAAAGGAAAACACAAAACAATCTCACAGTTCTTACCTAAATTAGCCATTAACTAATTAGTAATTTTCCCTCACTGGTGTTATGTGACTCGTTAGTGTCACAAGGTCTCAGGTTTGAATGGTGAGCAGGTGTCTTAAATTTGGTGTTATCGTTCTCACACGCCCTCATACTGGTCACTGGAAGTTCAACATGGACAGGCCACCCCGCCAGTTTGCAGATCATAAACATTAGAAAGTAAAAACTCTCGACCAGCAGCCGGTTCAGCCTGAAATGGACCGGCCATTTGGGACTCATCCTGAACTTCGCGATGGCCAGTCTGCCCCTGGACATAAACAATAATAGTAATAATAGAAGAACATGTGTAAAAGGTTAAATGTAGGGAGAAACAATTTTCTGCCATTACAATTATGTTGCACTGATTTTAAAAGATGTTAATTAACAGCTACGATGACATATTACCAAATTCTTAAAAATCACATAAGCTACAATATTACATCTTCCAAAAATCATTAATAATGAAATGCAGTGTCCAATTTATTTCTCATTTATGCTAAACATCTTAAGATATACTCTACTCACTCTTGATGTGTATTTGCTACTGCTTCTATCACAGCATACGAAATCAGGCAGAAAATGACGTCATCACAAAGCTGGCAGCTGGTGATGATGTGTGGATCGGTCTGCACTTGGAACGACAGTGGTCTGATGGGAGCCCCGTGCTGTTTCAATACTGGGTCGCTGGGCGACCATACAGCACAGGGCAGTGCGTCACCACAGCATTCAGTGACTCAGGACAGTGGTCAGATGATAGCTGCTCCCTCACTTTCCCGTTCATCTGTTACTCAACAAGTAAGGCACTTATTTCTACTCACATACTGTTTAGAGATTCATTGTTGCATTAAGACAGTTTAGTTATATATTAGAATTTATATATTGTACCTTTAAGATCAGATTCACACTGAATTTAGATTTATGTACCTGGGCAAGCCTGTTACAGCAGAAACAAAAATGTTCTGTATTTTTAATGTTCTTCTGCTAAATGCTGTTCAGAAGGTTTTGTACAGCAGAATAACATGTGGAAATCTAGTGATCATGTTGTAATCAGCACAGAATGTAAAAATTACATTCCTAAAGTCTGTAAAGTGAATGTTTGACATCTATAAAGTTTCATTATTCAAAACATTAGCCATCTATTTCTCACAATAAGGTATGCAGTAGATTAAACTTCTTGTGCAATAGTACATTAATCAACAGATTTACAAGTGGTTGTGGTAGATAGGCATTGGGAAAGGCAAATATGTCAACATGATGTACCAAAGTACATTACATGTGTTGAATCAAACACCTGATGAATTGAAAAATAGTCTTGTAAAGTGTGATTGTGTAAAACTAAAATGAATTTTGCTAATGTCCTGCTTCTCTACTTCAAATCAAGTACTGTACTGGCCAACACATTGAACTTCTTTATTTACCCATAGCTAGTTATCAATCAATCAATCAAAGTCCTATGACTTTTTAATTCTTCATTTGATGTTCAGTACATATGTCTTGTCAAACACATACTGTTGGCAGGTTCGGTATAAAATGTGACAAAATGTTGTACAATGTATCAATGGGATATGGGACTTATAGAAACCTTAACAACCAGATGCAGGATAAATGATTTTTCACGTTTGTTCATTCACTTCTCTTCTTCTGTCTCAGCTCCTCCAAACGCAGAAAACTTCAGGTCAATACAACAAGATGAGTCCAGTATCACTCTGCAGTGGAATAAAGTAAAGAACAACATCAGCTTTATTCTCCAGTTTAATGGTGCAGAGATCAACATCACTGCACCAGATAATTATTATGGACCAGTAACTTACACAGTCTCATCTCTCACTGCTGGAACTGAATACACATTCACTCTCTTCTCTGTGTTTGGGAACATCAGAAGCAGTGAAGTGAGCATTACTGCAGTCACAGGTAATATATGTCACTTTATTTCTATGCTCTGTATCTGCTTAGCGAGCCATCATCTGCTTTTCAGAGCACCAGTGTAAAACCAAGACGTATCTACTGGGTATAATATTCATTAAAGGAATGTGCTACTAAACAACATGCACTTTTTTGAATGATAATTTAACTCAGCAATGTTTTGCCAAAACTGTAAAATCCTTTTTAATTTAAGTATAATTACCTTTTAAGCATTTTCTAATGTTGGGATTCTTCATTCATCATGGAGTACACCTTTGTCATATAAAGTGCGATGGATATGACAGAATGTGACATCTGGATCCAGACAAAAACATTCTTAGTAATACAAAGAATTGTTTCACTTCCTCTGTCCCTGACAAACAGCATTCGTTTGTATTTATGTGAGGAAACAAAATGAACTATCTTTAATAGTCAAAGGGAACATTTTCACTTTTATGTACAGTTAGTTATATATGCTCTTTTTGTCTCAGCTCCTTCAAAAACTGAAAACTTCAGATCAATCGGACGAGATGAGACCAGCATCACTCTGCAGTGGAACAAAGTGAACAACAACATCAGCTTTATTCTCCGGTTTAAAGGTGCAGAGATCGACATCGCTGCACCAGATGGAGATGGACCAGTAACTTACACAGTCTCATCTCTCACTGCTGGAACTGAATACACATTCACTCTGTTCTCTGTGTTTGAGAACGTCAGAAGCAGTGGAGTATACGTCACTGCAGTTACTAGTAAGATGTTTGACTTCATTAATGTATATTTAACCTGGAATAACATTTTATCTTGCAACTTGGGAAGCTACTGGAAAGTCCTTGTGTAGTGAAGGGCGAGAACAGTCTCCCTACCCGGATTCAAACACGGGTCTACAGGGCACTGAGGAGGATTTTCATATATTTACTTAGAACAACTGAAAAGCAAGTAAAAGAAACATTAATATAACAAAAGAACCCCCCAGTTTGGTTTGGCCCACTGATGTCCACCCTATTACTATAAAACAGGAAAGGTGGGCCCAGGTATGGTTTAGGCAGAGGAAAACAGAGTCAGAGGAGGACGTGAAGAGCGAAGTAGAATATGAGGTGGGCATCAGAGTAGTTATGGCGAGATGAAGCTTCATGAAGCAGTGAAGCTGTCTATCCAACTAGTTCACTCAAGGTGCTTCATTTGCTCTATTGTGCCATCAAGAGCTCAGCTGATTTTACTCACGGCGCCTCCGGATGCAGCTGCGGCTGGATCAGGTGTAGTTGGTTTGATTGGCTGGACATGCAGCCTCTCTTTTCCTCTTTTTGTGCCTTTAGAGTAGTTAAGTGACTTGTTTAAACAGGCACCTTACTTGTTTTATACTTGTGACTGTCGTTTTTTGGGGAGGTTTGCGACTCACCACTAAAGTGGTGCACAAGCTGAGATCTTTCAATTCAGTTTATTGATCAAAAGTTAAGAAAATAATATAATTTTCGTTGTTTACTTTCAACACACGAATCAAAAAATGACCTTAATTTGTTTCCCACAATTCATTTGGTCCCTAAACTAATTCACTCCTGTCTCATTCAAACATACACTGAACAAAATTATAAACGCAACACATTTGTTTTAGCCCAAAATTGCTTCAAAGCATCACATCATTCTCCTCTCCTCTCATGTCCAACAGCAATTTCAGCACAAACGCTCTTTCAGTCTGCTTTAACAGGCTAAACAAAGTTTGAGGAACTTGAACCCAATCTTAATCTGACTCTTTTTGGGGGCTTGAAATAAGCTTGAGCGAAAACAATTCCGAGATGGAACCCCCACACCGAGTCTCTCTGCCTGGTCTTCTGTACAACCTCTCAGACCAGCCTATCAGACGATAGGCCTTCCCCTCTATGTGCTTTAATCCATCCTCCATAATCCATCCATTCCATATTTCCATAAATCACACATTGTTGTGGCGTGGTCTTTGCTAGTGAAGCGATTTTTGGTATCCATTGCCATGATAGTCAACTGTGCTGTGGAAATAAAAACCATAAACACCATCTTACTTATGCATCTCTGACTCAGTACTGCTTATACAGCATGTATTTCTACAATAAACTGAAACAAAGAGTATAGCATAAGACCAAAAAGATGTCAGTGGTTGAACTGATACTTTTTTTCATTGTCAGTGGTAAACACTGAAGACACGTTTACTAAGGCAGACGGAAACTTGACCTGACTCAAGCTAAAAAAAAACGTTAATGTCAAAATGTTAAGGGATTACACATTAAATCCAGCACAGCAAAGAGCACTAATTGTTTCAATGTTCTGTAGTCATGATATCGTGATTTCTGCTAGGATACAAAAATTTCACCAACAAGGAAAATGTTTTGTAAAATCCACAGTATAGCTGAAATGTCTAATACATAGTGCATCTTCATGTTCACTGTAAAAGAGCCTACATGCTAAAAGTAAGTAATGAAAAACTGAATATGCTTTATTTTAGGAACCGTCAGTTTTACTTTGAGCCTACACCACTGAACTGGACTGAAGCTCAGAGTTTCTGCAGACGGGTCTACACTGACCTGGTCACCATACGAACCCCAACTGAAGCCAATGCTGTACTCAGCACCACACAGAGCTACACAGGCAAGTAGGAAAAATATACAGAACATAAACATAGTGTATATATACTGATGTATTATTATATACATACACAACAGCCAGTCAACAACCATGTTTTTAATAAGGTCATTTTGATTGGATGAAAGTATAAAATATATTATGGAATGTGAAAGAACAACAAAGACCCTTCATGAAAAATACATATTTACACGTAATTTAAAGGAAGGTTCAGTTTATTTATCTGCATTTTAGGTCAATTCAGCAACTATTTTAATTCCAGCTGTTATATAATGAACTGTTTAAACAGGCAAGGCTTGGATAGGCCTCTATGGTGACAGCTGGAGATGGTCCCTGAGTAACAGCAGCTTCTATGGGGAAGGAGAGAAAGCGTACAGAAACTGGGCTCCTGGACATCCCTACAATCCTAACGGACAACAACACTGTGCGGTGCTTCAAAGCTCGTACAAAAACAATTACTATTTCAATTACTATTACTATTACTTAGACTACAACGGAAAGTGGTGGGACTATACATGCAACAACCAACGAACATTTGTGTGCTACAACGGTAAGTTTTTTTTATAGCATAAGAATTAACAAAAAGCTAAATATATTTTCTTTATAGCACATTGTTAATAACTTCTCTTCACCAATTTATTTCCAGGTTCAGTAAATGGCACATCATCCTTTGTAAAAGTCAACACACCTTTGAATTGGACTGAAGCTCAGAGCTACTGCAGGAAGAATTATGTCGATCTAGCCAGGTACAGTGTGCACTGATGAAGACTCCAACACATACAATAGTACAGGACTGAACCAACAACTGAACAACTACGATCTGTTCTGTTGATGAAATTCAGTTTCTTCAGTATTATGACAGATGATAGGAATCCCAAATGGATTGGAAAATCTGTCAAAACTGTTTTATTTGATCCTTTCTATCATTTGAATCATTTTCATTTAGTAACATAATTTATTAAAAAGGCAGTTAAATATTTTTCATCCCTAGTTTTATTCAAGGCACTTTGAACTCAGTCACATTGTATGATGATGATCATCATTATCATTACTGTCTGAAGAAGTTTCACCTTTCACCACCAGTTACATTCAACTCACCCTTGATGTGTATATGCTCCTGTTTGTCTCACAGTATACGTAATAGGGCAGAAAATGACGTCATCACACAGCTGGCAGCTGGGGATGATGTGTGGATCGGTCTGCTCTCGGAACTACTGTGGTCTGATGGGAGCACCTCTCTGTTTCAAAACTGGGCCAGTGGGCAACCAGAGAGCGCAGGGCAGTGTGTCACCTCAGCTTTCAGTAACTCAGGACTGTGGTCAGATGATAACTGCTCCCTCACTTTCCCGTTCATCTGTTACTCAACAAGTAATGCATCTTATTTATACTCTCATACTGTTTAGAGATTCATTGTTTGCATTAAGTCATCTTAGTTATATATTATTAGCAAATATACCATAATTAACATCAGATTCACAGTGAATTTAGATTTGTGTACATGGGCAAATCTGTTCAAGCAGAAACAAGAATGGGCTTTATTTTTACTGTTCTTCTGCTAAATGCTATTCAGAAGGTTATACAGCAGATAAACCTGTGGAAATCTAGTGATCATGTTGTAACCAGCACAGTTTCTAAAAGCTACATTCCTTATCAAATTACTTTCTTGTCTGTAAGGTGAATGTTTATTCTCTATAAAAATGTTCTCAGACACAAAATAACAAAAATCAAGTCATATAAAATGAAAACTCTCATTGCATAAATCTGCTATTGAAATTAAGAAAAACAACAAATACCATAAAAGCTTTCATTATACAAAACACTAACCATCTATAGCTTAAATTTAAATGCTTACTACTTACTTAAACCTAAATGTTTCTTATCAGCAGGGCTTGATAATAACACCCACCAACCTGCCAAATGCAGTTGGACTTCAGCTGTGGTGGGTAACCCAGTCACCCCAACTAGCGACTTTGCCGTCATGAAAAATTGTTGTCTCATAAAAAGGCATCTGAAATTTAAAAAAAATTGTGATGTGACACTAAGACACTACAACTCCCATACTACTTGTACATAGTGTTTGCTCATGGTCCATTAGTGACGCATATTGTCTTGCGTGCAAGTGAACACAGCGTTCACTCAGTGCATGAGTGTGCATGGGCGAGCAATGTGGGGAAAAAATGCACAGGACAATGAGAGAAAAACAAAAGGGCTGAGAGAAAGAAAGGCAGGAGGAAGTGCCATTAAATACTGTAAATTTCAAAAGTTCAATTAATCTTATATACCCGTGCAGCACTTTCATTATATGTCACCAAAGTGTTAAATAAAACACCTGATGAATGAAAAATCTTGTCATTGTGTAGCGCTTTCATGCATAGTTGTTTGTTGATAAAAAAAAAAAAAGTCTTGTAAAGTGTGACTGTGTAAAACTAAAATGAATTTTGCTAATGCTTCTCTGCTTCAAATCAAGTACTGTACTGGCCAACACATTAAACTTCTTTATTTACCCATAGCTAATTATCAAACAAACAATCAAAGTCCTATGACTTTTTAATTCTTCATTTAATGATCAGTACATGTCTTGTCAAACACATACTGTTGGCAGGTTCGGTATAAAATGTGACAAAATGTTGTACAATGTATCAATGGGATATGGGACTTATAGAAACCTTAACAACCAGATGCAGGATAAATGATTTTTCACGTTTGTTCATTCACTTCTCTTCTTCTGTCTCAGCTCCTCCAAACGCAGAAAACTTCAGGTCAATACAACAAGATGAGTCCAGTATCACTCTGCAGTGGAATAAAGTAAAGAACAACATCAGCTTTATTCTCCAGTTTAATGGTGCAGAGATCAACATCACTGCACCAGATAATTATTATGGACCAGTAACTTACACAGTCTCATCTCTCACTGCTGGAACTGAATACACATTCACTCTGTTCTCTGTGTTTGAGAACGTCAGAAGCAGTGGAGTATACGTCACTGCAGTTACTAGTAAGATGTTTGACTTCATTAATGTATATTTAACCTGGAATAACATTTTATCTTGCAACTTGGGAAGCTACTGGAAAGTCCTTGTGTAGTGAAGGGCGAGAACAGTCTCCCTACCCGGATTCAAACACGGGTCTACAGGGCACTGAGGAGGATTTTCATATATTTACTTAGAACAACTGAAAAGCAAGTAAAAGAAACATTAATATAACAAAAGAACCCCCCAGTTTGGTTTGGCCCACTGATGTCCACCCTATTACTATAAAACAGGAAAGGTGGGCCCAGGTATGGTTTAGGCAGAGGAAAACAGAGTCAGAGGAGGACGTGAAGAGCGAAGTAGAATATGAGGTGGGCATCAGAGTAGTTATGGCGAGATGAAGCTTCATGAAGCAGTGAAGCTGTCTATCCAACTAGTTCACTCAAGGTGCTTCATTTGCTCTATTGTGCCATCAAGAGCTCAGCTGATTTTACTCACGGCGCCTCCGGATGCAGCTGCGGCTGGATCAGGTGTAGTTGGTTTGATTGGCTGGACATGCAGCCTCTCTTTTCCTCTTTTTGTGCCTTTAGAGTAGTTAAGTGACTTGTTTAAACAGGCACCTTACTTGTTTTATACTTGTGACTGTCGTTTTTTGGGGAGGTTTGCGACTCACCACTAAAGTGGTGCACAAGCTGAGATCTTTCAATTCAGTTTATTGATCAAAAGTTAAGAAAATAATATAATTTTCGTTGTTTACTTTCAACACACGAATCAAAAAATGACCTTAATTTGTTTCCCACAATTCATTTGGTCCCTAAACTAATTCACTCCTGTCTCATTCAAACATACACTGAACAAAATTATAAACGCAACACATTTGTTTTAGCCCAAAATTGCTTCAAAGCATCACATCATTCTCCTCTCCTCTCATGTCCAACAGCAATTTCAGCACAAACGCTCTTTCAGTCTGCTTTAACAGGCTAAACAAAGTTTGAGGAACTTGAACCCAATCTTAATCTGACTCTTTTTGGGGGCTTGAAATAAGCTTGAGCGAAAACAATTCCGAGATGGAACCCCCACACCGAGTCTCTCTGCCTGGTCTTCTGTACAACCTCTCAGACCAGCCTATCAGACGATAGGCCTTCCCCTCTATGTGCTTTAATCCATCCTCCATAATCCATCCATTCCATATTTCCATAAATCACACATTGTTGTGGCGTGGTCTTTGCTAGTGAAGCGATTTTTGGTATCCATTGCCATGATAGTCAACTGTGCTGTGGAAATAAAAACCATAAACACCATCTTACTTATGCATCTCTGACTCAGTACTGCTTATACAGCATGTATTTCTACAATAAACTGAAACAAAGAGTATAGCATAAGACCAAAAAGATGTCAGTGGTTGAACTGATACTTTTTTTCATTGTCAGTGGTAAACACTGAAGACACGTTTACTAAGGCAGACGGAAACTTGACCTGACTCAAGCTAAAAAAAAACGTTAATGTCAAAATGTTAAGGGATTACACATTAAATCCAGCACAGCAAAGAGCACTAATTGTTTCAATGTTCTGTAGTCATGATATCGTGATTTCTGCTAGGATACAAAAATTTCACCAACAAGGAAAATGTTTTGTAAAATCCACAGTATAGCTGAAATGTCTAATACATAGTGCATCTTCATGTTCACTGTAAAAGAGCCTACATGCTAAAAGTAAGTAATGAAAAACTGAATATGCTTTATTTTAGGAACTCGTCAGTTTTACTTTGAGCCTACACCACTGAACTGGACTGAAGCTCAGAGTTTCTGCAGACGGGTCTACACTGACCTGGTCACCATACGAACCCCAACTGAAGCCAATGCTGTACTCAGCACCACACAGAGCTACACAGGCAAGTAGGAAAAATATACAGAACATAAACATAGTGTATATATACTGATGTATTATTATATACATACACAACAGCCAGTCAACAACCATGTTTTTAATAAGGTCATTTTGATTGGATGAAAGTATAAAATATATTATGGAATGTGAAAGAACAACAAAGACCCTTCATGAAAAATACATATTTACACGTAATTTAAAGGAAGGTTCAGTTTATTTATCTGCATTTTAGGTCAATTCAGCAACTATTTTAATTCCAGCTGTTATATAATGAACTGTTTAAACAGGCAAGGCTTGGATAGGCCTCTATGGTGACAGCTGGAGATGGTCCCTGAGTAACAGCAGCTTCTATGGGGAAGGAGAGAAAGCGTACAGAAACTGGGCTCCTGGACATCCCTACAATCCTAACGGACAACAACACTGTGCGGTGCTTCAAAGCTCGTACAAAAACAATTACTATTTCAATTACTATTACTATTACTTAGACTACAACGGAAAGTGGTGGGACTATACATGCAACAACCAACGAACATTTGTGTGCTACAACGGTAAGTTTTTTTTATAGCATAAGAATTAACAAAAAGCTAAATATATTTTCTTTATAGCACATTGTTAATAACTTCTCTTCACCAATTTATTTCCAGGTTCAGTAAATGGCACATCATCCTTTGTAAAAGTCAACACACCTTTGAATTGGACTGAAGCTCAGAGCTACTGCAGGGAGAATTACGTCGATCTAGCCAGGTACAGTGTGCACTGATGAAGACTCCAACACATACAATAGTACAGGACTGAACCAACTACTGAACAACTACTATCTGTTCTGTTGATGAAATTCAGTTTCTTCAGTATTATGACAGATGATAGAAATCCCAAATGGATTGGAAATCTGCCAAAACTGTTTTATTTGATCCTTTCTATCATTTGAATCACTCTCTTCCTGTCTTTTTATTTAGTAATATAATTTTTTAACTGTAATGAGTTTTCATCCTTAGTTTTATAACTGTGAAGCACTTGCACCTCAGTCACATAGTATGAAAATGATGATGAGTACAAGTCTTATTAGTAATAGAAGTAAGAAGTTTGAAGGCGATTATGTTAGACTGATCATAACATTTCAATCAATAGTTAGGTTGTCCTGTTATCAAATCCTTAAATAATCACATTAGCTGCAATATTATATTTTGCAACAATCACTAACAATGCACTGCATTGTCTGACTTTCTTCTTTCTGTTATGTTTACCTTTTCTGTTAAACTCAATTCAATATGCTCCTGTTTCTCTCGCAGTATACGAAATCAGGCAGAAAATGACGTCATCACAAAGCTGGCAGTTGGGGACTCTGTGTGGATCGGTCTGCGCTTGGAACAACTGTGGTCTGATGGGAGCACCTCTCTGTTTCAAAACTGGGCCAGTGGGCAACCAGACAGTGCAGAGCAGTGTGTCAGCACAGCGTTCAGAAACTCTGGTCGCTGGTCAGATGATAGCTGCTCCCTCGCTTTCCCGTTCATCTGTTACTCAACAAGTAATGCATCTTATTCACTCACGTACTGTGTAGAGATTCATCGTTGCATTAAGTTTAATTAAGTTTAGTTATATGTTAGCAATTATATATCGTAACTTTAACATCAGATTCACACTAAATTGAGATTTGTGTACACGTCTGTGTACACGAGAACGTTCCATATTTTACTCTTCTTCTGCTAAATGCTGTTCAGAAGGTTATATACAGCAGATAAACTAGTGATCATGTTGTAAGCAATTCAATTCAATTCAATTCAATTTTATTCATATAGCGCCAAATCACAACAACAGTTATCTCCCAGCGCTTTTCATAAAGAGCAGGTCTAGACCATACTCTAAAGTTATTTACAGAAGCCCAACAATTCCCACCAAGAGCAAGCACTAGGCGACACAGGCAAGGAAAAACTTCCTTTAAGAGGCAGAAACCTCGAGCAGAACCATGGCTCAGGGTGGGCGGCCATCTGCCTCGACCGGTTGGGGTGAGGGGGAGAGAGAGAGAGAGAGCAAGAGAAAGAGAGAGAGAGCAGAGGGAGGCAACCTACATGGTATACACATAGAGGTACAGACAATAAAGGTAATGTTGCTATAGACTGAATGAAATTTATAGTAATGTTAATGATAATAATAATAACAGTAATAATAGCAATAGGACTAGTAATAGCAATTGCAACTGTAGAAGAGGGCGTCGAGCAGGAACACGGGGGCAGCAGGAGACTCCCAACCACAGATCCAGACTCCACAGCTCCAGAGCCAGCAACACCCGCAGGAAGCGACAGGAGGGGGAAGCACACGACCACAGGAGAGGGAGAAAAAAATCGAGTTAGTAACATGCATTAATGGGATGAGGTTGCACTCAGAGAGAAAGAGAGAAGAGGAGAGAGGAGCTCAGTGCATCATGGGAAATCCCCCAGCAGTCTAGCCTATAGCAGCATAATTAAGGGATGGTTCAGGACTCACCCGAGCCAGCCCTAACTATAAGCTTTATCAAAAAGGAAAGTCTTAAGCCTACTCTTAAATGTAGAGACGGTGTCTGCCTCCCGAACCCAAACTGGAACCTGTGGAACCAGGTTCCAGTTTGGGTTCGGGAGGCAGACACCGTCAGTGGGGGATTGAACACGGGTCTCTCACACCAAAGACAGGCATCTTATCCGTTGCACCATCAACACCATTAACAATTACTTCTTAAAATTTGTTTGGAAATTTTGTTTATGTCTACTGGTGGGCATGGTCGGTGATGTGTGTGGTGGCCTGGTCTCGGGCAGAGAGCAGTCAAGGCTTGCATCAAATCTGTACTGGCCAACACATTAAACTATTTTACCATAGTTATTCAAATTAAAGGCCTATGCATTTTCAATTCTGCGTGCATTGTTCATTATGTGTCTTGTGAAACACACAACAATGTGATGTGGTTTGATGTAAAATGCGACATATACGATACAAACGTGTGTCTTAAATAATTGTATCGCTCATACCCAAACACAAAATGGAACAACCTTATCAGCCAGATGGAGCATGAATGATTTTTCACAAAAACGTTTGTTGATAAATTCATTCCCTTCTCTTCTTCTCTCTCAGCTCCTCCAAAAACAGAAAACTTCAGATCAATACAACAAGATGAGTCCAGTATCACTCTGCAGTGGAATAAAGTGAATAACAGCGGCAGCTTTATTCTCCAGTTAAATGATGCAGAGATCAACATCACTGCACCAGATGGAGATGAACCAGTAACTTACACAGTCTCATTTCTCACTGCTGGGACTGAATACACATTCACTCTCTTCTCTGTGTTTGAGAACGTCAGAAGCAGTGGAGTAAACATTACTGCAGTCACAGGTAATATATGTCACTTTATTTCTATGCTCTGTATCTGCTTAGCGAGCCATCATCTGCTTTTCAGAGCACCAGTGTAAAACCAAGACATGTCTACTGGGTATAATAATCATTAAAGGAATGTGATACTTAACAACATGCACTTTTTTGCATGTTAATTTAATTCAGCAATGTTTTGGCCAACAGTGAAAAATCCATTTACTTTAAGAATATTTACTTTTTAAATATATTTACTTTTGGTACATTGTGATTACCCATTTATCATTCATCACATCTCTGTTGTCATATAAAGTGTGATGGATATGACTACAGAATGTGAGATCTGGATCTAGAAAAAAAACATGCTTAGTAAGTGTTATGTGTGGGAACACAAAATAAACACTATTTAGTTGTGAAAGGGAACATTTTCACTTTTATTGACAATCATTTGTTCATCTATTTTCACTGCTCTTTTTGTCTCAGCTCCTTCAAACGCAAGAAACTTCAGATCTACAGCACAAACTGTCACCAGCATCACTCTGCAGTGGAATAAAGTGAACAACAACATCAGCTTTATTCTCCAGTTTAATGGTGCAGAGATTGACATCACTGCACCAGATGGAGATGGACCAGTAACTTACACTGTCTCATCTCTCAATGCTGGAAGTATATACCCATTCACTCTCTACTCTGTGTTTGAGAACGTCCGAAGCGGAGGAGTGAGCATTACTGCTGTCACTGGTAAGTAGTTTAACTTCATCAATGTGTATTTAACCAGGAATAACATTTTCATCTTGCAACTTGGGAAGCTACTGGAAAGTTAATAGTAATTTCCAGCAGTAGTAGTTTTTCTTTGTTACATTTGACAATTTTTCTTATTGCTTCTTCATTAGTTAAGCTAACTTCATTAGGGCCCATGCCCAAACCGCACGAGGTCCCTATTGAAACTGAAGGGATTATTATTATTTTTTCTTTAAACTAACCTCAATTTTGGGGGCCTAAACATACTCACCAAACTATGCACATAATTCAGATGCGGCGAAAAATTTGCATGGGCGTGGCAAAATGGCTCGCTAGCACCCCCTACAGAGCAGCCCCCGAAGCTAAGTTTCCACCAACGTGTACGAAATTTCTATGGTACGTGTATCATGTCCAGACGCACAAAAAGCCTCTGCCAAACCCAACAGGAAGTTGGCCATTTTGGATTTAATAGTAATTTTTGGTGATTTACAGACTTTGTACTTTAATGAACTCCTTCTAGAGATTTAGTCTGATTAACTTCAAATTTTCGCCTTCATGCTCTAAACCCATTGAGGATTAAAAGTTATTTTAACGGTTATTTCAAGTCGGACAGTTTTCCAGTGGCGTGTTATTGAAAATTGGGGATTTGCCATGAAACAGGAAGTTGTCATAACATCAATACATATAATCACATCTGCACCAAATTTGATAAGTATAACAATAGTCCTGCTCTGAACACATCCATATGCCAATATTCACTAAAAGTCATAGCGCCACCTACTGGCAACAGGAAATGACACATTTTTTGCTGTAATTTACTATTACTAGCAGGTTGGACATATCAACTACAACTGTCCCAGAAAACCCATAACGCATTGATGAAGCCATGTTGTAAAACTTGTGGCATGGTGGCAAAGTTAAACTCTTCGCCATGACACAGGAAGTTGTTGTACCTTGACTGTACATGCTCTGATCTGTACCAAACTTGCCACGCTTTATAAGAGTCCCGGCCTGAACAGGTCTACAAGCAAATATTCACTCGTAGTCCTAGCGCCACCTGCTGGCAACAGGAAGTGACTTTAAATGAAGCAGCCGGACTGATGCCCTAAACCCAACAGAAAGTTGGCCAATTTGAATTTTGTGGTAATTTTTGGATGATTTACACACACCATAGTTTAACGAACTCCTGCTACAGAATTGGTCCGACCGACTTGGCTTTAGAGTAGACTTCGCTGTCTCTAAAGCCATTGACGATTAAAAGTTGTACAAACGCTGAGCTTTCGTCACACGGCGTGCCTGTGGTATGACGTCCAAAATCAATGATATGCTTACATCTGCACTAAACTTTACGTGCTTGGTAACAGCCCTGCCCCAAACACATCCACATGTTCAGCTATAGTCGTAGTGCAAAGTGCTATGTAGCGCCACAAAGGGGACACAGGAAGTGATGAACAACAACTTTTTGCAATGTCCTGAAGTGCATGGCAAATTCACAGACGCACCGGCAGAGCTCCAGAACTGCCCAACGTTGCAGCTTTAATGTTGTCTTTGTTTCTTGGGTTTTTTTTCTGAGCACTTTCTAACAGAAATTGTTAAGATAACTTTAACTTATTTTTATTTTTACTTATTCTCTTTTTGTTTAAATCAAAAATGTATTTCTTGTCATTTCAGTTATGACATATACAGAGCTGAACTCAAAGATCTAAGACTTTCTCTATGTACACAAAAAGCCTACTTCTCTCAAATATTGTTCACAAATCTGTCAAATCTGTTAGTGAGCACTGTAGATACAAAATCTGTGCTGCCTGCCAGATCCCTATCTGCACATGCACAAAAGTGTTCCTGTCTGTCAAAGAAGGTTACCACAAATGTGTATAGTCATAATTACTCGTGTGTTTTCTGTTTTCATCTCAGGATGTCAGAAGGGCTAAGCATTATTTGATCATAGTATTTGATGCAAAAGGTACCCTTCAGCGTATGAGAAGCCCCCGGGCGCGTCTGAATGAAATGCCCGGTCTAGACCAGAAGCGCTAGTAGTTAGCTAGGTTGCTAGCCACGTTAGTATAAAAGATGTTGATAGCTACCCAAAAGGCCCTTACCCTTACCCTTACCCTAACCGTCACATTGGTTTGTGCCTAAGTAAGCAATTATATTCATTTTGACCGGTTATCCCTACTGCTGTGAACATCGGCCATGCTAGCAGCTAGGGTTAGCATCCTTTGTGTTGCTACTGTGTTAGATTGTTGTCATTATGTATTGTTGAAGAAGGTTTTCTTCAGTATATCTTCAGTATATTCCTATTACATCATAGTGAACAGTTTAATCTCCAGTAATTAAAAAAATTGTTGTCTTGATTTGAGAAATTTAGTTGGATCATTTTGAGTGGCGCTAATTAGCAGAGTTTCAGGAGCAGGACCACACATGAAGCACGTCACCGCCAGCATCTCCATAAATACCCACACGTCCTAACTCCTCCCCTTCGCTCTCGTATCCTGCATCCCTCCCCCCCACCCCTTTCTCTGTACTGCCTCCTAATCTTCCTCCTCTCCATAGGGTTAGAAGGGGGTCCGTCATGCCCGGGAGCTGCATTTCCCTATTGTAGCTTCCCCACAACGCTTTCGAATGTCTATTCAGCTACTGCAATCTTCATACATCTTCCATTTGTTTATCAATAAATCATCTAATCATACCTGTTGATTGTGTGGTCCTTGCTAGTGAAATAGGCAGCTTTGCTGAGATAATCCATCCACCTCACAGGTGGCATATCGAGATGCTGATCAGACAGCATGGGTATTTCTCAGGTGTGCCTTAGGCTGGCCAGAATAAAATGTGCAGTTCCATCACACAACAGAAGGGCACAGATGTTGCAAGTTTTGAGGGAGCATGCAAGTGGTATGCTGACTGCAAGAATGTCCACCAGAGCTGTGGCCCTGGAATTGAATGTTCATTTCTCTACCATAAGCTGTCTCCAAAGGCGTTTCAGAGAATTTGGCAGTACATCCAACCGGCCCCCCAACCGCAGACCTCCATATCCAGCATCTTCACCTCCAAGATCGTCTGAGACCAGTCACCCGGAAAACTGCTGCAACAATCGGTTTTCATAACCAAAAAATTACAGCACAAACTGTCAGGAACCATCTCAGGGAAGCTCATCTGTATGCTCGTCATCCTCACTGGGGTCTTGACCTGACTGCAGTTTGTTGTCGTAACCGACTTGAGTGGGCAAATGCTCACATTCAATGGTGTCCTGTACATTGGAGAGGTGTTCTCTTCATGGATGAATTCCAGTTTTCATTGTACAGGGCAGATGGCAGACAATTCATCCACGATCATCGCCTCATGTTGCAGTATGATCATGTACGGCCTCATGTTGCAAGGATCTGTACACAATTTCTGGAGGCTGAAAACATTCCAGTTCTTGCATGGCCAGCATACTCACCGGACATATTACCCATTGAGCATATTTGGGATGCTCTGGATTGGTGTATACGAAAGCATGTTCCAGGTCCTGCATCTTATCCAGCAACTTCACAGCCATTGAAGAGGAGTGGACCAACATTCCACAGGCCACAATCAACAACCTGATCAACTCTATGCAAAAGAGATGTGCACTGCATGAGGCAAATGGTGGTCACACCAGATACTCACTGGAAGCCAACCCACCTCCCAAATACAGTTCTGCACATTTTCAAGTGGCCTTTCATTGTGTCCAGCCTAAGGCACACCTGTGTAATTCCAATGCTATCTGATCAGCATCTTGATATGCCACACCTGTGCGGTGGATGGATTATCTCAGCAAATGAGAAGTGCCCACTAACACAGATTTTGACAGATTTGTGAACATTATTTGAGAGAAATAGGCCTTTAGTGTAAATTGAGAAAGTCGTAGATCTTTGAGTTCAGCTCATGATTTAATCGGTGCAAAAACAAAAGTTTTGAGTTTATGATTTTTTCAAGATTGTCTTATTTTCAAGAGAAATTAAGAAATTATCAATATGTTTTAGAATATTCTTCTTTCCATGTAATCAAAACATATTCCTAAAAGGTCTTTGACTCAGTACTACATATAGACTGTGTATTATTGTGACAGCCTGAGACAAAGAGTACAAGTTATGAGACAAAAGATGCTTAAAACGAAATGTGTCAGTGGTCTAACAGCTTCTTCTATTTATTGTCAGTGGTAAACAGTGAAGACCAGTTTGCTGAGGCAGGCTGAAACTTGATCTGATTTAAGCTGATAGACAAAGTATTAAGGCACTAAACATTCAATACAGCACTGCACCGAGCACTACTTGTTTCAATGGTCTGTAGTCATGACACAGTGAATTCTGCTAGCATACAAAAATCTCATCAAGTAAAATATTTGGTAAAACAGTACCACAGTACCGTATAACTATGTGATGCAAAATGTCTCTTCATGTTCACTGCAAAAGAGCCTACATTCTTTATGAAAAAGTAAGTAATAAAAAACAGAATATGCTTCATTTTAGGAACTCGTCAGTACTACTTTGAGGCTACGGCGCTGAACTGGACTGAAGCTCAGAGCTTCTGCAGACGGGTCTACACTGACCTGGCCACCATAAGAACCTCAACTGACGCCAACGCTGTACTCAGGACCACACAGAGCTACACAGGCAAGTTCTCAATATTGGATTAATATACAAAACATAAATATAATGTCCAAATACTGAAGTATTATCATATACATACACAACAGCAAGGCAACAACCAAGTTTTTGAGAAGGTTATTTGGATTAGATGAAAGTATAAAATGTATTATGGAATCTGAAAGAACAACAAAGACCATTTGTAACAAATAGAGGAGGCACATAAGATAAGGGATGTTCATTAAAGTTATTTACATTTTAGGTAAATTCAGCAACTATTTTAATTCCAGCTGTTATATAGCATTTTGTGAAGTTGGGAAGCTCCAGGTCAGTATGTTTGGACATTGCTTGTGGTGTCCCCCAGGGGTCAGTGTTGGGACCAAAACTGTTTATTTTGTATATTAATGATATAAGTTCAGTATCTAAGTTGTTGAAGATGGTGTTATTTGCAGATGATACAAATATATTCTGTTCAGGTGAAAACCTACAGCAACTAGTGAAGGACATCACTAAAGAAATGAACAAATTAAAAATATGGTTTGATAGAAATAAATTATCATTAAATTTAAATAAAACTAAAATAATGCTATTTGGGAATTGTAATATGAATATTCAGGTGAACATAAAAATAGATGGGGTTATAATTGAGAGAGTATATGAAAATAAATTTCTTGGGGTAATTATAGATGACAGAATCACACATTAATCATGCACAATCCAAACTATCAAGATCAATTGCAGTATTAAATAAAGCAAAGCAGATTCTTGATCAAAAATCACTCCAAATGTTGTATTGTTCACTAGTTTTACCATATTTGATTTACTGTGCTGAGATTTGGGGACACAACTACAAAAGCTCATTACATTCACTATCTGTTCTCCAAAAAAAGAGCAATAAGAATTATTCACAATGCTGGGTACAGGGATCACACTCACTCATTATTTTTACAGTCAAAATTATTAAAATTCACAGATCTTGTGAAGTATCAATCAGCCCAAATACTGTTTAAAGCCAGAAATAATCTATTGCCGAGAAATATTCAAATACTATTCAGGGAGAGAGAGGGAGGTTATAATTTAAGGGGGACACACAACTTCAAAACTAACAGGATACGGACAACCAGGAAAAGTTTTTGTATTTCAAGCTCTGGAGTAAAGATATGGAATGGGCTTAATGAGGAACTAATTATGTCCAAACATAAATCAGTTTAAAATCAAGTATAAAGAGATGGTTTTCAGTGGTTACAGGGATGAAGAAGGGGGGTGAGTAATCACTGAGTGTCTAATGGGGCTAGTAATTATCTTCAGTTTCATGGTGGTGTTGTTATTTTGTTACATGTTTTTGAGCTACTGAATTTATAATTTATTTTTTCCTAGTGTTTATTTTTTCTTTTGTATCTAATAATTAATGTACATTGTGAATTGCTTTGGGATATAAAAAAGTAGATGTGTAAATATTTGGAATACGGGTCAATTATTTGCAGCTTCTGATTTGTGGATAAGGGGTGGGATTAAAAAAGGTTTTTTCTTCTTACCACTCCTTTTCGATTATGTAATGGACATTGACAAGAGTTAAAAAAGTCTTTGACTGCAACTATTGTTTAAATTTTCATTTTTCTTTATTTTTATGGATGTTCTTTTTACATAAATTCGAAATAAAGTTCATTCATATAATGAACATCTGTTTGAACAGGCAAGGCTTGGATAGGCCTCTATGGTGACAACTTGAGATGGTCCCTGAGTGACAGCCGTTTCTATGGTGAAGGAGAGACAGCGTACAGAAACTGGGCTCCTGGACATCCCTTTAATCCTAACGGACGAAAGTACTGTGTGATACTTCAAAACTATAACTTTTACTCTGACTACAATGGAAAGTGGTTGGACGTTAATTGCAACATCCAATTCTACTCTGTGTGCTACAACGGTGAGTTTTCTTATAGTGTAAGAGCAAAAAGCTTAATAGATGTTCTGCATAGCACATTGTTAATAACTTCTCTTCATCAATATACTTCCAGGTTCCGTAAATGGCAAATCATCCTTTGTAAAAGTCAACACACCTTTGAATTGGACTGAAGCTCAGAGCTACTGCAGGAAGAATTATGTCGATCTAGCCAGGTACAGTGTGCACTGATGAAGACTCCAACACATACAATAGTACAGGACTGAACCAACAACTGAACAACTACGATCTGTTCTGTTGATGAAATTCAGTTTCTTCAGTATTATGACAGATGATAGGAATCCCAAATGGATTGGAAAATCTGTCAAAACTGTTTTATTTGATCCTTTCTATCATTTGAATCATTTTCATTTAGTAACATAATTTATTAAAAAGGCAGTTAAATATTTTTCATCCCTAGTTTTATTCAAGGCACTTTGAACTCAGTCACATTGTATGATGATGATCATCATTATCATTACTGTCTGAAGAAGTTTCACCTTTCACCACCAGTTACATTCAACTCACCCTTGATGTGTATATGCTCCTGTTTGTCTCACAGTATACGTAATAGGGCAGAAAATGACGTCATCACACAGCTGGCAGCTGGGGATGATGTGTGGATCGGTCTGCTCTCGGAACTACTGTGGTCTGATGGGAGCACCTCTCTGTTTCAAAACTGGGCCAGTGGGCAACCAGAGAGCGCAGGGCAGTGTGTCACCTCAGCTTTCAGTAACTCAGGACTGTGGTCAGATGATAACTGCTCCCTCACTTTCCCGTTCATCTGTTACTCAACAAGTAATGCATCTTATTTATACTCTCATACTGTTTAGAGATTCATTGTTTGCATTAAGTCATCTTAGTTATATATTATTAGCAAATATACCATAATTAACATCAGATTCACAGTGAATTTAGATTTGTGTACATGGGCAAATCTGTTCAAGCAGAAACAAGAATGGGCTTTATTTTTACTGTTCTTCTGCTAAATGCTATTCAGAAGGTTATACAGCAGATAAACCTGTGGAAATCTAGTGATCATGTTGTAACCAGCACAGTTTCTAAAAGCTACATTCCTTATCAAATTACTTTCTTGTCTGTAAGGTGAATGTTTATTCTCTATAAAAATGTTCTCAGACACAAAATAACAAAAATCAAGTCATATAAAATGAAAACTCTCATTGCATAAATCTGCTATTGAAATTAAGAAAAACAACAAATACCATAAAAGCTTTCATTATACAAAACACTAACCATCTATAGCTTAAATTTAAATGCTTACTACTTACTTAAACCTAAATGTTTCTTATCAGCAGGGCTTGATAATAACACCCACCAACCTGCCAAATGCAGTTGGACTTCAGCTGTGGTGGGTAACCCAGTCACCCCAACTAGCGACTTTGCCGTCATGAAAAATTGTTGTCTCATAAAAAGGCATCTGAAATTTAAAAAAAATTGTGATGTGACACTAAGACACTACAACTCCCATACTACTTGTACATAGTGTTTGCTCATGGTCCATTAGTGACGCATATTGTCTTGCGTGCAAGTGAACACAGCGTTCACTCAGTGCATGAGTGTGCATGGGCGAGCAATGTGGGGAAAAAATGCACAGGACAATGAGAGAAAAACAAAAGGGCTGAGAGAAAGAAAGGCAGGAGGAAGTGCCATTAAATACTGTAAATTTCAAAAGTTCAATTAATCTTATATACCCGTGCAGCACTTTCATTATATGTCACCAAAGTGTTAAATAAAACACCTGATGAATGAAAAATCTTGTCATTGTGTAGCGCTTTCATGCATAGTTGTTTGTTGATAAAAAAAAAAAAAGTCTTGTAAAGTGTGACTGTGTAAAACTAAAATGAATTTTGCTAATGCTTCTCTGCTTCAAATCAAGTACTGTACTGGCCAACACATTAAACTTCTTTATTTACCCATAGCTAATTATCAAACAAACAATCAAAGTCCTATGACTTTTTAATTCTTCATTTAATGATCAGTATATGTCTTGTCAAACACATACTGTTGGCAGGTTCGGTATAAAATGTGACAAAATGTTGTACAATTTATCAAGGGGATATGGGACTTAAAACCTTAACAACCAGATGCAGGATAAATGATTTTTCACGTTTGTTGATAAATTCATTCCCTTCTCTTCTTCTGTCTCAGCTCCTCCAAACGCAGCAAACTTGAAATCAGCCGCTCAAAATGAGACCAGTATCACTCTGCAGTGGAATAAAGTGAACAACATCATCAGCTTCATTCTCCAGTTTAACGGCACAGAGATCAGCATTGATGCACCAGATGGAGATGGACCAGTAACTTACACAGTCTCATTTCTCACTGCTGCTACTGAATGCACATTCACTCTCTACTCTGTGTTTGAGAACATCAGAAGCAGTGGAGTGAGCATTACTGCAGTCACAGGTAATATATGTCACTTTATTTCTATGCTCTGTATCTGCTTAGCGAGCCATCATCTGCTTTTCAGAGCACCAGTGTAAAACTAAGACGTATCTACTGGGTATATTATTCATTAAAGGAATGTGTGACTTAACAACATGCACTTTTTTTGCATGTTAATTTAATACAGCATTGTTTTGGCCAATAGTGTAAAATTATTTTTAATAATGAGTACTTTTTAAGCATTTTCTGACGTTGTGATTCATGGTGGAGACCATCTCTGCTGTCATATAAAATGTGATGGATATGATGACAGAATGTGACATCTGGATCTAGAAAAAAACGTTCTTAGTAAGACAAAGAATTGTTTCACTTGCTCTGTCTCTGACAGACAGCTTAAGTTTGTATTTATGTGGAGATACAAAATGAACCTTTAACTGTCAGAGGGAACATTTTCACTTTTACTGACTGTCATTACTTAATACGTGTTTAACTGCTCTATGTGTCTTTCTCAGCTCCTCCAAACGCAGAAAACTTCAGATCAATAGGACAAGATTTCACCAGCATCACTCTGCAGTGGAACAAAGTGAACAACAACATCAGCTTTATTCTCCAGTTTAATGCTGAAGAGATTGACGTCACTGCACCAGATGGAGATGAACCAGTAACTTACACATTCTCATTTCTCACTGCTGGAACTGAATACACATTCACTCTCTTCTCTGTGTTTGAGAACGTCAGAAGCAGTGGAGTGAGCATTACTGCAGTCACTGGTAAGATGTTTGACTTCATTAATGTGTATTTAACAAGGTATAACATTTTCATATTGAAACTGGAGAAGCTATTTGAAATTTAGTTATACTTATCAGCAGTATTTTTTTCTTGTTTCATTTGAAAATTTTCCTTTTTCCTTCTTCATGTAATTAGGTTAACTTCATGTTCTCTTTTTTTTTCTTTTTTTTTTTGAGCATCTTTTAAAGGAAAATGTTAACATAAAATTACCTTGTATTTTTGTTAACTTATTTTCTTTTTGTATAAATTCAAAATGTATCTCAGCTCCTCCAAACTGGTAAGATGTTTGACTTCATGAATGTGTATTTAACAAGGCATAACAACTTGGGGTTAATATTGTTGTGTAGTTCAGTGAACTTTTCATTCATTTGACCTAATATTTGACATGACTCGGGAGGAATGAGCAGTCTCAGAGAGTAATTTGATCATTTTCACACATGCGTGTTTGGTTTTGGACTATGTTCACTTGTCACACGACAGCTGTATGGGCTCCATCAGCTATGGAAACAGAATTGATTAGTTCGCGACTCGTAGGCCTCACTGTGGGTCTCTGGATTTGAGTCGTTCATTTGTCACGTGACAGCTCGGCCACTGTGGAGCAGGAATTACCATTTAGTTCACCAATGACATGGGTCCGCAGAGTCTTTTGTTCATTCGGCCGGCTGAGTTACTGCCCTGCGCTGGAAAATAAGGCAAGCCGGTTGTCAGGTAGTGATGATGCGCTATAACGTTAACACAGTAAAACTGCAACATTAGTGCTGCAAGTGTTTACAGCTAACAGCTGATGAGAGTTATTCTGGGTCCGCTCCACTTCAATACCCTGACAGGGTTCTACCAGGAGCCAAATTACCTCCGAGATAGTTTCCTCTCCAAAACAAATGGACTCAGTCATTTAAACACCCCTAACACAGCCACACAGTGCCGCGGTGTGTTTACAGCTAACAACAGAGGCGTGGTGTTGTTTCACAGCTCTTGACTGCTGAACAATCTGGCCGTGTGCTCACGTTTGTTTCTCTCTTCCTGCAGAATCCGGACCTGATGTGATTTTTTCTTCATCCAAACCTGCCAAACTGCTGCATTTTGATTATGTGTTTATATTTCTTTGTTCCTCTCTCTGTGCTGGAGTTCTTCTATGAACTTGATGGCCCTATCCAGATTATTGTTAAATTGGTTAAATTTTAACAAACTTTATTCATCTAGTGTGTCAAAAGCATATTACTTCAATATATTCCCCACAAATCTGATGTTATTATATAGATTTTACTCATGGATAGGGATGTTATAAATGAGCACTTTAGAGACATAATGATTGTAATTCTAATTGTGTGTATATGGCTGGTGTGCTTGTATACTCTGAAAGATATACTATGAAACATGATAGTGAATGATCAATAAGTGACTTTGTGAAATATATTGAAGCAAACCAGGCGTTCTTCTATTGTTTTTTGCATGACTCGAAAAAGTAGTTCATTTTATTGAACGAGATTCAAAGATCCGATTGAGCAAAAAGACTACTTTTTCCCACCACTAACAGTTAATAGTACTTACCAGCAGTAGTGGCTTTTTTTCCTTGTTACATTTCAACCTTTTTCTCCTTCATGTAATTAAGTTCATTCCATGTTGTCTTGATTTTTTGATTTTTGAATTATATTATATATTAAATATAGTAAATCTGAAAGCCAATGGAAATACAGTATTTTAGATTTTTTTTTTAATTATGTAGAATTCTTTCCTATATTAATGGTATCCATTGGCATGTGTATATTTTATGTAACATATTGTGTATTTATGTCAACAGATTATGTTCTTGCCCTGAATGGTGGAATTAGAGTCACTGACTCAGCTGTCCAACTCAGAGTTAGAAAGTGTGTTAGAGGAGGTGTGACCAACTGCTGTTACAGTTTGCCTCCCCCTTAAATTCAAATAATCTACAAAATATTCTGGTCAGTCTTAACATTATTTTGCTGTTGGCTTTTTTAAAATCTACTTCATCAGAAAAAACGGATTGTCTCCACACTGAGATCTAGACGTGAGATCAGCAGAAGAAAGACAAGATGAAATAGCAGAGAATAGATCTGAAATTACTAAATTACTATTTTTCAAGTTATTCAGACTTTCCACATTTTGAATTGCTTTCCTTGAAGCAAAGGCAAAAAAACATGATAGGAAAGACATTTTATCAGATTGCAGTGATATGTAGTTTGACCTGTTTGGGGAATTCCCCTAAAAAAAATAACAGATGGCATGTGAGCTGGAGGTCACTTGATCCAAAAGAAAAACCTGAACTTCTCTGTAATAGTCACATCATCCCTGCTTGGAAATTTGTTACAGTTGTGTTAAGATATTACTGTTGTAGTATCATAACAGTGTATAAGAGATCATGTGTGAGAATGTACATTTCTGTCCATTTGAAATAAAGAGCCCTGGAATGGTGAAATGATGAATGTGTGTGAGCTGTGTTCAGTTACTTCCTTGTTTCGGCTCACTCCAATACAAAACAATACACAATAATACAAAGAAACACTACACAATACAAACCCAGCAAGGAACCTGATCTATATTTTACTCCTCCCTCCTGTGGAACAACGTGGTGGTTGAAAAGCTCTGGAGTAAAAAAAAAAGTCCCAGAGGGAGTGGTGATAGAAATGGGGAGGACTTTGGTTTCACAACTGCAGTGCCAGCGTTTGCCTTTGCTACCTCAGAGGTCACGTTTCACATTCAGCAACAAGGTAAGACCAAGACAAATAAACAGTATCAGATGGGTGTGTCTCAGCATTTTGATTAAACAGATCCAGTCATTTCAGGGATGTTTCTGCTTTGTCTTGTGCCAGGCAGGTAAAATGAAGTATAGGAGGGACTAATATTTGAAGTCATTAGTCTGCATCCCCTGCTGGGGTTTGCAGTAGATCATGGGAATGCGGTGTATTAATAAAACACACACAGGATGATGAATTGCACTGGGTGGACAGGAGCATGCATGTTAGTCTTTGGATTTAATGGGTGTATTCAATCCATGTTTGGAGCTAAGTTTACAGAGTGAGTTCCCCTGAGTGAGTGAGAGGCTGAGTCATGTGACAATTCAGCTGGACTTTGGCCTGTGGACAAGTTTGAATTGTTTAAAGCTAAAGATAAGGAAGTTCAGATGTTTGAGGTTGCATTAAAAGTATGTATATTGCCTGCATTAAAAACAACAAAGATTAAAGCTCTGAAAAGAAATCTATATGCTTTGTAAATTTCTTTTTTAAGGTGTTAATGTTAGAAAACACATTTACTCTGTGACTCAAGATGTAAATAATTAATTTCTTATTCATAATCAGTTACCACTGATCTTCTTTCTTTATTTCTGAGGTGATGGCCTCCCCCAGTGTTCTCCTGTCAGAGGTGCAGTTTCAGTGTTGCATCTGTCAGGATGTTTTCTCTGAGCCCGTCTCCATCCCATGCGGTCACAGCTTCTGCTTCGCCTGCATCACATCACACTGGGACGACAGCCTCGCCATCAGCTGTCCCAAATGTCAGATAGTCTTTGAGGGCCGCCCAGAGCTTTGTGAAAACTCCTTCGCCAAGGAAATGTCAGAGCAGATCAGAGTGAGACGGCAGAACGGCGGGATGCCAACGGCACGGAAATACATCAATTGTGATGTATGCGTGAGAAAGCAAACAAAGGCCCTGAAGTCCTGCCTTGTGTGTCTGACCTCATATTGTGAGAGTCACCTGGAGCCACACCTGAGAGTTTCCACCTTGAAGACTCACAAGCTAATTGAACCTGTGGCAACGCTGGAGAACCGGATGTGTAAAAAACACCAAAGGCTCCTGGAGCTGTTCTGCAGAAGCGACCAGAGGTGCGTCTGCGTGCTGTGCATGGAGACCGACCACCGCAGTCACGACACCGTCCCAGTGGAAAGAGAGAGTCAGGAGAAGAAGGTGAGGTCCTAAACTCCCCATCATCCCATCGGATAGATTTGCAGCCTGGACTTTGATTCCAGGTTTTAATTCTTGTTCTGATGTTCAGGCTCAGTTGAAAAAGATCCAGGCTGATGTTCAGCAGATGATCCAGGGCAGACTGCAGAAAATGGAGCAGATCAAACACTCTGTGGAGCTCAGCAAAGTGAGTTGACACAAGATCATAGAAGGGCAATGGAAAATTAGGTCATTGCAGCAGGCGTGAAAACTGCCCAAAAAATTCACCTTAAAAAACATAAGAATTACTACACTATAGTCCCAAAACATCTAGAACAAATATATCATTATTCTGCTTTGTATTTACTTATACTAGTACTATTATTTGACACTGCAGTACTTGTTGAATGTATTGGTACTACTGTTTATACTTAAAGATTCCCTCTAGAACTTTTTGAAGACATATGAAAATATTATTTTACAAATAATTTCTGAGATGTTTACATTTCTGATATGTTTTTCCTAAAAATACAATTTAATTAAATTGTTAAAAATCAACTCCTTCTTTACATTAAAAAATCCAGAAGTGGTGAATGTGCAATAGTTTTTCATTTGGAAAGTTTATCGTTTTTAGCAGATGAATGTAAAAACAAAAACGGTCTTGTAGTATTAAACTCTGCACAGTGAAGATCAAAAATTCAGGTAAAGTGATAATAAACATGTTTTTGAGTGGAGGAAGTTTTTACACAATCAATTTCATTTAAATTTTATTATCCAATGCCTTCAGGAAAATTCAAAGCGGGACATAGTGGAAAGCATGGAGGTCTTCTCCGCTCTGTTTCGCTCCATGGAGAGAAGTCAGGCTGAGCTGCTGGAGGTGATCCAGAGGAAGCAGGCAGCAGCAGAGCAGAGGGCTGAGAGGCTCATTGCAGAGCTGGAGCTGGAAATCACTGAGCTGGAGAGGAAGAGAAGTGAGATGCAGCAGCTTGCCCACACTGAGGACCACCTCCATCTTCTGCAGGTAAAGAATTAGAGCAGTTGAGAAAGAGATTTCATATGTTACCAGTCAGAAAGGGAGAAATGCCTGAGAGTATTCTAAAAAAACAAAAAACAAAACTGAAGTGGAGTTTAATGGTTAGTAGAAAGTTTTTCTTGTCCTCTGTCCTAATTGCCAGATTACTTTTCTCTCTTATTTAATTTCTTTGTGTCAGAGGTTTTCAGCTCTGAGTTCTGCTGCACCTGCCAAAGCCTGCTCTGACATCATCGTCCATTCAGAAACATGTTTGGGGACTGTCAGGAGAGCGGTGGCCGACATCGAACTGCAACTTCAATCGGCTTTGAAGAAGCTTTCCATTCAAGGTCCACGTCTAAAAATCTAACAACAATAACAATCTAACAATCTGTGTCTCAACATCTACTTACATTTAATGTCGCAATCGCAGACTGAATATATGAACGTCGTTTGTTTTGTTTTTCGATCATGTGTTCTTATTAACTTACAGAGCATGAGAAGGTGCAGCAATATGCAGGTACAGCTGGATTAGACAGTAAAACAGTGTCATCGAGTCTCTCTCTTATAGTTATCTTATCTTTTGTCCTGTTTCTCAACAAAATCAAAACATAATGTATGGCAATGATGACTTCTCTTCTGTTGCCTGATACGTTATTAAATCTATTAATCAGTTACCAAAATCTTTCTGATTCATTTTCTGACAATCGAATAATTTATTCATTTCTTTAACCTATAATTGGGTTTAATTGATTTGTCACCCATAAAAGAGGTCTGATATTAAGTTCTTTTTTATTATTGAGCCATAAGACAACCACCAAAACTCCAAATCCTTTTGACACTTAAAAGTAGCGTTAACTTGCATGCAGCCCAATGTTACTTCTCTTTGTAACACTGACACAATATATGATTTAGTGACTTTTCATCAAGTATTTGTTACAGTAGCTTTCTGGATGCCTTAATGATGGAAACTACAAAGAAAAAAAAATTATAATTTAATCTTATAAGAAAGAGGATAATGGAGTTAAAGTTCCATATGAACTATGTCTGCCTACCAGCTGATGTACATCTGGACCCCAGGACAGCTAACCCATGGCTGGTTCTGTCAGAGGATGGGAAACAGGTCTGGGATGGAGATGTTGAGCAGAACCTGGTGGACATACCTGAGCGTTTTGACACGGCACCATGTGTCCTCGCCACCAGGGTAAATAAACGTGTGGTTTCTTTGTGTTCATCTCTGTAGGTATGGTATGTCTGTTCTGTTTCACTCTCTGAGAGATGAACAGTCCCACTGACCTGAACCTCTCTTGCTACGCAGGGTTTCACCACAGGGAGGCACTACTGGGAGATAGAAGTGGGAGACAAAACAGCTTGGGACTTGGGCGCAGCTCGAGAGTCAGTCAACAGGAAGGGCGTGGTCACACTGTGTCCAGAGGACGGTTACTGGGCTATTTGTTTGAGGAAGGGCTGTGAATACCGGGCATGTGCAGGACAGGCAGAGCTGCTGTGTGTCCCGCAGAGGCCGCAGGTTGTTGGGGTGTTTTTAGATTACGAGGACGGGACGGTGTCCTTCTACGATGCAACGGCCAAGTTACTCATCTATTCCTTTAAACACGTCCAATTCACTGACGCCATGTTTCCCTTTTTTAACCCAGATATGAGAGACAGCGGCTGCAATAAATCACCTCTTATCATCCGCCCTGTCAGTGTAGTCAATGGAGGCGGGGATTTAGATGACATAACAATCTGATGTGAAATGTATATTCAGCGTCTGTTTTGCAAGTCATTGTGTTTTGTTTTAAACTGTATAAAACTGTGCTCTGTGTGGATATGAGCATTTTAATTAATCAGTGACCTACACCATTTGTAAAAAAGTCTAAATGTGACCAAAGTAGCAAACAGTAGTATGGTTTATTATGCCAACAATGAATCTGAAGGTGTTTTATATTAAAGCTGTAGTGTACAATAAATAGACTTCATTTATCACCTAAAACACTTGTGTTTTTGCTTCCAACGTTTAAACGCTGCCTTCCTAAATCTTTTGTGCAGAGGTACAGTCAGTATTTTATGTTAAAGGATAAAAAATGCTCTTCATCACTATTTGATTATTCATTCACAACAATAACTACTTTCTCTCTCTTGTTTCTGACATGCCACCCTCCCTCAATAAACTGTAAAATATCTGTTGTATATGCTTAACCCTTCTCCTCCTCCTCCTTTTTCTTCTTCCCTTCACTCGTGCACGCTTAAAAACCATGAACGCAGATCTTAGACATGCCTCATGCCAATAATAACTATCCCCAGTCATTGCAGGGTAACCACAAAACTGACTTGAGGCCATGTGTTAGATTGTAATCAGATTAGCACAGAGATGGGATTAGCTTCAAAGCAGATGGAGCACTGAAACAGACTTGAGGTTTGAGTCTTGGGAGGAGGCATGTTATACACATATACTGTGCACTCACTGGCATGTCACTGAACTACATGCATGCACGCAAACACACAGTCATTGCAAGTAATTGTGTAACACTGCTGTGAATTCCTGAAAGAATTTCAATTAGGAAAGAGAAAGGAGAGAGCTAAAAGGGGTTGGGAAAGGGGGAAGGAAGAAGGGATGAAGACGGATTAAAACTGATATCATCCAAGCACAGGGTGGAGACACATGTAGAGAGACTACAGGTTATACTGAACAACACCCTGAGCACTGGGCATTTCTTTACCAGAGGTAAAACTTCTTTGGAAGGCCAACCGACAAGGGTAAGTCAAATATTTTGTTACTATAGTTTACAACGTTGATGTCTGTTACTGAAGGAGGGAATATTAAAATGCAAACCAACCTACCAGTGTGATTTCTGGTGTTTATTACTGAGTGCACAGCAATGTAGACCATAAAACAGTAAACTATTTTTATGATTTTTTTTTATGAATTGCCACATTTGACCCATAACTTTAAAAAATTAAGATAAACTTAAACAGGGATGACAGTTTCTCTCAGCTTGAGCAGATTACACACAGTGTGTTCAGTGTACTGAGGTTTTGAGTTTAACTGTCACTGAAAAAGTAAATTACCTCATCATTGTTACTAAATTTACATACCTGTATTTCCTACCTTTTGCAATTATGACAACTGGTTTTAAAGTGTCTGTATGTGTATAATGGCAGCTTGGATCTCATTAAGCCCCACAGCAGAGTAAGTGATGAAGTGTAAAATGCATTCAACATAAGGGCAAAAACTAGGAAGAGAATGATTTTTAAGGCTCTGTAATGACACAAATATAAATATAACACGTGATGGTCTCAAGACTTAATACCTTCATGGTTTCTCTGTTTTGCTGCAGTCCTAAGAACTATTTATAAAACTATTTTAGTGCACATTCCAGTTTCTAATTTCATCTGGATGGGGGCCAGTGAACCAGCAGTGGATGTCGATTTCACAAGTTTGCTGATGTGACATTTCAAATACCGGAGCCTTCTGATTGGCTGAGTCCAAGTGGAGAGGTGTGATGTCGCCAGCGATGGATGAGACAGCTGGGGATCTTCCAGTCAGAGATGTGGGGCTGATGAGGGGGGGGCTGATGCCAACTGTCCCAGGTGTGTGTCTGTGTGTACATGTGCTTTAACAGTTCTATCAATTAACACCAACGGTCAGTTTTGCTTGGCCCGTTTCTTAATTTTCTATGTAAGCGATGACAAAATAGAAATTGAAATTAACTCCCAAACGAATCTATGGATTGCTCGTCAGCTATTAGTTGAAGGCTGACCTTGTACATTGAACTCAATTTGGTGGTACAGACAGGTTTATTATGGAACTACATTAGTTAATAAGTATTTCGCTGCTGTGCAATCACGTTTAGTACCTGTGGGAACTGAAAATGTTTAACGTTAAGTTGTTAAAGATTTCACCAATGTTGTACACAAAACAACTAAAATGCAACAGAGCCAGTGATCTAGTGGGGACACATCAGATTGTGTACCTTGTCAACAAAAATCCAGTGACCTACAGTAGTTAAGGTTAAGTTTACTTATTTAGTTGAAATAGAGAAGGTTAGGTACATAGGAAATTGATTGACCCAAAGGTCCTTCAATTGTGGAATGGAAGTGCATGTGTGTGAAGACATACGTACAGTCTTGATCTTAAATCTGACCGTATGTCACCTTCCTGCTGTTTTCCCCAGATACTCTACGGGATGTGAAAACATTGCAGAAGCATCACGTCATGAAGACAAAAGGTAACACCATGTTTCAAACTGTCGTTTCCCTTTAATTAAATACATCAAACATACATAGAGAGTGCTTATTATATTCCTGGTGGTCTTTATCTCTACCTTTCTTTTCTGGCTCTTCAGTAGATCCTCAGCGCCTGTTTCGGTTTCCCAGAGGGCACCTGGAAGACCTGTGTCTCAGACTGCAAGAGGAAAACAGTGTGCTAAAACAGCACATGCGTACACAGGAGCAGAGGCTACGAAGGTAACGCGCTTTAACACAGAAACATACCCTAATGACTGCAGGTATAACACCTGACATATTGGGCAGAATTGGGCACATCACTGTGGTATCTCAGAGTAGCTGGGAGAATCATCTCTCCTGCAGCCCGAGAATGGGATTTAAAGCTATATCTGTTAAAGACAAGTCCTCGTAAACGGCTGATTTAACCTCCTCCTCCTTGCCTCAGGATGTCCACCAGACTGATGCGTCTTCGTCAGGCCTGTCCTGGGTCCACTGGCGTGAAGGACAGGGACATGGAGGACACTATACAGGAGCTCGAAGCCCGTGTGGCGATGCTGGAGAGCCAGAAAGGTGTGCTACAGAATAAACTCAGCCTGGCCAAGCAGCACATTATGGACCTCGGGGGACGCACGCCATACAAGTTCAGTAAAGGTGCGTTTGCTTTTAAAAAAAATATTGCACATGAATTGAGTTATGGTCCTCTTCCACCTATGACCTTCTTTCCTGTCCTCTTCCTCTTGCCAGGTAAAAGTATGGAAGTGGAGGGCGGGGTCAGGAGGGCAGCCCAGACTGCCCCGCCCCGCTACGGCCCCACGTTGGAAGACACCAGGGCAGAGATGGAGAGATTGTAAGTGCAAGCTTACGAATAGCTCTCTGGAGAACTCCTCATATGAGCATTTTCCTGCCAAACCCACTTTCGTACACTGCACTCTTGTTAAATCCCTCTTTTTTTCATCTTCTGATCAAATCATCGCCCTCATTCTACTCCTTGACTCTTTCTTTTTCCTCTATCCCACCCTCACTCCCAAACCGCCTTGTGACTCCACTCTGATCTCCCTCTGACCCTCCGCATCTCTCCCTCCCAGCAGGTGCAGTATGACCGAGGAGGTGAGGGTTGCAGAGCTGGAGCTGACTGTCCAGGCTCTCAGAGACACCCTGAGAGAGAGAGAAAGCGATGGAAGCAAGTGTGAAAGATATAAGAAAGCAGCAGTCTGACAGACACAGGTGGCTACAGCAGAAATACAGCTACTAGAATCCCTAATCACAATTATTACAGCTACTGCACTTGGTGGATGAGTGCATTGTATTGTTTGTGGTCCTCTACTTTTTGGATTATATTTTAAAAGCAGTAAATTAGTTTTTATTTGAATATATACTGAGTGTACTTTGCTACTGCTACTGGTCAGAATTAAACCTGTATTTAAACAATACGTTTAGCATCTAAGGAGATTTACAATGTATACAAGGACTGCTCTTTCTAGCCGCCCTTATTGCAGCTACACCGCTACAACTGCTTACAAAACTATGTCAATAAAAATAATAAATGATGTTGTAACATTGTCTCTGTGTCAGAATAATTATTAGAGAGAACGTGGATCTGATCCGTCTACAGAAGCAGCTTTCAGACAAGAGCACCGCCCTGAGAGTCACCCAGGAGAAGTTTAACAACCTGCAAGAGGTTAGATGACCGCATTTCTCTATAAATCATTCATTTCTTCTTACATTATTTTACTGTATTTGCTACTTTAAACTCTAATTGGTTAAAAGTTAAAGATCTTTCTCTCTGTCTTTTCTCCTTCTGCCAGGCGTATGAGAATCAGCTGGAGGAGGTAAAAGCCCCTTAACCAAAGAATCAAACTACTTTACCCAGAAATTAATTAGTGCTCATGTTAATTTTGAGCCCGTCATGTGTTCACCCCAGAGTCAGAGGTCACTGATGGAAAGCCAGGGAGCTCTGCTGGAAAAAGTGGAGGAGCTGACTGAACAGCTGAAGCAGGAGAGACAGAGAGCACTGGCACTGGAGGGACAACTTACCACATCCACCATGTCTCTACAGACCCTGGACAAGGTACTGCATCTGGATCTGGCTCTAATAATCCTGACTAGGAGAGACCAGAGATCACGTGACCTGCTGTCAGTTTTTCTTTTTAAAGATTTCATTCTTTCTCTTCTCAGCTACAGGAGAGGATATCAGACCTGGAGGGAGAGAGAGATCTAATAAAAGAAAACTATGACACTCTACTAGAGAGGTGAGAGTTAAAGTCCTCTACCCATGTATTGCTAATATTTAACAATGCCTCATTTTATGTTTCTCCTTTTATGTTTATTTACCTTCTTTTCTTTCTTAGTACTTTATCCGTGCAAAGCAACCATGATGGCCGGGAGAAACTGGGAGAAAACATCTCCAGGACGGACATCCAGAGACTGGAGGACGTGCTGCAGGCAGAGAGGGAAGAGAGAGGCAGGCTGGAGCTGGAGATGGAGAAACTGAGACGGGAGAGGGACATATTAGAGGAGCAGAGGGAGCGAGAAAGAGGTAGGAGACTCAGCATGTTCTAACTAAATTAAAATCCAGGATCAAAATGAAAAAACACTTCAGTTTAGAGTGCCATTTAGTAATTTATGTGTCCTGTGTTTAGAGTTTTCCATGATGATGAGAGACAAACGAGAGCATCTGGAACAGGAAGTTGTCCAGTATAGAGAGCAGGTTTCTGCTCTGCAGGACAGACTGGACTCTGTCACCAAGGTCAGAGTTGAAGAACTTAATAATATACTGCTGAACAGCTGTTTCACGCATCAGTCTCTTTGTTGGTTTCCTGTTTTTAGCACATATCCTGACACAGCTTTCATCGTCTCTCTCTTCTCTCTTCCAGGAGTTTGACATGAGTGTTGAAGAGCTCAGTGAAACTCTTTTGCAGATCAAGGTTTGCACGATTTTTTAAACCTCTGTTAGGACGTCTGCTGACTTAATAAAATGATTTTAAACCTTGTTGTATGTTTTCCTTCAAATACAGGCATTCAGGATGCAGCAGGAGAGCAGGGTTGGGCTGCATTTCCTCTGGGCTGATGGGAAGGTGGAAGATTCGCCCCGCGAGCTGGTAAACATCCAGGCGTCGCATGCCGAGACAGTGCTGGAATTACAGAAAACCAGAAACCTTCTGCTGCTGGAGCACCGTATCAGTAAAGACCTGCAGGTACACACACACACATATATACTAAGCATTTTTCAAATACATGTGCACCACACAAAACTGTAATCAGCATTGATACTCTGTGAGTCCATTTTCAGCTTCCTTTTACCTGTGTCTCTTCCCATTTTAACTGAACTTGAACTGAACTCCAATGAAAACTTTCCTTCCCAAGGAAGAGTTGAACACAGTCAACCAGAGGATGGAAAGAGAGAGGGAGGACAGCAGGAGGAGGATGGTTGAGAAAGACAAACTTTTATCAAAAAGAGCTCTTCAGGTCAACACTTTACAAGGTAATTTGTTTCTGTAGAAACAGCAGAAGTAAGAGATCAAGAAATTTCGATATAAGTCCTAATCAACTACTTCTGTGCTGTCCATCACTGACTGATTGGCATACAGGAAGTGATTAGTGTTGACATGTGTAGAAAATGTGTAGAAAAGTGAAGCCTTCAGAATCTCCAAACTCTTTTTTAACATTTGTCCTCAGCCCAGTTGAAAGAGTTAGCATACAGCCCCAGGAACTACAAACGGACCATACCAATACAGTACACCTGGCCAGCTGGAGACGAGGAGATGGTACAGCCCATTGAGGATGACATGTCTTTTTCACAGCTGAGGGCTGGCGAGTCCCTGTTGGAGATCCACCTTAAGGTCCAAAAAACTCAGATGCTTTTGTTTTATTCAGTCAAAATCAATTGGAGCCCGTCTTTTCCATGACATATGTTTTGGTTTGTTGTTTGCACCTCCAGGCCGCCACTTTCACCCCAGCAGGGCTTCGTACTATGGGCAGCATCCGTCCAGGTGTGGAAGACATTGTGACCTTCTGCACATACGGCCTTTTGGACTTTGAGGTGCACTCCACTCCTCTGGTGACAGGCAGCCAACCCAACTATGGCTTCACGTCCCGCTACGCTCTAACAGCCCGAGATCTGGGCAGGCTGGGAGGTCAGGGGTCAAGGGTCAGAGTGGAGCTCCACCAGGCGTTAGGAGGGGTCAGGTTTGTGACACACGGAAGTGGACAGATGTCCCTCATAAATGCCATGGAAAGGAGAGGAGAGCGAATTGGGGGCCATGTCAATATCGCAGGTGAGTAATTCTGTGTTCAGAAAGAGTAATATACTTCTTTTCTGTTAACATGTAGCGATTGCCAATATGAAGATATTCTATATAAATTGTAAAGGAATGTTCTTATGTATTACATAATGCACTGCGTGTGGTAATATCCATTAAATTAAAAATGAAGTTTCAACCCATGACTTTCTCCAAGGCTCCGAGGGTGAAATTGTTGGTGTTGTGGATTTCTGGGCGCGCCTGTTTAATCCAGCAGAGCCCATAGGCCCTGTGGTAGAGAGAGGAGCTGACAGGAGAACTAGCGACACAGAGGAGACCTGTGCAGATCCCTCTTGGCTGGCAAGATGCAGGTCATGAGGTACAAAAGTGGGATTTAAAGGGGATTGTTTTGAAATAGTATGCCTACAGTGTCCAAATAAAATGACTCAGTGCGTCATCTCATACTAGTCAGTATGTATGATGAATGTGTATAATGAGAGAACTTTAATACACTAACTTTACAACAAATGACCAAAAAACAGATTTGTAAAATGTAAACTATAACATATTTTCTTACTTTTTTGAAGTGGTATGTTGCCAGGCAGGTTTTACTTCCCCAGACTGATTTTTTTGATGTGACTTTTTAGAAACAATGTCACGGTTACTCTGCGTAATCCACAGACATCACTATGAAATTTTTTTAAAGTACTTTCTGCCTAAGAAAACTGTCTGTGGATTAACCACAGTAACAGGGACATGTTTTTTTGGAAACATGATGCTACTCATTTTTTTTAATCTAAATTTTCCATGCTGTCTGCAGGAGTCACATGACTACGGTGGGGGGATCCCCAATGAGTTGGTGGTTATGTTGGAGAGCTGTGTGGGCCTTAATGCTCGCTGGCCTGGACTTCTTCCCGATGCCTATCTGACATACCGTTTCTACGACCTGCCTCCTCACGTGTCTCAAACAGTCCAGTACAGCGCTGACCCGGTGTTCAATGATACCACCAGCTACCCACTGGCAGTAACAACTGATGTGTTGCACTACCTGAGGTATGATAGTCTGAAGGAAAAAAACAGGTCAGAAATTCAGATTATCTTGAAGTGGGCATTTACTTTTTGTGACTCAGTCTTCTTTCTTTTACAAGGGTTTTGTCTTAATTTGGGTTTTTAGTAATTAAGTTGTCTCTTAACTTTTAAGTCTTGGGCCAAATTAATGCATGAACAAAAGCAACTAATCAACTTTTCAATTCATATAAAGTTAGTGCTTTAAATAACCATATATTCATAAAATATTGACGACATTCAACTCCACTTTTGCCCAGGTCCAGCAGTTTGTGGGTGTATGTGTTTGATGACAGCGATGACCAGATACCGCCTGCCTATTTGGCCAAGACCCCCATCCCGCTGCGAGCCCTGGCTACAGGCAGAGAGATCAGAGGTGAGGGAGAGAGAAAAGCAGAACAATGACATTATTGACCTGCATTCTTCTCTAGAGAAGGCATTCATTCAGATGAAGGTGGAAACATGTTATTTAATACCGAATCCCTCTAAAACTTTGCTGTTTGTGTTTTAGAAGTATTTTATCATTGTTCAAGAACCAGACCGGCACACTAAAGGCTTTAACGGTTTTTCACCTCTTTCCTGCCAGGTGACTATGTTCTGAGAGATCCAGCAGGCGGACCCCGGGGCATGGTCAGGGTCATGATAAAATGGAAGTACCCCTTCCAACAGTCGGTGGACATTGTGCTGGATGGACAGGGAAGACAGGACAGAGCAATAGAAAGCAATGAGAGGAGCAGAGAGGCGGCTGAAGTGTCGCAGAGGCCCATTGCCAAGCCCAGAGTGAAGGTGACGTTATTTATTCCAGTGTGTCAAAAGGTTTTGGAATAACCAGTAATGCTCTGGGGGAACTGTGCATGTATTTTATGTACTTTTGTTTGTGAATAAACTGATAAAAAGCAATAACAATCTTAACCTCGTTCAATTAAGATCATGTCAATGGACTTTTGGTTATTGAAGGCCTCAAAAAAGTGTAAATACTAAAATATAAGATTTCTTCAAAGACACTTCCTGTTCCCATGCTTAATACTTGTTCCCCTGTGGTTTTACTACAGACTCAGCAACTTGAGCCAAGAGAAAACAAACCAGTCCAGAAAGAGACTAAAGCCATGGTAAGGTTTTAAGCACCCACAGAGGTATCAAATTCACAGCTGAACTGTGAGTTTTTCATGATGATTGAAGCATGAAAACTCTTTTGTCCGTTTACAGCCTCAGCCTCCACCTGTCAAACAGAAAAGCTCACAGAACAAACGACCAGATCAGCCCACCTCTGTGAAACCGCCGGCCACTGGCCAGTCCACAGCCAGGAGGAGATTCACCAAGAGGCCACCTGACCTGTTTTACCAGCGCACACCCCATCTTACACCTGAGCCAAGACGGACCTCCCCCGCGCAATTGCCAACAAGCAAGTTAGTTGCTGATTTCTTTTTTCTTTAAAAAGCCCCTCCATTATCTTAATATTGTAGGGCTTGATGATCTCGATGAAGTTTCAAAAGGTGTGAACAGATATAACAGGATAGTAATGATTTAAAATTTCAAGGCAAAGATTCAAAATACACCACAAGATTAAACATGTTAATGAATTCTAATGTCATCATAAACTACTCTACTAAAAAATGTAAAAATATATTATTAAAAATGAAATTAATTTAATCTTTTCAAGATCTTCAGAGGGAACGTCTTCCAGACAATCACCTGCTACACCGCTGTCGAGGAGAAGCTCTGCCAGCGATGCCAGGACTCAGGTAGGACTTTGTTCTCTCTCGTAACAGGCATGAAAAAACATCTGGTAGAGTGATTTTTCACAGGAAACACACGTCATTAAAAAAAATGTCTTCGTTTTTTCATCTCAGGACCTTCCCTCTGTCAGTCAGGTGTCAATGGATCAAAAGGAGGAGGAAGAGGAGAGGAGTGAGAGTGGTAACTGTTCATATACACACACCAGGCCTAAATACCTGCTTTGAGTTTTCAGTTCAATCTTATTTCATTTATGGTGTGACAATTCATAACAAAAGTTATCTCATTGCACTTTTCATATAGAGCAGTAATTTGAAGCCTTTCTCTGCCATAGTATAATGTGCAAAAAAGGATTATATAATAACCAATTTGACCTCAACACTTTTTAAAACACACATTTGTTCTCTGACTATACAGTTGCTGCAGGAGACAGTGAAGCCCCAGAGTCTTCAGAGTCAAGTTCCTCACAAAGTGACATTATCATCATTCCACCAAAACGAAAAATGAGGAAGGTACGAATGAAATAACTGTGTGGGTGAAAGGAAATTAATGAATGGAAGAGAGAGAAAAAAAAAGATTTTTTAGCATTACATTGTGCTCTTATTGTGGATCTAGCATAAGGTTGACCTCTCATTTTGAATGAGCTGGTTGGGTGTTATGATATAAAGAGAAGAATATGTCAGTCAGTGTGTTTCATCTGCTTCAGTAAAGGTTCACGACCTGTGTTTCAGGGAGACAAGCTGAGGGTGGAGATTCTGTCCCTGACGTTTGAACCGTCCTCACACATTGTGCTGGACAAGTCAGTGCAGCGTGTTTATGTAGAATATCGGCTGCTCGGCGTCCCCATGGAGACGACAGAAACACCCATGTCCCTCCGCAAACCCATCGAGGGGGAGGAGATTCACTATAACTTCACACGAGGTAAGAGCAGGTTACACTTGTGGCTTTGTTTATGTTTCTGGAACGTTTTCATTTCAAAGCTCCTTCATAAACCCCAACTCTGTCTGTTTGTTTCAGTGATTTATGTGGATGGTTCACAGTCAGCTCCACTCAGACAGTATCTTTACACCATGTTGGAGGGCACCGACCCCAACCAGGGCAGGTAGTGTCATTTGTGAATTTCAAGTATTACATCATGGATGCACCAGTGTCTCTGCACCTTATGGATGTCTCTGGACCCAGACCACAAAAGTGAAGTGTGTATTTCTGTGTGTCACGCCAAGGTTAAAGTTCACAGTGGTTAGTGAGCCGATGGACGACGATGAGGAGTGTGTGGACGTCGGACATGCTTTTCTGGACCTACAGGAACTGCTCCTCACAGGAAATGATGTCATTGACCAACAAATTGACAGTAGGTGTTGTATTTGTGTGACGCAGTTTTAGTTGAAAATACCAAGACTCATAAAACAAATTCAAAGCAAAACCCTGATTAACTCGTGCAACCATCAAGGTGGTGGAGATTTAGGTAAAGATTTTCTACAATGTCATTGCCCTTCTTCAGATTCAGGCAGTGTAGGATGCTTTTTATACCCTTTCTTGGATAACATGCGTGAAACATAAGGCTTTTCTTACAGTCTGTCTGCCCCTATGTCTCCCGTTTCCTCCAGTACTGAGTGTGGATGAAGACAAGGAGGTGATCGGAAATCTGAAAGTGTCCTTGGAAGCAGCGAAGGCTCTGACTGGAATATACCAGGAGTTTCACCAGAAAAGCGAGAAAGCAGACGAGACAGATAAAGAAAAAGAGGAGGAGGATGAGGAGGAGGAGGAGGAGAAGGAAGAAGAGGAGCAAGAAGATGAGAAGAAAAAAGATCAGATAAACTTGACAGATCATGATGATGACAGTGACTTCTACTGAAAGCAATTATTATGAGATAAACAGAGAGGTTGTGTTATGTACGAGTTTTAAGCACACGGAGGAGCCATTATTTCCCTGTTAGTAGCTTCTTCCAAAAAGCAATGAAATAAAGCGTCAAGTTTCAAGGCAGTTGAGAATGTTCTTTACCCTATGGACTTTATAAGTTTGATTTACAGGTCTTCACCTAGTTTATCCAGTAGCCTATATCTTTATCATGTGATTGACAGTATCTTTCTTAGTAGACACATTTTTCATGGACATCATGAAAAAGAACTCTCAAAAGAAGTGCTACATGTTCTCCGAAAAATCATACAAATCAAATCCCAATTCAATAAAGTTTTAGGGTAACACAAACAAAATTTTTGCAATCGATTACTTTACTTAATGCTATGGGCTGTGAAGAATTTGACACAAAAGTAAATGAAATAACAAAATGTTACATTTAAAAGACTAAGGTAGACTCGAGAGACTGTTGTTCAATGTGCCCAATAAAAATTTGCTATTTCCCACAGTCTTTAAAAGCGTCATCAAATTAGAAGCACCTGCGGTACCGTTACGTGAGCCGTCTGTCTCGTTAGTCGAGTCGAGTAATGAGTTAAAACCTTTATTTTTAAACAAGAAAAAAAATCACATTTGCCATAACCTTTTAGCTTCTAGGATCCGTGAAACAATTTTAAAAGTGGCGAGGTTGGTTTGGGTCCTGGAACTAAAACTAAAACCGGATTGTAATGATTCATTTTCAGTAAAGTTCGTTCGACACCGTTAGCTGGATAGAAGAACCTGAAGGTAGCAACGGCGAGATAATTTTTAAAACGGCTAACGTTAGCGTTAGTAGTTCGCTTCAACTTTTAAATCTACAATTTGCCTTTACATGCAACAATGGTAAGTAACTTATTTGTCACTGTCTGTTAATTTAAGTCTGTGATTCCTAAAACCAGCGAATTAACGTTAGCCTAAGGCTAGTTTATTAGTAACGTTTAGTTAACGTTACCTGTCCAGTGGTGTCTTTCTGTAATTTAGCCTAATGAATATTCCTCCAGGCTGTTAGCCCAGGTAATGTCGGCCATGTTATGGGTAACATTAAATGTCCCTCACACCTTCAGTTTAACTGTTAAACAACAAATGTTTCGTTCTAATTAACAGAAGGAGATAATGAAGTGTGTGAGCCACCAGCAGGCCAGCCAGCTGCTCCATAACAAGTTCATTGTGGTGCTGGGAGACTCCAGTGAGTAGTCACTTAAATTCACCCTCCCGTTTTCTAATAGTCTTTCATAGAGAACAAGTATGTTTCAAATCAGTCAGGAGAAGCATGTAGGCCCCCTGAGTTGGATCTCTGGGCTGTGACCACAGGTCACTTTTGGGTTTTTACACTACCACCTCCAATGCTCCCTGTATTTCAACCTCAGTTCAGCGGTCCGTGTATAAGGACCTTGTTCAGCTGCTGCAGAAGGAGAAATATCTCACTTCAAGACAACTCAAGAGCAAGGCAAGTGATGTTTAAAAGGCCAATATTAACCAGGTTCACATACTGATAAACATTTATCTTTTGTCTCCATCCCCCTTGTGCTCACGCTCGTATCTTTCTCCTTCAGGGGGAGATGAGCTTTGAACAGGACTGCCTGGTGGAAGGCGGTTGTCTAAGTCAAATGAACAATGGTACGGAGTATCGGGAGGTTCGACAGTTTCAGTCTGATCACCACCTGGTCCGCTTCTACTTTGTGACGCGCATCTACTCCCGCTATATGCAGAGCATCCTGGAAGACTTCCGCCACGGCTTGAAACCAGATGTGATCATTGTCAACTCCTGCGTTTGGGACATTTCAAGGTGGGTAGGTTGAGTAACTATTTATGGTACTAGTAGTAACAGTTACCTAGCAGCTGATCTGTTTCCTGTAAGACATTATTTTTGAAGACTCGCCATGCACGTGGAGATGTATACATAAATGTATCTAATTGAATGTGGTTCGGTTCAACCAGCTCACTCCTGATCTCTTGATGAATCTCTCTTGTTGAGTTGTGTAGATACTATTCCAAATGGATTGATGATTACAAGGAGAACCTGCATAAGTTCTTTGATGAGCTGAGGGGGATTGTGCTTGAGGAAACGCTGGTCGTATGGAACCTCACCATGCCGTTAGGAGAGAGGCTCAGAGGTGGTTTCCTGGTGCCTGAGGTATGTCTCCGCCAGCCATCTTCATCATAACTAGACATCAGGTCTTGTTGGGTCGAACCAGTGCGCAATCTGTCATTGATTGATCTTACACACTCTGAACTGGGAGTTCACATTAGAAATGAGACGTGTGTAACTGCTACTGAGGCGTATATCAACATCATCCTCAGTGGCTGTGTCACCGTCCTCAGAACCATCTGTCAGCAGCACCGCTAGTAAAAAGCTTAAAGACAACGGGCAAACTGTCTTCAACATCAGAGATTCAACAGACATGTTTAAATCCAGCAGGAGATGTGTGTGTGATTTGAACCTGCCTGTCTAGTCTAAGTAATCACTTAGTAAGTGAGTGAGTTGCATCTCTAAAACTGAAGCTGGTAAAGACCACAGTAATGTGTAAAAGCGGTTTGGTTATATTTTCACTACATTTATCCCCTCTCTGTCTTCTCTCCCAACTTCACCTCAGATTGAGCACAAGGCTCCACATCTGCGCTACGATGTGATTGAAGCCAACTTCTACAGCGGGACTCTGGCCAACGCCTATGGGATGGATGTGTTGGACCTCCACTTCCAGTTTCGCTTTTCCCTGCACCATCGCACTGCGGACGGAGTTCACTGGAACGCCATTGCCCACCGCAGGATAACCTCTCTGCTGTTACAGCACACTTCACAAGCCTGGGGTGTCATCCTGTCCTGCCCACTGACTGCAGTTGGTGAGGAGGATGACTGCTCACACATTAAATATATAACCCCACTGAAAGACGGAGTGTGAGTGAGAGATGAAATTGGGTTGACGTGAGTTTGTTCTTTTTAAGAGCATCCTGAGGTTACTGATAAGAAGCCAGCCCATGGAAAGGCTACTAAACCTGCAGGTAAGACATCAGTGATGTTAATTAGGATTCTTTCTATTGATGGATTAACAAAGGGGAAGTGTTGGGCAAGCTACTTGGAAAATGTAGTGAGCTAAGCTACTAGCTACTCTACATTAAATGAAGCTTCACTACACAGAAGCTGCCCCCCAGTGAAATGTAGCAAGCTAAGCTACAGCAACGTGGCAAAAGTAGCTTAGTTACATCTAAGCTACTTTTAATTTTTTAATAGTTTAGGTCATTTATATATAAATATTTATATACACACACTCACACACACAACATAGGCCTAGTTTATATTGAACCAACTTCATTCCACAGTAGCAATAGAAAGACTAAAAACCTGCTCCAATGTGTGTGTGCGAGAGCTAAATCAGACACAGAAACTCTCCTACTCCCTGCCATATCTGTTTTTTGTTTAAATGTTTTGATTAGAATACTTTTAAAAGTTTACTTCTACTTGGTTTACGTCTGGGCCAGTTTTGTCTCATAAGGGATTTTGTCTTTGAATCCAGCTAAACAAATGTCACATTTAATATTCCAGCTCACTTACGATGGTCGCAAAACATTTTTAGCTATCTAAAACAATTTCAAAAGAACGGAACACAGCAGTCAGACTTGGTGTTTTTACTTGGTGAGAGTTTTCTGCCATCCTATCCTCCCTCCCCTCCTTCTTTGGTCTCCCTTTCACAGAGCACCACCCATCAAAGGTAAATTACAACGGCTACAAGGAGGAGTTTTTCACAGATTCCCTCCCTTCTGGCTACTTAAACTTTGAGGAGAACAAAGTGCAGCCACGGAAAAATCGCCCACTGGTCCACAGACGTCAGCATAAACATGGACAGGCCAGAGATGGTAAGTGTGATGACGGTGGTGTGGTTGAATGAAAATGCGTAATGTCCAATCTGTTTGGTCACTGACACATTTACATCAGCATACCAACAAGTCGAATTTCACTCTGCACTGTAGTGTAAATGTGTTTTTAGATCAAGGTGTCCGTGTCTTCTGATTTAGTTATTGAAGGTGTGTTTGAGCTGCCATGTCTACTTCAGAGCCTATTAACACACTCTGTATGTTCTGTAGGTTTCCACTACAGGCCTCCCCACCACTTTCAGCCCTACGATCACCATCATCAGTACGTGATGAGGAACCGGCACAACAGACACCACTATGCTCCATACACTCATCACAGACCCAATCAGTACCCCCCTTATGGCCACTACTACTGAGGCAGTAGCGGCCAGATGTGGTCATATTCCACAGCTTGTAAAATACTCTAGTCTCTTGCCTAATCTGCAGTATGTTGTTTTCAAAGATTCCTGTGTGTTCTAACCCTTCACTGTACAACAGGCTTGTAACCAGGAGGAAGCATTACTTCCCAAACTGCTTAGTTCAGATTTTTTAAATTTATTTCAGTGAATGTCCTTAGACACACATTGGTGCCTTTTCTTATTATTGTACTCTTAGTTGTTTAGAAATTTAAATTTGAGTTTGTTTTTAACTATTTCATTTCAGTCTTTTAATTCTGCACATCAAATGTGTCAGGTGCTACGTTCTAATAAAGTTGATGTTAAGATTTAAGAAAACTGTTTTTGACTTTCAGTCTTCTAAATGAATGACCTTCTGATGTCATGTCCCACACAACTAATCGTATAGACTCTTAATGCAGTCAAACACTTATTTCCACATGAGATGTAACCATAGAAAGTGGTACAGGCTGTGAATCGGTTTGCGTAAGCCAGAAACACTGAGAACATCCACTTAACCAGATGGTATAACAGCAGCTTTGGCTCTGCATTTTCAGAGGCCTAGTTCCTAACGTAGCTTTGCCAAGCTCAAATTACTGATGTTGGAGGGAAAAACTTAATTACATAAACTGGAGTCTGTAACAGATTGAAGGATTACTTTCCAGATGCACTGTATAATCACACCAAAGTGTTCACAGCGCTTCTTTTTCACATTTTGTTACAGCCTTATTCCAAAATGGAGATTTTCCTCAATTCTATAAACAATACCCCACAGTGGTAACCTGAAAGATGTCTGAAATCTTTGCAAATTTATTAAATAAAAATAGCACATGTACATAATTTGCTCAGGACTTTGTTGGATAACCTTTGGCATCAATTACAGCCTCGGGTCTTTGAGTATGATGCTGCATAACAAGCTTAGCACACCTATGTTTGGGCAGTTTCCCCCCTTTCTTCTTTGCAGGACTTCTCAAGCTCCATTTTCCTGTTGGAAGACAAATTTGATGATGGTTCTTCTGAAAGGTTCTCCTCTCTTCACGAACACACTTGAGCTCTGTCAGAGTGACCATCTGGTTCTTGGTCACCTCCCTGACAGAGGCTGTTCTTCTCCAGTCCTGGTGGTTCCAAACCAAATCCATTTACGGATTGAGTCCTCTGCTTATTGGGCCTTTCAATGCTGCAGAGATTTTTCTGTGCTCTTCCCCAGATCCTGTCGGTGGTCTGCAGACAATTCCTGGGATGTGGTTTGTGCTCTGACATGCACTGGGGGACATTATACATGCAGGTATCTTTCCAAATCATGTCCAATCCGCTGAATTTACCACAGGAGGACTCATCACATTGTAGAAACATCAAGGTTGATCAGTGGAAACAGGATGCACCTGAACTTTTGAGTGTCATGGCAAAGGCTGTGACTACTTACGTACATGTGCTTTGTTCATTTTTAAGAAATTTGAATAGATTTCAAACAAACTTCTTTCACAGTCATTATGGGGTACTGATTGTAGAATTGAGGAAAATAATGTCATCCATTTTGGAATAAGGCTGTAACTTAATGTACTGTACACTTGTGAACTGGCAGTGGAGCCCAATATTACACTGTAACCTTTGGAGTAGCTCATTTGTCAACAGATAAAATCCAGGCAAAACATTTCATAAATCATATTTTACACAAATAAAAAAAGCTGTTTCTTGTTCTACAGTGAATTGCTCGTCTTTATTGTCTGAATGACTACAAATACAAAAGATACAAAGTGGGGGGGTGGGGACTATCAATACGTGCAAGTAGAGTAAAAATGAATAGTTGTTAGCTTCCCCTTTTCCACAAAAAGCTGTTAAAATTTGTGCATTCAAACTGTTTCTGATGAAAACATGACACCTTCATACTGTGACATTCAGAAGTCAAATCCATTTGGATTTCATTCAAAATGTTCAAACACCAATCAGTTTTACATCAATATAAAGCCACTGCTGGACCTTAGATTTATTAGTGCTATAGTTCTAACTTTGCAAACACTGGATACAATTTCCTGAGAGTAGTGAAAAGCAAAAGGGATAAATAAAGCAGAATGCTGAAGTGGACTGGAATGAGACTAAAGAACAAAAAACTTTTCTTGATGTGCTGTCAGTCATGGCTGAGGGCCAATGGCATGCTGTCTTAGGCCATGAGGAGACGGTGCACTTGCTGCAGCTGCTGCTGTGACAGGACGAGACGGTGGACTTGTTCCTGTCCGCGGGTGCATGGAATGGCAACACGACCTACAAAGACTGTTCCTCCCTGCTTCTCTTCCTTGGCCTGGGAAACAACACAATCAACGTAGGTAAATGTGCCATGTCCTAAACAAGAAATCCTCTGACTAGAAAAGATAAAACTATGTTAAACCTTTAAACTGATGGTCTTACCTTAACAAAGGAGGAGCAGGGGAAGGTGGCGAAGTCAGAGGAAGCCTTTGCTCCAGGCTGATGTGAGACTACATGTTCAGCTACTTCTCCCTGAAACAGAAAAGAGCTCTTATGTTAAAAGCTTATTCACACGGTAAGGAGAACAGATATGATTCTGAAACTGTCACCTTGAGTTTGTCCAGAGCATTACTGAGGTTCTGCAGTCGAGCTGTCTGCTCCAGCAGCTGGGCACTGGCACTAACTGGAAGAAACACACGAGAGGAAAGACAGAAAATGAACCAGTTCACTCAGCTGAGAACAGCAATAAGCACGCACATAGATGGGGGGGGGGCAGTCTAGATACTGAGACACACACCTGCTGTCTTCCCGGTGACGTCCACCACTTTAACCTCTGAACTCAGCTTGAGCAGGGTTGCCAGCAGTTGGTCAGTCCTGCGGTAGATGCCTGTGTTTAGTCCATCTGGTGGCATGGAGCTGTCTTTGGACACTTGTGGTAGTTTGGGAGGGCAGAGGGGAGGCAGGGAGGCCAGCTGGGCCCTGATCTTCTCCGCCTGTCGGTTAAATACACTCTAGGTCAATATTACCAGGACCAGCAGACAGCTAGCATTGGCCACGATATAATTATACCAACACCAGTGTACCTTGAGTCTGTTGTTTTCATTCTTGAGGTGTTTAATTCCCAGTCTCTGAGCTTCAACCTGCTGCCTGAGGAGAGGAGAGTCCACCACCTGCACCGGTCCTGTCACGGATTGAGGCAGACCAGCTGGAGAGAGAACGGTGAGAGACATTCGATCAACGTGCCAACCTGTGCTTTCACAGTTTGGAGACTATTCCAAAATCTGATTGGTGTTTGGTAGGAATAACACATTCACAAACATTAATGACAATATTTCAATCTGCTTCCAACAAGTGACCGTGGCCACACAGTGATTCACCTCCTGCAGATCCCTGAACAATGGAGGCAATTCCGGTAGCAGGGGGGCCTCTCAGGCCTTCGATGGTCATCTTCGATTGGCTAGTAATGCGTTGTTTCAGCTCTGCCTTCTCCGCCTCCAGCTGGTCGATATCAGCCTGCAGAGCATCCATCGTCTCCTCAAACTCCCTGAAGAAGGGGAGAGAAGAAGGTGGGCAAGCGGGGATATAAGAAGCAAAAGAAAAAAAGAAGGGCAGGTCAAAGACAGAACAAGAACAAGACAAGGATGTGAAAACTGCCTCTGATGATGAAATGCATTCATTTCTTCAGTTTGCTTCTTTTTTGTTCTTACTTTTCTTTCTTCTTCAGCAGGGCGAGGTTCTCGTCCAGTTTGGTCTGAATCTTCTCCACCCGTTCGTCAGCGTCTTTGGTCGAGGTGTCCAGCTTCTTCTCCAGCAGGCTCAGACGGACGTTGGCCTCACTCAGCTCCTCGCCCTGGGAAAGACAGGGTACAGGTACATTAATACACCTGTCAGTTCAGCATTCTTCGTTTTAAAGTGGCAGGCCGAGGCAAAACAATGCACTGCGCAGAGAAAGGTTGAGTGGCACTTGTTGGAGGTGTCTGCTTGAGTGACGTGTCACCTTGATCTTGAGGGACTTCTTGAGCTCCTTGATCACCGTCTCTCTGTCTTCTAGTTTAACTCCTAGACCTTCGGCGTCAGTCATCTCTGCCCTGACTGTGGATGCTCTTATCTCCACTGGAGGAGTCTGAGGACGTGGGGGAACATGATCAAATCGTAGCGATTACATTGGGGAAGAGGTGACAAACTGCAGAAATGTGCTCAGATTTCAATGTGACAGGTTAAGGCATACAAATACCTTGCCCTGCGGTTTGTCGGCGTCATACTCTCCTTCCTGCATGGCCGTGGCCATCTTGTTCATGGTAATGATGACGGAGCTGCAGGACTGACGCAGACACTCTGGGCCATTCAGGCCATGAGAGCCATACATCTTGGAGAAAAGAGTGTAGGTTTAGATAATACAATGAAACAGCTGCAACTTAAAACCCAATACCTACAACACAGGACACAGTGTTTAAAAACTAAGTTAAACATAAAACAAACATTTGGAAATGCTTACTCGATTTCTTCTTTAGTCCAGTATACTTCCAACAACTTTAATTGGATTCTTGATAGAATATTTTTAATGTATGAATAGTACATGATTATTCACGGTTAAACTACCTGCTCCACAGCCTTGCAGGCGATATCCTCCAGTTTAAGGGCGTTGAGGCCCTCCTGTTCTGCCATCGGAGCGACCATTTGAGCTCCGGCGGCAGCCACCTCCTGCAGCACAGCCACCACACGGGTCTGCTGGCGCCTGCACTCCGTCAGCGTCTCGGACACCTCCCAGATGAGACACAACATGTCACTCAAATATGTACTGTAGATCAGTCATTTTTGTGTGTGCCTTAGTGGGTCAACAAATCATAAACAAGACAAAAAGAACATTTCCAAGTTGCTCTCGTCAAACCCACTTTGAGCTCTAGTTTCATACACCTGTTTATTGTCTGTGTGTGAGTGAGTTTACTTCGTACTACATCTAATGTTTCTGTTTCCCATACCTGTGGATCGAAGTTGAGAGCAGCGGGTACTCCAACTACGTCCGTTCCAGGCATGCGGCGGCGGATCTTCTTACAGAACTGTTTGATATCAGAGCAGGAAGTGTCCAGGTCCTTCAGAAGGACAGCGAAGCCAGAGCTCTCCTGACCTGCTGCCAGGAACGCCCGCAGACGAGCTACCTCCACTCCCATGCAGTCCAGGGCGCTCTGGGTAAACTGGAGACGAGAGGATGGGATAAGTGAAGTCAGAAAATTTGCGATTTTATCATTTAGGTTTTACTTTACTTGCCATAATTCCTCATAATATGTTAGGGATAAGTAAGCTTGAAGTACCTTAATGTGGTCAGCCAGCTGCACTGTGCAGTCTTCAGTGTGATCAGCCAGATGGACGCTGTACAGTTGCTGGAAGACGAAACAACAGTTTGTTTATGAAAAGATTATATTAAATCAAAATGACATGTTGTCAGTGTTTAGTGTCACTGAGGGTTGCACACATAAACATGTGAGGATGTATACACACAAACATAGTTGTGAGTACAGGCTGAGAGATGCATTAAAAACCATTACAAAACAGTTTTAAATGCACATTGGAAGATTGGATGCTTTTCTTCAGGATACATATTGTGAATACAAACATGCGGTTGAGCCTGTGTGTTTAGAAGTCAGATAAGTTTGTAAATAGTAGTAAATAGTTTGTTACCTGATAATACTTGATGGCCTTAGTCAGAGGTTCCACCTGAACAGTTTCATCGAGCTGATCTTTATGCAGCAGGTCGATGAAATAATCCAGAGAGCGCTCATGGAAGCTCATCTCAGAGTGGAGTGTACCCATGCGCTTAAAAACCTCAACGCTGCACGTATTCAGAGCCCTAGCACCAGAGCAGAGAGGAGGGAAAATAATAGACAAGCTTTTACCGCCAGCAGCTGAGACACAATTCTTCAAAATCCACTGATATTAATGCCAGATTTTATTTCTGACACATTAGTGATGGGGCTGCAGTGCTTACTGTTCGTATTTATGCAGAGTGGCCTGCAGCAGGTTGAGGGAGTACACCAGTCCTGAGGCAAAGCTGCGCTGTTCTCCTACAGGCCCTCTGAGCGCAGTCCCCTGGGACAAGTTTCCATTCAAGTCAAACTTCTCCTGGGCCTGTTTACTGATCAGCTCAGCCTACCAGGTAAAAAGACACACACAGGCACACACAAATACTCACTAATTATAGAAACAAACACAGTTAATAATAAAAAAAGTTAACAGTGATCAGGATTCCTCAAGATGCTTCTACTCATGTGTCCACTTCTCACAGATGCACCTACAAACACACACACGGCTTCATACCTTGCATATGAGCCTGGGGATGAGCAGAAGGACCAGAATACAGTCGTGATCCCCGCCGTGACGGAGGAAGGACTCCGGCATGAAGGAGGTGAGGAGGGATACCTGTCTGTTTGACTGGGCCACTTCCATTTTCCTCAGCTCCATCTCAATGGCCTGGGCACACGGATCACAGGAAACGCAAAGTTAAAACTGGTAAAAGCTCCTGTCAGTCATCATTCCTGGCACGATGACACACGGAGGGTTTCCTACCTTGGCATAAGCCTTGGTCTCTGCAAACTTAATCTTGAAGTCAAATAGTTCAGCAGGAGGTTGCTGAACTTGTTCAACATTTGCATTCTGCTGGCTGATCAGCTCTCTGTTGGCCTCCTAATGCACAGAAACAAAACACAGTGTGTCACGGCATCCACTAGGGCAGAATGTAGGCACAGTGCTTCCTCATCCTCGAGGGAATCAGCCTTTGACCCTTGAGCACGCCTGTCTCCCTCCTCTCCACCCACCTGTAGCTGGGCGGTGAGCTCTCTGTATTTGCTGATGGTCTGCTGGTAATCAGCTACGGTCTCCTGGGCAGCCTCCACCCTTTTGTCAGCCTCTCTGACCTTTGCGACACTGAGGTCCAGCTGCTCCCTCAGCTCCATTTCTGTCTCCCGGGCGTTCTCCTGGAGCTCATCATTCATCTCGTTGATGGCCTCCTATTGTTACAGGGAAAAGTCAGAGGTTGTGATAGCTTCATAGAAGGTAGATGTTGGTTTAACTTTACTTTTACTACTTTGTACTAATTTCCTTGCGTCTTTTACAGGACCATAATAGTGATGAGTAACTGACAGTGTTAATCATGAAGATGGGAATCATTATGTAGTTGTACAGACCAGATCAGTGACTGTTTCTCTCAGCTCTCTGACTTTCTCCTCCAGGTCGAGGTTCCTCTCTGTCAGGGTCTCCACCATCTCCTCTGAGCCCAGTGCAGCATCCACCTGGTAACAAGCGCACACACACACAAGCATATGTGTAAAGTTAAATTCTGAAATTGCAAACAAATGTCCATACTAAGCACTCTTTGTGCATTTTCAGTGTAACTAACAAAAAGCAGCATCAGAGACTCATGGCTTCCCACAATTTTCACATTTCCCTGTATCCCTGACTTTACCTGCTCCTTCAGTTCATCGATTGTGGCCTCCGCCTGCTTCACCTCGTCCTGCAGCTTTTCCTTCTGAGTCCTTAGAGTCTCCAGCTCAGAGTTCTTCTTCTCCATCTGCTTCTGCAGCTTCACATGCTCCTGCTTCTCTGAAGCAGACAGGTCACGCATCCTGAGAAGGAAAAGGTAAGACCAAAACATTCACACCTAAAAACTGCCCAAACCCCTTTCCAGGCCTCGTCTAGAATTTAAAAACAAGACTTTAGATATTTGACTGACCGAACCAGTGCCTCCTTCAGTCTGCCATTCTGCTCCTCCAGCTGTTTGACGTGGTAACTTGAGGCAGCTCCATCTGAGCCTGCAGAAGAAAAAGAAAAAAAAACAGTGTGGGAAAGCAGCATGTAAATGTAAATAAAGGACAGACATGACAAGACAGAAAGAAGGACAGACACAGACATAAGAGCACAGACCTTTCTCTGAAATCTCATGTCTGAGGATTTCCAGGTCCATGGAGAGCTCCTCAACCTTCTCTTTCAGCGAGTCCACCTCCACTTGCAGCGACTCTGCTCGCTCCTCAGCCATCTCCTTGTCCAGTGTGGCCATCTCGATGGCGTCTGCCGTGTCGGCCATCTCTTCCATGTAGCGGTCCTTGGCCTCCTGTGCCTCACGGGCATCCTGGGAGGAGCAGGTACAAAATAAAACTGTCTTATATGATGACAGTGGAGCTGCTTTTTTCATTCTTACAGGAAATTGCCAATCATTTTATATCCTACAAATCATTATTAATTTCATCTTCTTCTCTCTGTGTACCTTCTTGGCCTCTTTGAGTTGTTTCTGCAGCTCAGCCTGCTGCTCCTGCATTTTGTTCTTCCACTCCTGAAGCTGCTCCAGCTGTATCTTGTGTTTCTCGAGCTCTTTCAGCTTGGCCTTGTCCTCGGTCCGCTTCATCTTCAGCGTTTCCAGCTTCTCCTCCAGGTCCTTTACCTGAGCTCGCAGTGATTCCTCCTCCTAAGAAGAAAGGATGGGGTGGAGGGGAGAAGCGAGAAAACAATTAATCAGTGCTGCTTTTTGCAAACTTAGAGTATTAACTAAACTTCATTTATGTCCCAAGATTTTATTTTATGGCAGTAAAGAAGTCCAACCACCGAAAACCCAGAACAAGATGACAAATGTGAATTTTGCCAAATTAATTTTCAAATCATTTCCTCAATTATTTGACTTTAATCTCTGAATTCTCCACTTCAACAGGCACCTCTGCCAATAACATTACAGAGCAATGAAGGGTGATTAATCCACTCCCTCCAAACACAATGGTGGAATTAAAAAAAATATTTCATTCAGTGTCTCAGAAAGTCAAGCCATGCATCGTCCCTATATAATTCACCGTGAGGACATTACAAAACCATATTTAAGTATTGAGAAGGTGTGCTGAGGGTCAGTTTGAGCTCTGATGTTATGAGTTTGTTAGTAAACTCGTGCCAGGGATCATCAGCATGCACGTAACCATTAGAAAACTCTACCTGCTTGGAAATGGCAGGTTCCACCTGGTCGAACAATGACAACATGGATGAAATGGGACAAGCTCATTAAAAATGACGATTATGATGGAAATGTTGATAAGCTGATCTTTTGTGCTGGTGACCGTAATGGATTCCACATTAAAAATGCTCTTATAATTGTCAGTGACCCACCTTGCTTGGAGTAGCCGGGATTGAGGCTGCCATTGCTGCAGGAGACCCGCTGGGCTGAGGCATAACAGGAGCCCCCAGAGCACCCTGGTGGGAGGACAGGCCCGCCTCACTGACATCGCCGGACAGAGTGGACGACAGGCTCTCACGGGACGCCTGTTTACCAACGCAGGTAAGTGTTGGAGAGCAGCGAGAGGGAGAAGATGAGGGATGAAACAGAGGAAGAAAGGGGAAATAACGTGGTGTTAAGTATTTCAATGCCAGTAAACGATCAAATAATCAAAACAAAAGCATCCCGTGAACATCCCGTGCCGCTGGATTCGTATCGTGTGATACAATAATCTTCCTGACGACTACGTCTGCCAGGACCATACATTTCACCTTCCAGAGTCCCTCACAAGGACTGTTCCCACAAACACCACTTTGATTTCATTTATCTGGTAGAGCCCTTCACCTGTGCACCGAAAGACAACAAATCACCGGTTTTCAGTGACAAAACAAATCTCCACTCCCTGTGAAGTAACAGGTGAGGTGCCCCGATATGACAGAGCGTACCGTTAACTGGCTGGAGCGTCCGGGGGGACGTAACAGGAGGGAGGGGAGGGAGGTGGCAGGCGTGAGACGACCTGGGGTGCTCCACTGCCACAGTGTGATCATAGAGACTCTGTGTTAGGACTCTCAGAGAATTATTTGTAAAACACAGATGCAAACCTTGTGATACTGTGTTCTTACTCACACACATTATCAGTTACACCACCACCCTGTTTTGATTATGTGTATGTATGTGACAAGTGCAGAAGAGAACAAGCAAGCAAAAAACATTATGCTTGCCTCACAAAACATAATCACTATCTTCAGACAAAGCTTAAAATTATTAAATATACTCTGTTTTTTTACATTATAATAAATCATTTCAAGGCAAGTTGAAATTGATTTCCAGGGGCCTTGGAAAGCGCTGCATAACTGCAGTAATTTACTTTAATAATTTTGTGAGTAAGTGTCACGTACCTTCAACACAAATTACAACACGCTGACACCTAAACTGACTCCCCTCTATTCTGTGTCTGATTCTGTAAACTATTTATTCAGGTGGAAATCACCTGCGACCTAAATGTTCTTCTATGAGTTTACTGCTACAGTCAAAGCTTTCAAATGTAACTAACCAAAATCTTCCATGTAGATGATGATGACCCAAATTACCAGAAGACTATTAAAACAGTGCAACTGCTTGGTGAAGAGTCTATTATACTCAATATCATAATTATAAATCTCAACATCGCACTAATGTAATCCTGATTGTGGTCTCTTCTGTAGCTTGAGTGGTATGTTCTTCGTGAACATGCATGGCCTTTGAAAAGATTTAAAACACATGACGCTGTGCCCTTCATATAACTGGCCAAGCACCCTCAAAACATTTAAACGTTAATGTAAGGAAGCTTTTCAAAATGAACTGCTGTTTTGAATCATTCTGTTTTGATGCCGTTTGCCCTCCTCTGTCGGCTGCAGACGAGCTCACCTTGGCAGAGCGGCGGGTGGAGGACTGGAGGAGAGGAGGAGGTGAGTTGCAGAGAGAGGATGGACACACACGCACGTCCAGTAGGGAAGCGAGATAAGATATTAGCAGCACGTAAGAAGCATACCCGCTGTTAGTTCATATGCACTGATCATAGCTTTGAAGGCTGCATGCACCATTTAACACCATTTTAAAGAATAGTTATTCTTGCTGTATTAAGCCAAAGGAGCGGAATAAGATGTGAACTCATGCAACAGTGGCAAGACGTCACTGAACTGTGAGGCCAAGAGGAATGACGAAGACACCACCACGATGACCTTAAAACTCAGAATTTTGGTCTCTAATTGTCGACGCTGGATGTCTTCACCAGACGGAAAAAGTAAATAAAAGAAAGCAAGCAAACAAACAACAACATCTGGAGTACAGAACCACAGAAAACCCAAGAGAAAATACAGTGAAAATGAAATCTATCTATGACAAGTGATGTCTTTATGTTCCGTGCAAATGTCAACATGTAAAAGGGTAACTTAAAAACAAAGATGAGCTGCCACATCAGTGTGATTAACAACAACCAAAGCGAAAGCAAATGTGTTGAATTTAAACTTGTCTACCTTCTTAACATTCACAGGTGTCTGCAGAAGGTATTTGGACAAAAAAAATATGAGAAGTCAACCCAAACGCTGAGAGGCAAAACAGGAAGTATTCACAATTTAGGGAACATTTTGAAACAAAGTGCCTCTGGTCAGGAAAACACAGCAAAGGACAAGTCAGAGAGGGGTTGATAGTCATACCACCAGTCTCTGAAATGGATTTCGATGCTTTACTGCTCTGATTATTAATCGTGTTCAAGACATTGAAACTTACATAAACATCTCTGGAAAGGGTATGTGTTAACTTAAAGTGTCAAAAAAATGTACTTTTTAAAAAGAGTGAATGTAAGGACAAGCCATAGTTTTTCAATCCACAGCAGACACACAAAGATCCACAGGAATCCGACCATCTTCGAGCCAAATCATGGCAACACAACTTTACCAGTCTGACAGGACAAAAATAAATAACGTGACAGTAGGTTACATACCTGCTTGGTAGTTTTGGGAGTCTCAGGAATGTCTGGAGGAAACAAATGAAGAATTATTACCTACTGTTATTATTAACTTTCAATTACTGTGTTTCAAAAGTTTGATTTTCAAACACAGCTGTGGTTTACACTCACCTTTTTGTCTGAGTAGCTTTGCAATGCCTGATTCAGGAGTTTCTGGTGAGGTGGCACTGGAGCCATCATCCACCACCTGGATCTGTTCAGAGTGACGCAGAAACATCAGACAACATGGACATGATAAACAGGGATGGGAGCAGGAGCAAACAGGTATTTATTTCATTTGTAATCCTATAAAAACTAATGATACTTTTCATACTAATGAAAGTAAAAAGGCATTTTATGCACATTAGAAATATTTTGTGTGATTAAACTGTCTGTGTCCCTGCATACTAAGTTCAAGGCAAATGTGCAAATCCTTAATCATTGGTGACTACTGACACCATGACAGCCTCAACCCACCCTCACTCTTCAAGTCAATGAGTAAAATCAGGATCAATGACTGATGTGACTACACCAGAATAATAGAGGGGCTCTACACCATCATCCAACCCTCACAACACATTTATGTCGCTCACCTGGGACTGTCTGACAAATATCCCGTGATTTTCCTCGCAGGTGAAGTAGCGTTTCCCCTGCACTGTGCCATCGTTCTTGCCTTTGGGCTCATTCAGTATGACGCCCACCCATTTCCCAGAGGCAAATAGGGTGGCGCCGATATAGGCGACAGTACCACGCTGACCCTTCCCTATCACCTCCACTACAGAGCCAATCTAGGAGAGGAGAAGGAGCAGAGACAAGAGGATGAGAGACTGTGAGACAGTTTACATTAGTAAATAGAAATTCTTCCTATCTCACATCTGTATTCAGAAATGACCTACCTTTGGAGGTTTACTACTCTCCACTGTTCCTGCGCTGCTCATCTTGCTGATCAGTGGGCTGGTCAGCTAGAAGATTTGAGAAAAATCAGATGGGAACAAGTGGGGTTGAAAGAGGAAGAAACGTGGGAAAGGGAAAGGAAGATTAGTTACCAATGGGAACGATATAAAAAGAATTAATCTTTGTCAAAATAGGCATAGCTTAGTTTGTGTTTGTATGACACAGGATTTTTAATATTGTCCACCAGACCTGCAAAAGACTCAAACAAACAGCATTGTTTTATGTGCAACAATAAATCCCATAATTGTCCCTGCTCCAGCTATTAGGAGCAGTCTCATGAATCAGAAACATTCAAGCACAAGAGAGTCTCAAGGCCACAAAGCACAGGACTCAGACACTCATGCACCCAGTCATATGTCCCGGACCACAATAGGCCTCCTAGTAAACAAGCCATATCCCTGCCTTGCTCACACAAAGGCGCTCATTCAAGACAAACTGCGGCAGAGTCTAAGCCTTTATAGGAGCTGTAGGGACATGTGAGTTCATGCTGCCTCAGTTTTAAACCACAGGGCAGAAAACTGGATGGAAAAGCTTTATGATAGAAACTGTAACACAGGATTTTTGTTATTTTCAGTGAACATGAGAGACAGTTTAGCAGAATCCACTAGAATAAATAGTAATTAAGATCAATGGGAACAAAAACTTGATGATGGCTTACGCAAGGACAAAAACTTCATCTTCTCCTCAGGATACCTACAGTTATATTATTCTTTATCTGATGAGGACCCAATATGCAACAAGATGAATCCTACATCCATAGTATGGTGAGTGCCACAAACATTTACTTTTTAAAGGTTTAGCCATTATACTGTAAATCACTTCTGCTGATTAACTGCAGCAATCAAAATGAACACTGATTTACTAAATGAGATATTACTCAATACTGAGTGTCCGTGTTACTCACCCGGGGGGTATAAGAGTGTCGCCTGTTCAAAGCCATAATTTTAAGTTATGATGGTTTCACCTCCCGTACAAAGATAAGGCTAAAGTGCAATATCTTCCCTACATTTACATGCCTCCCTCTTTTCCACAGAGAGAGGAGAGATTTCAGGGAGGGATTTATGTGGTGCATAACAAAACGTCACAGCTGATCTGAACCTGAGAAAGGGAGCTACCCTCTAGCTGTTGTGTAGTCCCACAGGAAAAAAAACACATGGTTGTTAGCTTAATATTTTACATGGCGCCGCTTAAATAATGATGAGGCAATTAATTTACTGGGGCCTACATTTATATTGTTATATTTGTAAAACACTCAGTTGAGAAGTAACGTTAATAACGGGTAGAGGAATATATGCCCCCCCTTCTTTGATACACTGTATCCACATATTTCACCAGTTATATAAAGTAATCTTTAAGGAAGTTAGAATGTTATTAAATGTTAACAGTTAGCTTCTTTTATCATCATGACCACCAGCGGCTAACGTTGACTATGACTAATATTTCACTCGTTTGGTAACGTTACTGCTATTTAGAGAGCCCGGTGCTAAGTTAATTTAATGATTTGGTTTTATTCTGTCATAAAATAATATGTACGTCATGTACACCAATAAAAACGGACACAAGCTGCTCTACGACAGAAGAGGGTGGAGAAAGTGAGATAGGAAGAAATGTCATGACAATCTAAGGTTAGCAGTTTTAACGTTGTTGCAGTGTTAGCTTGAGCTAAATTACACTGACAGCCATACCCATCATTACTTTAAAAGAACGTATCTTGCACTTTGCTTTGCCCTCTAACGTCATGATTAATTACACATCATTTACACATCATTTAACGTTCACAGGTGCCTAGATTAGGCTTACAGCTAACTGGCCAACTCTGCTTATTAGCTTTATTAGCAAACAAGCTAAAGTCCTAAAGAAAAGCACTATTTACTGTGAAGAAGCTAACGTGGAACAGCTGTGTTTCGTACTTTAGTGTTAGCTTACCTGGCATACACAGAGTTTACTGTCTTTAAATGTAGCTCCTTCAGATGTTCATGCAGACTAACAATACTGCTCTGTTGTTAGTTCTTGGCTACCTAGCTTGGAAATCCGGTAGTCCTTTCCGTTACCTCGACAAGTCACTTCCGGTGGGCTGACAGACTAATTTAGCGCCCCCCCGTGGCTCCATCAATTATTTAATTCATTCCACAATCATGACAGTTTGACACATCTTCCTCCTCTTGAGGACATTGGGGTGTTTTTTGGGTCTTACTGCTCTACTGGCATTATGTTACAGCAAAATGTCTGTAACTTATACATTTCTAAAAAAAAAAAAAAAATTACAGGTTAAGAAAAAAGAGCCACGGACAGAGGGAAGAGGAATAGACTTGTTACAATTACCTGAACTTTATGCACAGTTATCTATTAAAAAGCAGTAGTTGTTGGTTTATTGAGATTTGAATTCAACGGTGATCAGAAAGTTAATGGTAAACTTACAGAATGTTAACGACAGAGAATGTATCATGTGAAATATGATTGGGAATAGGAAATCAACTAACAAATAAATATGCATAAGTATTTCAAAATACATGTAAAAATATTTTTGCCAAATATAAAACAATAAATAAACAAAAATAAAAATGCTAAATATTCTCTGTTCAGCTTCTTAAATGTTAAGATTTGCTACTTTTCTATATATCACAGTAAGCTGAAAATCTTTGGATGTGGCCTTTTATTTGGAGAGAACCATAGACTGTATAAAAAACAAGCACTTTGAAGATGCCTCCTTGTGGTCTAGTTAATTGTTATAGGCGTTATTCTTTTATCTTATAGACTAAACAATTAATCATCTGATCAAAAAAAAATAATAATACAGATTTTCCAATAATGGGAATACTTGTTAGATGCATCCCTAAGTTATATGTAATAGAAACATGATCATATCTGTTTGTTTTGTCTTTTCAAAGGCGATGACTGGTGTTAACTAAAAACTGAAGCCTGCAGAAAAAAGTACTGTCAGTGATCTCTGGACAGGAGATGTGTCCCGTGTTGTGCTGCGGCCCCTGGATGCGTATTGACGTGTAATTAGCCAGAAGTCCATGCACAGCCGGCCAATCAGGTGGCGGAGGAGAGGCTGTGCCTGGACCGGCTGGCAGACAGTCCTGGGACGGAGCTCCGGCCGCAGCTCAGCCCTGTGGCGGTGACAGCACTGACAGCGACCGGACCAGGTGCCGACTTCACCATCCCCGTCTGTTTGGAACAAGGTAGAATATTTTTGTAGCTTTTATCCTGATTTACATGGACTTTTATAACACTCCCTCCTGGAAAAGTTTTGCCGGGTGTCTTTTGCGTCTTTCTACACTCCCGGCTGAGATAACTCGAAAGCTAGCTTCAAGCTAGCTTGGACGCAAACCTTACTTCCGGCACTGCCTTTCAAAATAATAACGCATGCGCCTAATGTGCCTAGTGAAAAATATCCGGCGAGTGTCTGTAGTTTTATTGTGAAGACAAGATGGACTTGCTTCCGGTCTTGAGATAGCTTTCTTTAGCTAGCTTGACAAACCGCTCTCCCGAGGTGGCAAGAGGATTTAACTCGATGATACGCGCAATATCGCTGCCTGAGCGGACTATACACCGGGTCCGGTACATTCTGCCAGAATCACTCAATCTTTCAGGACCATGTAAGGACAGTTTTGCCCAGCAAAAGGAAAACTAAGCAAGCAAACTTTATCTAAATAGTTGGGTCCCGGTGGAGGGTGTGGATTCGAAGTGTTACGTCATTCATAGTTTCACCGTCGTGTCTGCTGTCGGCGCTGCAGAAAGTGGCCAGATCAACAGGTTGCTTTTGCTCATCTAACCCTCAGACATTTTCCTTACAACTAGTGAAGTAAATCTGGCAAGTTCATTCCACTTCTTTCCATCTTTTCCTGCATCACAGTGTTATCCCGAGGCTCAGAATGGGATAGACAGGCTGGGCACTTGTTAAAAAGCGCAGTGTTGCACTTTACAGAACTCCGTAAAGTTTAAGCTGCTTGTTGGGTGGGTGTGTGTCTACGCCATTCCGAATTTGTCAAAATCTTGAGATGTAGGCATTATTGCACTTTTCACGGAGATAATAATAGCTCAGGTTTGTACTTTTTAGAGTTTTGTAAATGACTCTTTAGGGTGGTTTGGTTTGGCTGCAGGCAAACTGAAAGTGATTTTCTCCAGGGAGACAGAATTAAACAGGCAGTTCAAAGAGGGGAATCAGTGACATCTTAAACCTAAAGCCCTTTGCCAAAATACTTTGGGAGAGAAATTCGGATAAGTTAAATCACTTATAAATACTGAATAGACAGAACAATGGAACTGTAATTGACATTTAGCTGCATGTCCTTTCCCTTGAGAAGAATAGATGCGGTAGACCCATGCTTGTTTGGGTCATAGACAATAACTATTTATATCGAAAAATAAATACTACTGTGATAAAAAAAAACTATGCCTGTTCAAGACTGTCTAATTACTCTGTAACAGGGTTTCAGCCTGAGTGTGCGCTGTTTGCTTGGGAAATCTGCAGATAATCAAAACCTGCCAACCAGTCAGCCCCTGGCTTATGGGATGAACATCTGGGATGTGCAGACTATTGAATATTTGAATGGGTTTGCATCATCATCAGCAGCCACTCTCAGACATACTTTCTGCATAAAATGGTTTAGGGAAAACTAAACTGACAAAGTTTGTCATAAGTGCAGCAGATTGGTTCTACTGGATTCTTAACATGTTTGTGTGTAAAATACTCTGTACAATCTCTACATCTACATATTTATTGAGTCTGTTTGATTAATTCAGCATTCCTTTCAACTAATCTACCCCAGCGTTACTTTTGTTTCTTTGCTTGCTTATTTATGGAGTTGCTTTTCCTTTTTTTTTTTTTTTAGATGGCTGACGTGGAGGTGGTGAAGAAAATGCTGCGGGCCATCCTCCAGGCCAACAAAGGTGGAGTGTCACTGTCCCGTCTTCAGTCAGAGTACAAGGAGCTGACTGGGGATCAGATACCGTACAAACAGATGGGACACAACCACCTTGATGCACTGCTAGCCAGCATGCCCGCTATAGTCCGCATGGAGCGCAATCGCTCTGGAGAGGTATGTTTGTGAGGCTGGTGCAACATGGTTGGTTTGAAGGAATGATGTGTACACATATTCAGCCATGAATAAATTAGACAATTTATTTATTTTTTTTATTTTTACCATCAATGCTCAGATTGATGACTCAGATGCTACCAGTATTTTCTCTGGGATGCTGGCATGATGTGGCTTAAGTTGTTTGTGTTGGAGCCCCCCCAATGCCACAATGTATCCAAAGTACTGTGTGCATCATTTGGATAAGATGTACACCAGGGGGATTAATATGAATATTGATAGCAGTATCTGTGTGTCTACTCCCCTCTCTCGCCAGATGGTGTGTTTTTCCTCAGGGGCCAACGAGACGGCCCATACAGCGAAGGTGGTGGCTCGTCAGCGCAGCTCCAAGAAGACGGGCCGACCCCACCTTGTCAACACCCAGATGAGGGTCAAACCGGCTGCCCCCCTTGTTCTCAATGGTAGGATTTTGGAGCACCATTTTGGGGCGCTAGTTAGCATTATTACAGTTACACAGCCATTTTCTTTAGCTTATCTTAAAAATAATGATCAAACTATACTGTACATATTATCAACTTTATTAAACTCCATTCCAGAATCCTTTGTGCATGCAAAACTAGTCCCTCGCCTATTTTGGTCACAAGGAAACTAAACAACTTAAGTCCGAGCTAAATTGGTGCCTTGGTGCATGTGGGATTTCACAGGTTCTCTATGAGATACAGCACACTAATAAGTCATTTAGAGAGAAAATGATGGCTAAGGCAATGGTTTTGGATTCTGTGGGTTAACCATTACAAACTGCACATAATCTTATAGTGTATCCCTTCTATCAGTATCTTCTGGAGAAGACACATTTAGCTCCATCCAGTGACACAGATGTTTCTGGCTGACATTTACTGAGTCATTGCAAAGGTCATTGCATTGCAGCTACTGATAAAATGTAAGGAGTATGTGTGCAATGTGTCTAAAGCTAATTTAAAATCAAAATGCCTAATCTTTGAAAGCTTGTAGTTCTCAGAGGTCCACTGCAGGCTGAATCGGACTTAATCAGTAATCTGTGTCATTTATCTAAGAAGTGCAAACAAATATGGATATTAAAAAGGCAGAATCAGGAATAGTCTGGCAGCTCTGTGGCTCTGCACTGTAGCACTGGCGGTGTGTGTTGGGCCATTGTGTGTTTATCCAAACACTGGCATAGAACAATACATGGTTATAAAGGGCTTGAGTATCATTTAAATGTGGATGAATGACAACGTTGGTGCTCTGTTCAAAACATGTTTAACAACATAGCAAAGAGGACTCAGCATAATCGCAAACCTTTCAATGAACATCAGCATTGATTTACATTACATGTGTTGTGAGCACTAAATGCCCCATGACAACCAGCACTCACAGGCAGGGCCGTCGCCAGAATTTTAGAAATACCGAAGTCATGAGTCCAAGGGCCCACCTCCCCAAACTAAACCAACTCAGGACGCCAGTGCCCTCAGTGGTACATAGCTGCGGCCCTGCTGACAAGATGGGACAAATAAGAACAACTTATTCTGTTAATGACCAAAGGCCCGGATCTTTGCTGTATAAAATCCATCCTGCATGCACATCGACGATGACAGAGCAGTTTTGCTTTCAGCCCCCTGTGCCTCAGATCATTTGAGCAAATAATGTCTGCATTGCTCTTACTAACTAAACACATTTTTTACACAACAAAATATCAGACTGATCGAACTAATTCAGTCCCAGTAAGCTGCAGCCTGGACATATATATTCAGTCCTCTTCAGGCTGGTTCAAGCTACGTGTCCAGTGCCTGTTTCACTACTGTGACAGTGCAACATTAACACATACTTTGTGTGGTGCAGCCCGACAGTTTGTGGATGAATGACTGACCTGTTTTATCTGTTGCTCTGTGGAGACCTGCAGTTTCTTATAAGAATAACACACAGGTGTATCAGGTTTATATGTATAAAAAAATGTACATGGCATTATTTGCTCCAGAACGCACTCTACCATACATGCACAGATGCAAATGTGCAATCACTCAAATTGCACCCACACACACACACACACATACATATAGGATCGTGTGCACACATTTCTTTGTAGCACATACACCTCCGCTAGAGTGTGATGCTGCGGAATATTCTCAGCGCGGCGGAGGAGGAAGTGGGAGGTGGCAATGCGGGGAGGAGAGAGAGGGGCGGAGTAGCAGCGAGAGGACTGGAGGAAAAGAAAAAGCAGAGGGGGCGGTGAAATGGGAAGAAGGGAGGGGGAGGACAGATGACTGGGAAGGAGAGAGTCAGAAAGAGGGAGACAGCGAGGTGGGGTGTTGAGATCTGAGGCTAATGCAGCCCATAGCAGCTGAGACTCAGCTACAAGCGAAGAGCAGCTGATTCACACATCAACCTTCTCTCTCTCTCTCTCTCCCTCTCATTCTGTCCTCCACCGCCTCAGCAGGATATTGATATTCAGGCAGAGACAGACCAGGGACTGTGTGTCTATGCCGGTGAGGTGACGCGGCATCTGCTCTGAGAGTGTGTGTGTGTGCTTGTCCTTGCCTGTGTTTGCATATGGATTTAAGCTTGTCTGCGCATGTGACTACTGAGTGTCTGCGACGTGATGTGCGTGCGTGTGTGTGTCTGGAAGTTTTATTGATAAATTAATTGGCTGATTTATTAATTGTCATACTGCCAGTAGCTCCACAGGGTTTCAGCAGCATGTCCGCTCAGAGGGAAAAGAATAAGATTTAGATTTAAAATTGCCTAATGACGACTTTTGAAGACGCAGGCTTTATGAAGCTGCTTGTGGTGTTTTGTCACTGTAAAGATTTAATGAGATTCAGCAGGAACAGAGAGGATGAGAACAAAGGAGAAAGTTCCAGATCTTGCAGAGGAAAAGAGAGATAAAGAAATCGAGTGAAGGTAAAAGAAGAGGCAGTAGGAGGAAGAACTGTAAAAGGAGAGGGAGTGTGGGAGTGGAAATGACTAAGGGTTGTGCACAACCAGGCGTTCTGGTGATGTCACTTAGCAGAAATGTGATGTCATGCTGTGCTTGAATGAGCGAACATTAAAGTGATGAGGGGCTGGACGCTGTGTTAGGACAATTGCACTCTGACTTTTGGGCTTTTTACTGAACCTACAGTGACTATCAAGGATTACAATTTTGGCTTTTGTATCCATATTAGAATAATCCTGCTACATGTACTTTTCCCTCCAGTAGTGATATTAGTAGTGTTAAGAGATAATTGTTAAGAAAAATCAATCATACAATAAGGGTTCCTCTAGAAATAGTTTATTTATTTGTCAGGGTGTAAGTATATATTGTATGTTATATTATATAGTATTCTCTTTTCCAGCAGAGCCCCACATCATATTTGCACGAGTACTTTTATTCACCTTAAATGTTTCTAGTTTAATCACAGCTTCCTGAAGTATGATGTCTTTCTATTTATAGCAATCGCTATAGCACAAAATAAAATTAGGTCTTTTTAGAAGGTTGCGATTTAAAAAAAAAATCAACATTTTGGGAAATATACCAAAACTACTTATGTCTGTGCATTAACTTTTCAGCAGTTACTACAAGGCAGTGATTAGCTTAATTTAGCACAAGGACTGGAAGCCAGGGCTAACATCTAGCTTGGCTGTCTCCAAAATTCAAACACATGCATTACCAGTACCTCTAAAGTTCCTGTTTGCTTAATCTGCACCCAAATATCAACGCAAGCTGTGGTTTCACAGGGACTTACGTGCTGTAGATTCTATTCTTTGAGCATTGTTGACTTCCTGGCATCTCTGGTTTTCTCTCTCCTCCCCAACGAGTTAGTTACTGAGCTTTAGAGGTGCTGGTAGGCTACCTGTTTCCCCCTGCTACAGTCTTTTTGCTAAACTAAGCTAAGCTTATCGACTGCCTGCTCCAGCTCCATAGTTAATACAGTGACATGGGAGTGGTATCGATCTTCTTATGTAACTCTATTTCTTTGACCTTTCCCATCATTAACACCATTATCAGCCCCATTTGACCATTATTACACAGTTCAATTGAGTGTTTAAACTGCCAAAGCCAAGTATGGAGGTACAGGAGAGTTTTCCCAACTGCTCGAAATGATGTCATTTTTAATTTGCAATATTGTGATGTTGCTGCTGATTGGAGCTGTGATGTTGAGATCTACTGTGTCTACAGATATTGGACACTGTGCCCTCCAGACAGACACACTGTCCTGCCTCAGCATCAGGTTTAGCTGAGTCAGGGTGTGTGTGTTTTACTTGTCTTGTTGGCTCTCTCCTTCTCTGTGTAGCCAAACCTCAAACCTCTCTGAGGCAGCCAAACCACCGCGGGCCAGGCGGTGGTAGAGGAGGAGGCGGCGGCGGCGGCCGAGGGGCGGGACATGGAGACTTCAGACAGGCGAGGGACATGAGGGACGGCCAGTCAGAGGGCAAGACTGGGGCACACCTGAACAAGATGTCCAATCAGAACACACCCAACAGGAAAGGGAACCCACCTGCAGAGAAGTGAGTGTGGGCAACGGCTGGGCATTTAATTAGATGTAAGCAGTTAGACAAAGAGAAGCTCAACTTGACTTCAGTTTTTATATTTAGATGATTTTGTGTGATACATTTTTTGCTGTTTGAGATAGAACAAACGTATAGGGTGTTTTTTTACCATCAAGGAATCTACAACAAAATTTGGTGTTTGTATTCAGAATATTTGTTGCAGGCCATTAGTATGAAAAGACAGCTTACATCCCAAAGCTGAAGCTTGGTCTCCACATACTTGTGGGATTTAATAGCACAATTATATTTAGGGGTCACCAACCAGGCTTAGGAAATCCTAAAAAGGAATGTGGAAATGACAAATGTGCTTAGAAATAGCTCAAGCCTGAACATTTCCTGTAGCTTCACTCTGCAGTGTAACATGCTTTTGAAATGAAGATAATTTCAAAAATGGTCTAAATTTTAAAAATGTTAAAGAGTGGTGAACTAAATACATTTATCCACTTTCTTATATTTTCACAACCATCATCTGGTCCAAACTTTCAGACAAAAGTCAATGAAAATCAACCCCCCCCACCCTTGTGGTCTGAGCTGAATCAGAATAGGCCTGCTGGTGAATGGGAGCCCGGTTGAACTCTGGTTGGTTTTTGAGTGCAAACAACCTCCCTGCTGCTGCTTATTCAGCACTGGGCTGATGATGTGCTCCCTAGATTATTCTGGTTCTCTCTCTGCCCGTCTCTGCCCGTATCTGTCCTCCCTCCACTTTCTCACTTCTTCTTTCTACTTATTTTGTCTTTGCCTCCTCATGTACATGTTTTGCACATTTTCTCCTCCATGATTCTTCCTTCTCTCTCTTACAATCTCTGTTTATTTGCTGGTAATTGGCCAAAATCTATTTTTCTTTTCTAAAATCAACACTTACTGCATTTTACTTTTGCTTCAGAGTCCTACTGTCATTCATTGTGACCTGGAGGGAAAAATCTGATTCATCGTTACTGAAGAAGCCACTAGAAGCACTGACAGCTGACGATATTGCTTGATCAATCAAGATTAAATCAGCTCATTGACTAGTTCTCCCACTTCCATTGCATCCATAGCTCTTGTTCGTCCGTCCACTGTGAAAACAACTGACATCAGTCCTCTGTCAGTGTCACCATCCATGTCCAGTGTGTCACTGGCCCTCCGCAGCACAATGGGGAGGCAGGGTGGGAAGCCTGGTGTGTTGGCAGGGGACACGAGCCTAGAGCAGGGGGGATGTGAGCCTTTTCTAATCCCCGCTCTATTCTCTGGTAGATTAACGCTTCTAAACCGACACAGAGTGAATCAGCACATCTCTCTGTATCCCTCTAGATCTTCCATTGGACAGTACGCTGGCAGGCCAGCATTATCATCATTTGTGTGTGTGTGTGTGTGTGTGTGTGTGTGTGTGTGTGTGTGTGTGTGTGTGTGTGTGTGTGCCTGCAAGTGCACCATGGGATGCCTGGAAGTACAAGTGGTAAATTATGCAAATAAAATTACACAGCCAATACTTTCATTAAAATTAAAACATTAAAACACAGGCTGAAATGTATCAAGGAGGCCGGTCTGTGTGTGGATGGGAGAGTTTCGTGGCCGTTCAGGCAAATGCTGCCTCCACCTGGTGAGAGAACGAGGGTGAGGTTGTGTGACTTAGGTGACACTCAAGTCACGTGCAGTAAGAAATGTGCAGTAAGCAAAATGAAAGTTTACTCTTCACACTAACAGGCTCCAGAAAACCACAATCTGGAGCTTGTACTTGACAGTGTTGGCATTTTTTTCGTCCCTTGCAGATGCAGTTTGCCTAGTTGTCACAGGGCGGGTTCACACCACCAACCTTTCTAAATCTGGTTTATCTGAACCCTGTAGCGTTTACCACCCTGGTGGGGTTTGTTTGGGTTGGTTTGAACGCCGGGACTCTGGTGGATGGATAAGGACAAATTAATTAATTCTAGATACATAGACTGTTTTATGGAGTAACTAGTTACATTAGTTACCTTATTTAATTACAAAGATAAATGTAACAGTTACTGAGAAAAATGTGTAATTAAAATATAGTTACTTATGAAAACGTTGATGATTACATTGGGGATTACATATGAATATTTTTCTGGAAAAAGCTCGTAGGCTGTATGACGAATAATTTCATTTTGTTGCTCTGCGGGTTTTTCATGTGCACAGTGTCTTTCTTTGCCAGTTCCAGCCACAGTCGTTTAGTAAAGTTTAGTACTATTCTGATACTTTTAATTGGTTCTCATGTTTGAATTTGCAGCGCCACTGCGTCATTAACAGCTGACAACATCCATTACAAATTTAGAAAAGTAATCAAAAAGTGATTGATTGAAATAGTTATCCTACTTTTACATTATAAATAGGTTAACTTGTAATCGGTAACCTATTACATTTCCAAAGATAGATAGATTATATAAAACATAGCCTGATTGTATCCTTTACCAGCCTATTTGTAAGGGCCAACTTTATAATTTTTAAATGTTTGCAATTGTGGTCTTACACTTTGTATGGCAGATGCAAACAAGTCGTGGTATGACACCGCTGATGGCATAGCATCTTCCAGCTGTATTATGAGACGTTGATATGCGCACCAGAACAACACAAACATGAACCTGACGGTGCTCAATGATATATGATATCCATGTAGAAATTTGGAGGGGTTTGTTTTTTTACTCACCGCCTGTATGACCAATAGTCAGACGGCTTGCCTTTTGTGTAAAATTTCTGGACTTGTTTGTGAACGCACACCGTACCTGTTGGAAAACTGTTGGAAAAATTTATTATCCTCACATTGGTTTGATTCAAGAACCAGATCTTTAGGTTTGAGCCTGCCCATAGAAATGTAGATGTTCAACTTTCCATTATTTCTGAGCATTTTAAGGACTTCTTCTTGTCTTGGCTAAAGACCAAAGGAGAATTGTCCTTGTTATCCTGGCCTTAAGGATTTAAGTCAAAGTCAAAGATTAATGAATATTTTGATTTGATCTCTTAGAATAACTTAAACTAACAGACGCTGTTTGTGCTTACTTTTATTCTTATTGCACTAAATTTCATTCCATTACTTATTGTACTCTGAAAGTTGGAAATATACAAATTGGCCTTCCAATCGAGGAATTCCTAATCCATTGCTACCAATGGACACCTCAGCATGAATTCTACTGGACAGTAATGACATTATAAAGGCAGCTTTGGTCATTGGGGTCCTTCAGGAGGTGACGTATTGAAGCCTAAACAATAAGAATTTGTCTTATCAATGGGTTTGTGTTCAGTCCAGAGAATTGTCAGTGATGGTTGATCCTGTTGTAATTTCTTCTTGTGCCTCCATCAGCCACAAAGAAAAAGCTAATGTAGGTCAATGGAGTGTGGAGATTGCTGGCATTATGTTATGTGATCTATTTATGGATAGTAAAGTCCTTCAAACATTTCACAGCCATTTAGGGTCACAAAGTAAATAGCCTCTTTGCTTCTGTTGCTCGCTTCAGTTTCTATGCGTAAAGGAGGTGTTGTGACTGAAGAGAGAGACAAGACAGGGATAGACGGGCTGAAAAAAATGTTTAGACAAAGCATTGACTGTGTCATTGAGGAGGCTGATCCAAACAGCAGGCCTGCACGATGAAATTACAGTTGGTCCAGCTATGGATGTGCACAAAAGAGGTGGATATTTTACACAATGTAGAAATCTTTCCATATGTCTGGGAGGAATCTCAGTCACCCAGGTCATACTTATCCAAAGAATGTTAAAATAAAGTCTAGTTTACCTTGATTTTAACCTTCCTTCGAAAACATTCCATACATTCTCAATTTGTCGATGACAAGGTCCGAGGAGTAGCAACAGACATGCTACACATGTAGCATCCAGGGTGCTGTGTCTTACAACACATTGTTCTAGACTAATAGGGGGACAGTTTGATTAATGGGTTGTAGTACTGAGAACAAACCTAAAAAGAAAAGTCTTTTTTAAAAAGACCTTTTTAAAAGTCTCAGACTGTGCTTTGCCTAATAAGAGATTAAGGATCAGACATGCGGCAAAAAGTCACACCTAGTCAAGCCTTCCAGTCAGAATTTAGGGATTTAAAAAAAACAAAACAAGCCCTACGATGGTGGATGAAGAATGTCGTAGGTTTTGAAGGTCCAAAAAGTCTGCCTTCTTCATAATTTTCAGAGGCCATAAAAAGTAACCATCGTCCTTGTTTTGTTCTCTCATTGCCAGGTCAGACAAGAAGATGACCCTTCCATCACGGTTTCAGAAGGAGGTGCACGCTCACCTTTCCAGAAACTCCCAACAGACTGGTCGTAAGTAGGACAGGGTGCTTTATATTACGCTAAAAATACATTTTATGTAGCTTTTTATGCTAGTCACTTTCTCTAAGCATCATCAGATCAGACATTTACGTTTAAGACTCAACTAAAAAAAGACTGTTTTCCAGTGTCATGCTGTAGCATCTTGTGCTGAAGTATCAAGTCACACGCATCCATCTCTTACTGACTTTCATGATTTTGTGATGGGACAAACAGCAACCCATCTCAGTTGGTTCTTTGAACTTCCTGTAGACATGGGTTGTATTTTCAACGCTAAAAATGAGCCATCAGGTGTCTGTGTGAGCCTAAACTAAAAATGTGTTTGTTGTCTTGTTGCCTGTTTGAAGAAGGGCTATGATCTGTAGCCTGGGGGAAAGCACTGGAATGTAATAAACTACATAGCTTTGAGGCACATACCAGGAGGAGTGCTGTTTAAGTTTGAAACTGACTGATTTAAGAGCCCATGCTTCCTAAAGAGACATCCCTAAGTGAGGAGGAAATTATGAGCGACTCGAGTGCCTTTATTTGGGGGGAAAAGCATGCCATGCAGTCCACAAGTTCCAGGGGCAAGAAGATCAAAGTCGAAGCAGTAGTTGCTTCCATGTGTAATCTTGCTTTTCTTCTTCTGTTTTTTTTTCCTGTCCAATCTTCCAGCACCCCTGAATCTGAATGAGAGCCTCAGCTCTGGGAAAGGAAAGCCCTATAACCCTCAGCAGGTCCAGGGTCGTATCAGGGAGATCCTGGGGAAGTACAGTAATGGGTTCTGGGTGTCGAAGCTGCCTCAGATCTACAGAGAGCTGTACAAACAGGACCTGCCTACTGAGGCCATCAAAGACCTGGACACCTGGACACACATATGCACTGTATGTACTTCTTATGTTACTGTAGTTATTTTTAACTATTATACTCTGTTTTTAAATAATTACTTTTGTGATAAAATTATAATATTTATTTCTTGTAATGGTACAGTTAACATTACACTGCTTATGCTATCAAATATTGTACATGTTATGCCCAAAATCTTAAAACCACAAAAGCACATCTGAGAAAATAATAATGCACAGTTGAAGTATACCAGTTATTTCATGTTGTGTTGGTCACCAGACCAGGGCTGGTCAAGTGTAAAATACACTGGCCAAAATAGAGACATTTTCTTACTTTCTGGAAATATGGCACACCATTTTCAGCAGTATTTAATATATAGTTACCTTAACTTAATTTGATAAACTTCACTATATAAATGGGCAGATTTTTCAATTTGGAATCTCTGTTTTTTTATTCTCTCTCTTTATTTCAGACTTTATTTAACTAATGTGCCGCCACATTAGACCACAAATAACTAGTCAACTTTATTCATATTCCTTTTATTCTTCTAGGTAGAGAAAACCTGCAGCAGCAGCCCATCAGAGCTGCTGCTTTACCCCGCCAAGGATCAGACCACCACATCCTCCCCTTCACCCATCCTTAACCCAACCTCCATATCTGCCCCGGTCCCGGCTTCAAACACCCCCACAGAAAAACCACTGGAGTCCCCAACCCAACAGAGACCCCCAGGCACCCATCTGACTCGCTCTGGTTCTCGCTCTCCTCAGTCTCCACCGTCGTCCTCCTCGTCCCCCAGCCCCCCCTCCTCCCCTGCTACCCTCAGTCCTGATCTGAAGCTGAAACTGGAGGAGCTGCTGCTGAAGTACTCCAACGGCTTGTGGGCCCACGCGCTGCCCAAGCTCTTCCAGGACACATACAAAGTCAGTAACAGTTTGAAATACTGTCATGTCCTTTCAGGAGTGAGCTGCACTTAATGTTCAATTTTTTTACATTTTATTTTATTTATTTACAAAGACCAAACTGCCCGCACATGTCCTGGAGAACCTTCACCTCCTCTCCGACATCTGCACCATCGATTACCCGATGCCAGACAACCCCAAGAGGGCCATCTTGTACAGAAGGAGCAGCAGTGGGGGTGGAGGAGGAGGAGAGGATGAAAACTGTAATCGGAGGAACTCCTCGGTCAGTGAGGAGGAGATGAGGGTGAGGCAGGAGCTGGGGAGGAGGCTCAGTAACCAGGCGGTGCCTTCTCTGCAGATTCCCAAAGAGGAGTACCCCTCTGTGCTGGTGGTGGAGGCCACAAACACCAACGGAGTTATCCTCAGGTAGGAGAGAAGTGTACGAGCGAATGTGCCGTGAGACTAGACAGTTAATAAATCGCCCACTGTCTGCCTCTCTTCTTCTCTCAGGTACATAGGAGAGGGTTACTCCCAGGCCCAGGAGTCCATGGAGGATGAAATGAGGGAGTTTTACGGCCTGGATCAAAGCAGTCCAACCTATTTATCAGCTCCATCCTCAGGCCAACTTGTTGCTGTCAGGGCCGAGGAAGAGGAGGAGATTCTGAGGGCGCAGGTCTGTGAGGTCATGGCCGACAAGGTCAAGGTGAGAGGTCAAGGAAATATCCAAGGACACTTATAATGATGATGGATCCAAAACACAAATTTAAACACGAGTGTAGAAATCTTTCCAAACTGATCTGGGTTGTCCTGTAAGGCAGAGGACGGGGGAGGTTATCAGGTGAACTGTTGGATTTTGAGGTGAGAAGAAATAAAAGTCATCCCTGTGGTGTTTGAATTGGTTCTGCAGGTGTACTATGTGGATCATGGCTTCTCGGAGGTGATCAGCAAAACCAAAGTGTTCGAGCTGCACGAGAAGTTTTTCCAGCTGCCTTTCCAGGCGACCAAGTGTAAACTGGCAGGTGAGTCTGAATTGAATCAACACATCATCAGGACATCTAAAAAGTCCTTCACCCTCCCATTTTCACACCAGCTAGTTAAAATTGATGGTGTGTGTATTCAGGCCTGGAGCCGTTCTGCCAGGAGCCTTCCGTGCTGAAGAAGTTTGAGACAATGGCAAGCGGAAGGATCCTATTGGCTGAGATCCTAGAGAGAGGGCATACCCCTCTTGTCGTCCTGTACGACACGTCGCAGGATGATGATGTCAACATCAACGCTGCCTGCATGAAAGTCCTGCAGGACAAGACACTGGCCAGCCCGTTACAGGTACAGGAGAGTCTGTGTGTGTGTGTGTGTGTTGGTTCGTGTGTGTGTGTGTGTGTGTGTGCAGGTCACTAAACTCTTCTCCCCGGCTCTCCTTTAGGTGAACAGTGCTTACATGAACGTGACTGTCAGCAGCGTCTGCTCAGATGGGACCATCTACTGCCAGCTGCCCTCCAGAGGCCTTGCCAAGCTGACTGAAATACTGGAGAATATAGAGACATACTTCCACTCACAGGTTAACACTATGTTTCATTTGATGCCTCAAGTGCCTCTTTGAGAGTGTAAATTCTTTCATTTTTTATTCATTTATTGATTATGGTGCAATTATGATAATTATTTTAACAAATAGAACCATAGTTATGAGGACAGCACTGACATACTTGTCATTTTTAGTTAATATGTCAATACACAGGCTACAAGGAGAACCTCACTAATAGAACTAATAGAATAGTGCTATTTATGTTGTTGATTTTAGTATTTATTGTAGACCCACTTTTGGTTTTCCACCTACACCTCTAAACTTATTCCAGTCTTCAAATCATTTGACAGCTCGTTTCATTTGCTTCTGTCTGTTCTGTTCTTCTCAGTTTGTTCTCACTTGTCAGCCTCTTCTTTGTTTAGCTTTGCATGTCGCCTTTCAGTTTGGTAGATGCAGCAACTGCATTGGCATATGTCTGTAGATAATGTAAATATTATATAGAGAAAGATGTACTGTACAACTTCCTTGCCATGTGCTTAAGTGTCTGTGAAACTGATCTTCTGACTAAAGGTTTGTATTATGTCTTTATTCCAGGATGTTTAGCTAGGTGCCATATTCACAGGGAGGAAACAGAGTACACTAGGAATCACACATTCATTTTAAAAGCCTTATGTGGATGTATTTGTGCTCAGGCGGAGTTGTGGACAGATTGAGATTAGTCTGATAATCTGGAGTTAAGACATTGCCAAGCCACTTAATCTGTGTGCAGCGCAGTGGATCTGATGCTTTTTCTAGTTGTGCCACTGCTGTCCTTTAAAGCTGATAGTTGTGTGTTTAGGTAAACACAGTGTAGAGTCTGCTAATGTATTTTACCAAAGCTAGAGACTTCTTGCAGGGTTGCATCTGACAGTGTACTTAAAATCATCAAGCATGTAGGGAAGTAATACAACTTTTAAACATGCAATTTTTCATTACATACTTCATACAGATGATTTCCACAACCTGTAACAAACCAGATGATCTGGTCTGGTTCGGAGAATAACTTTAGCAATTTAATATCCAGTGTGGCAATTCATAGCTGAGACCAGCATTGACTAGCTGTTAGTAACTCCCTCTGCTGGTGTTGGTCACTTTAGTGTCATTGATCATTGTAAAAAATTTAGGTATGTAAATGGTAACATAACTCCCCTAGGATTAAATAAACCATTAATAATTCAAACAAATGCTATCTTAATTTCTTTAAACGTCAACTGCCCCTTTCCACTTCAGTTACCCACATATCTAAAGTCCTAATCTTCATTGCAGTATACACCTGCAGCAGACTGGGTGGGCCTGTGAAACATCCGTGTGAGCTTATTTTATTGCAGTCATAAAGCAGCAGTTGCACATAATGACCTCTCCCATCCAGACGAAGTACAGTCGAAGTACAGAATGTAAGAATATGATGATCAACGGCTCCTTGATTAAAAACAGATTTCTGTTCCAGGTGACATCAGAGTTCCTGGTATCCCGACCTTTCTGTGGGAAAGGATGTCTGGCCCGCTACAAAGGCAAATGGTCCCGCGTAGAGGTAAGATGGCACCGCTCCCTCCAGCACAGACTGTGAATTATTAAACAAATCTATGTATGATGGATATTGGCCTGGTGTAGTTACCCCTGACACCAGAGATTAAAAAAAGTGTATCTCCATCCAAACTACTGGCTTATTCCCTGCACATACCACCTCCCCCAGACATTGTTCTAATATATTCTACTAACAATAACAGCTTGCATTTTTATAGCACCTCTAAAGGGAACCAAGGGTGCTGTACAAATGTCACTATGTAATCCTTGTAGTAATCAACAACACAACAAGCCTGATCATGATTTAGATTTTAAATGTAAGATGGTAACAGCCAGGTACAGCAGAGACACTCAGACAATCTAACAGCCATTATACGCAACACTCTGTACCTCCATATACTGGTCGGAAACTATTGTGTTTATTTGGTTTACTGCTGTGCTCATCTTGGCTTTCGCTGAAATTCTTTGACGTTGGGTCTTTAGATCACAAACCTTCACGGCAGCAGAGTGCTCGACATCATGTTCATTGATGTGGGTGTCCAGGCTTCTGTAGAGGTGTTTGAGCTGAGAGAGATCCCACCGCCGTTCCTCCGTGACCTTATGGCCATCCCGCCCCAGGTGAGTGTCTTTTTCCTCAAAGTGCAGTGTGAAAAACAGTCAAGAACAATCATGTGGTCATAGGGGACTTTTGTCAATGAGCTCTCATAGTTAGAGCAGCTTCATTATTACAGACCTACGGATTATCTGAGAAAATGACATCCGGCTAACTGTGTTTAGGCTGTGAAGTGCTGCCTAGCAGACCTGGCTGTCAGTGTCGGATCTTGGACTCCGGATGCTGTCCAATGGCTTCGAGAGAAAGTGCTCAACACCACAGACTGTAGCATGAAGGTAAATTGCCTCCTTCCTTAACATAAAACAGACTTCATACTCAAAATATGCCTTCATGACTAATAGTAGTATTTTCCTCTTGTCCGACGGTAACCATGTTTATAGATCTTTGTCCTTCTCTTCTCTGCTTTGTTGCATCCTCCCTCCTTCTGCTTTTCTTCTTCATGTACCTCCACACTCACTTTGACATTTCCCCCCCAAAGGTTGCCAAAGCAGATGATACCAAGCGTTGCATCTACGTCCACCTTTTCACCGACAAGAACTTCCACGACCCGGCCCGCAGCCTCAACCATCAGATGGCCCAGTCTGACCTGTTCAAAAAGCGACCAGATGTTTTCCTGACGAGCCACAGGTTTCTGCTGCTTTTATGTTCACCTGTTTTATTACAAGAGTCATACATTACCTCACACACTAAATGTCTTGTTAATTTAATTCCACAGCCCTGCCAAGATCTCCACAGCCAGCTTATCCTCCAAGACTTCCAGCAACAGTGACTCCACCAATGGGAGTCCAGTGTCAGGTTCTGTCCCAGCCAAGCCTCACCTCAAGAGGGCTCTCTCAGGACCCAGAGGAGGTGGAGGTGGCAACACGACCACCACCAGTCCACCAGAGACACCATCATCCCCCAAATCTTCTCTCCAGCTGCCGCCATTACTAGAGCTGCCCCCGACAGGTAATAAAGAAAGTGGACATCTTAGCCATTAAAGACAAAAATGTTAATTAAATCAAACGTGTATGTATTAGTGTTCAGGCCAGTATTTGGCCTCACTGGAGCAGAGAATATCTCATGTTCACATGTCTGTCTTTTTCTTCTCAGGAAACAACGTGGACGTCTATGTATCAGTGGCGTGCCATCCCGGCCACTTTGTGCTGCAGCCCTGGAGAGATATGTACAAACTGGTGGTGCTGATGGGAGAGATGATTCTCTACTACAATAAAACTGAGGAGAAACCACTCAACATAGAGAAGAATCAGATCTACGCTGCTAAAGTGGAAAACAAGTCAGTTAGGCAATGATTTCATTTCATTTTATGAAAACAGTGGGTATATCTGAATAATATAATAAATACTGCTTCTAAACATTGAACAGCCCTGGCTCAAAGCCGACTATTATTAAAAAGTATTATTTAGTATGGTCTCTGTGCATTTGTGCCTTGTTTCTGTCTGTTGTGAAGCAGTTGTAATTTACCTAATAATATCAAGTCTTCCTCCTCCTCTTTCTCTCAGCTGGCATCGTGTGTTAGTGAAGGGAGTTCTGACCAATGGCTTGGTGTCTGTGTACGAGTTGGACTACGGCAAACATGAGCTGGTCAGCTGCACCCAGCTCAGACCTCTGATCAAAGAGTTCAGGCAGCTGCCGTTCCAGGGAATCACAGCTCAGCTGGCTGGTGAGTAGAGCGGACCACGCAGAGCTCGAGTCTAATGGCTGTTACTGAGGTCATGTCTGAACTTTCTAAGTACATTTATTTAAAGTGGTCTTATTATGCTCATTTTCAGGTTCATCATTTTATTTAGCGGTTGTACAGCAACACCTCTGTTCACCGTGTGTTGAACGTTTAGTTTTAGCTATGGAGTGATCTTACCTCTATTCAGTCTTTATTGGGACTCGCATATGCGCAGTAGCTAGTTAAGAACTACTAGCCAATCAGGTGTAGGAGAAGCACGTAACCACGCCTCTGTTGAACTGTACATGTTCCTGAAACAGCTTTACAATCTAGACCGGAGCAAGAGTTTCAGAGTGGTAAGTTATTAATCTGTACCAAATTTATCTTTCATGCGTAACATTTTGACTGTGCACTGTCACAGTAACAACTTAATGTCCATTGACTGCCTGGAGGCAAGCCTATGTTCAGTAGGGAGGGTGTTAGTGAGGGGAGGCAGCAGGTAATGACTTGTCACATTGTGCTGCAGCTCAGTGTGTTTCTCCCTCGGTGTTTTTTAGGGCATGCCTAACTAGCTGCTCGGGCATTACAAAGTGAAGCAGATAGGTTACGGAGGAAAAGGCTGGGCTACAGACCAAAACAAGAAGTACACAATTCTAGTATTTCCATTTGCTTCACTATATGTCAGAGGAAGATATTGTACTTGTTACTCATTACATTTATATAAAAATAGTTACTTGTTACCTGCTAGGAGGGATAATCAATTATTGCCTTCCTCATTTGGCAACAATTAAAACAATAGTAAATTTTATGATTTAGCACAACAGGTAATAAATTTGCCTGCGTTGGCAGGAAAGGGCCCAGATTGATTTGGTGCTTATCGCCACTCTTCTATTTTCTGTTATAAAAGTTGAATGAAACACAATGTTTAGTCAGTGAGCACATTAGCAAATTATTCGAATAGCTATGACCCTAGCAAGCAGAGTGCCTACCGGGCATTTCTTTTAAGTAGCATTAAATGCTAACATATCATCAGCATAAAAGTGAGCCTTACATTCAAACATGTCTCCCTCGCAGGAGTGAAGCTAAGGCAGTGGTCGGAGGAAGCTTCCATCGTTTTCAGGAACCACGTGGAGAAGAAACCACTTGTGGCCCAGCTGGAGGCCGTACAGGAAGCCGCTAACCCGTGGGACAGGAAGTTGACAGTCTTCCTGGTCGACACTTCACAGGAAGAAAGGGACATATGGGTGCATGACATCATGGCTGAATTTGCAGATGAGCTGACCAACGAGCTGTAGGCGACAGAAGGTCGTCGGCAAGTCTTACTAGCCTCCTGTTGCTAAGTGGTGACACTATGAGTTGTGGGTAGACAAAATAGAAGAAGCTTATCCATCTTTATCTATCTGCCATTTAAGGGGACGGAGAGAAGAAATGAATGAAGTAGTTACAAGAAGAAGGGAAATAAAGTGAGAGGTTTGATAGCATGTAGAGACTGGCATTGACAGAAAGATAAGAGGTGCAGGTGTTGTAGCCACTTGCTTGTCGTGTTTTGGACTGTGCATCGAAGGACATTGTGATGTGATTTTGAGTGACTGCAGTGTGACCATTGGACAATACGCTCATGCATGATGTTGGTCCAAACTTGCCACAAATACTCAAAAAAATCCCATCAGCATACGGTAACAAGCTGCTGAATCTATCCCTAATAATCTCACAAAGCTGTGGAAATGGCACAACATGCATTCTTTAACCATTCGGTGTGGCTTTTGATCCAAAGCGGCATCTTACCCTAGAGTATCGTGAGTGCATCCAGTTTTAGTGTGTGTCATCCTGGGGACGCCTGAATACCCTCAACCCTGCCAATGTGAGCACCATGCAAAGTGTGCACAAAATGTTCACACTAACTCGTTCTCTCGTGCTAGGAAGACTTACATGCATTTGTTTACAAAATCAGCTTTTTGGATGGTATTTCTGATCGTCATAACGTTTACAAATGTTAGAGCAAACATTCCCCTAAGAGGAGAAGAAATAGACGAGTCAGAGATTTGGGAGACAGACGAAATGTAGTCTTTCCTTTGCCCAAGCAAGATTTTTCAGTTTCGAGACCAATCTATCTCTAATTTTGCAATGAATTTATTCATACTCAAAGACAGAGTGCAATAATTACCTTCTTGGTAATCGCGGGGAAGTGTCTTAAATGTCATGAGAAACAGTTTTGGCAGCTTTTTAGTAGCTGGCCAAGAAAGACATTTTTAAGTTAATTCGTTTGGTGAGGAGTGACATACTTGATGTGGGAGATGTCGGGGTTTTTCTTATCTGCACATAGAGCAGAAGAGCCTTTTCTTGGAACTTTCCATTGAAGGCTGACAAACGCCACCATTTTTTAACAAGTTAGTTTGTGGCCAAGTGTGAACAAGATAAATGTGACTTCATCAAATCTGTTTTGTGCAGAATAAAACCCAGACAGTTCCCCGGACAGGTGTAAGTTATGAGTGTGCGTTCATGAAAGCCCAGCTTCTGACTCCTGTGACGGCAGCGTCTCATCCATCTCTTTTCCTCAATGTGAACCACTGATTCCAGTGTGACTTTATGCTTTTTAGAAGTAAAGGAGTATCTCTCCGTAATCACTCCGTTTCCTGTCTGACAGCGAGACTTTCAGCTGATCACATGTGCTGCATGTTGCAGATCTTTCTGAATTGCGTGCACACATACAGTTTGATGTTATAATAATAAGCAGATTAGGCTACACATAGTATTAAGCTTTCAGATTTTTAAAATAGGAGATAAGTTCTGCTTGTGGTTGGTTCCAGTGCCGCCATCAAATGTTGGCCTGATGTGGGATTTTATTCTGAAATGTGACCTTTTTCCTGAAACACCTGCACCGTGGTTTTGGATGCTCAAACGCTTTTCCAATTCTGCAGACAGTAGACCTGACAAAGCTCAAAGCTGCATTATCGTTAAGAATTGACATTTAATTTAATTTATATTTAACTTATATTCTCTAGATGATAATTACATTATCATTTCCATTTTGTCTGACAATGACCTGGAAGTAATAAAATTTTTGTTTTTGGAATTAAGTCTGCCTGAGAGGTTTTCATGTGATCAGTCAATTCACTTATGTACAATGTTACAATAGTGTCATGCTGTTAAAATGAAAGTTTAGAAAACTCATATGATTTTTTATTTCTTTATTAAAATAGCAAAAGATTTCAGTCTTATTTACATGTTATATCGCTGCAAAAGATTCATCTGTCTACCAAGACAACAAAATAAGATAAGGAGTCATAGACTGTTCATACAATTAGAGGTAGGCACACATGACATACAAGTCTATACCTACATTACAAACATTACCAAAATGTTATTCAGTCGTAGTTGGATTAACTTTGTGGACTGATTTAGAAGCATTAGTGCCTCCAGTCCTTGTCAGTCTCTTCAGCAGCTAACGGATGGAGAGCATCATCACAAACTCTGAAGAGGAAAAGAAAGAGGACAAAACGCGTCAGTGGTGACTTTATCTGAAAAACACTCACACACACAGGTTAATAAATCAACCGTATAAATGTGCTTATTCTCACCTTCAAAGTCAATGTTTCCATCTGCGTTAATGTCCAGCTCCTTTAAGATCTCCTCCAGTTCTCCTTTCTTGAGCTTCTCTCCCAGCATCGTCTTGACCGCCTCCTTCATCTCATCCTGGTTGATCTTTCCATCTCCGTCGAGGTCAAACTTTTGGAAAGAAGAGAAAGTGATGAAAACGGGTTGATGACAGGATGAAGGTGGCTTTACTTTGGAAATGTCAGTAAGTCAAAGTGGTGGAAAAAAATCTACGAAATTGCCCAAATTAACAGGAGTTCTGTTCTGTAAAATTAAATTTGTTGTAATTGATCCTATTATTAATACTGTTCACTTTTCATTCAAAGCATTTTCGAGATGCATTCAACCTGAATTAGGTTTAGATTAGCTCTTTTTATGTCTGGTATATCAGCTTACGTTTATAAAATTCATCTGGCTGACTTTCCTTTCATTCCTTTCGCTGGTAGTTAGCAACCATGTGGATTGTTTTATCATCAGTTTGACTGACCTGTACAAAGGCCGATTGGAGCTCTTTGAGTCCCAGCATGTCAGCAGTCTCTCCCATCATCCTGGGTCCCATCAGTTCAGTAAAGTCTTCAAAATCCATTAACCCGCCCACTGTGGAGAGGAGAGATGTCAAGGGCCACAAAATGAAAGATCATAAAAATAAAATGCCTTTTTATCTATTGTGTGTGTGTGTGTGTGTGTGTATATACTGTATAACTTTTAAATGGTCTCTTATGAGCTCACTTCTCATCTTGATTTGTTGTACTATCTCCAGCAGCTCCATTTCTGTGGGCATGTATCCCATGGTCCTCATGCATTCAGCCACATCCTTGTAGTTCAGGTATCCATCTTGATCGTAGTCAAACTCTTTGAATGCCTCTTGCAGCTCTGTAGGAAAAGTCAGGGACCACAATGAGATTACAGCAGTTCCAGAAGTGGTTAATCAGGTTGAAGTGGTTGAGTGTACGCCACTGGTGCGATGTCACAATCCTAAAAGTATTATTCTAAAATATTACAGATCTGAAAACCCAGTTTTTGGGAAAGAAAGCAGCCTATTCTAGTACAGTAATCTAATCTTATGAATGGGTTTCTAAGAGTAACAAATTCATTTGACAACTTTTTTTCAATGTATCTGAAGAAGATGAATTAATTGAAATACAGTTAAGAGGAATTTTTTTCACAGACATAAATTCAAAAAGACTCCTTTTATGAACTTCATAGTCAGTTACAAGGAAGCATTTTTATGAAAGTGGAAAAATGGACAGGAAATGAAATGGACTGGAATGATAAAACCACAAAAAAATCAATACTGCTTTATGAGTGTGCGTTTGTTATAACAGTAACTGATCAACATGCATGGCAATGTGCTTGTTTGATTAACTATTTCAGTCATGGGTTTTAGGCTTTCTGGTACTACTTACTACTTGATACAGCTATTAATATGTTAACACTTGTAATATCCATTATCTTCTTTAATGTGACACTTACCGTCCAACTCAGCCTGAGCTAATTCTCTGTCCTGCAGAAACAAAAACAAAAGCGTTGAAATACAAATCTGTTTTTATAATTAGAAAGATACATTTGCACCATGCAATATCAAATATTACCAAAGTATCTTAACACCAATATTTGTAAGTAATAATATAAGCATGAATATTAAAATGATGCACGTTGATGTCAGAAGTGGACATGATAAAATGACACAAGACAATTCTCGGGTATGACCATTGTTTATAAATCAGTTTCAATATATGTACAATGGCAGAAGGTAAATATTTTGAATCATCCAAGTGTTTGGCAGTGCTCTTTATTTGGATAACACTAATCAAGTGTGGCAGTAAGCCTCAACTAATGAGCCCACTAATACAACAGGCACAGGGCTTACTGAAAGCTCAAGGCAGACCAGGAACGAAACTTGAAGGACACCGGCTGACTTCTACCTCGCTTTTGACCCTGATGTTTTAACGTCTGACATTAACAGTGTCTGACAGTACCTTTAAATGGTAACGAGCCTCCACTGTATTGTGGAGATCTATGCCTTTAGATCTTAATCCTATAAATTATAGATTTTGGTGGAAGGTCACAGCAGAGGTCATGCACCATCATAGCCATGAAGAGGATGTTCAAGTCCAGTTCAACTGTGCGGTATTACTGAACATTTAAATCACAAAATGAGCGTCTGCTACTTACCGACCCAAAAACACTGTTGAGCACGGAGTTGTATACTTTGTTCATACTCTCCGTGTTTTCTTCTTTGACCTTCTTTGGACTGACCTGATGGCGTGTGGTGCCATTTTCTATGTGGAAGATATACAATAGTAACCCTGAGTGGATGGCATGTAAGCTCCGGTGTGAGAGGGTGCCATCCCTGGTCTTCTACTTGCTCAAGCGACCTGTCAATTGAATTGTAAATAACTAGCTAAATGTAATAATACATACCTTACATGTCAACTTAGATTTGATTACACAGTGAAAGGTTTTCTCAACCACTCAATACATATCAGCAGCACTGGCAATTGAACTTTACTGCTACAGATAAGAAATACCTACTTAACATGTTTCCCTTGGGTTATATATTTGGTGGTAGGTCAACTTAATACATCAGGGAAACACACAACATGGCTGTACATTTGATTGTCTGTCACACATGAATATGAATGTACCCGTCTGATGTGGCTGAGTTGACAGAAGTTGTAGAGGGTGTCCTCTCTCCTGACTTGGACATGCTGTGGATAAACAGAGGCATACACTGTGAATCCAATGGTAACATTCATTCCACTGTTAGATACAGTGTATACACGCAAATAGGAAAGGTTGCGAGAGGATTAAAATCAGTTGTTATCAAAGTACTTCAATGTTAATAAGTTATTTCTTTGGTGGTTTCAATGCAGATATTTGATTTCCCCGCTATCTCCAACATCTTAAATATGGATCCAGCTGCTTCACTGCAATTTACTTACCTTAATGCCCTCTCCTAAATGGTGAGAAAAGAAAGCAAGAAGCCGAGCAGCACAGCCCTTCTTGTCCTCCTTCAGCGGTGCTCCACTTGTGTTGTGAATGGCTGCACATTATCCTGTCCGTTCTGTTTTTCCTTCCTCTCTTGACCTCCTTCCGTCAGAGAGGCTTAGCAGGTAATTACCTGGCTAAACATGCAGCCAACGATTAGAAAGCAAAACGTGGAGCAGCAGTGTGACTGGTGTGCCCTTCAAGAGGTCAGTTTTCAGCTTCAAGTGTCTTTATTTGGAGGCTCTCGTGATCGTAACGAGCCTCCAATTTTCACGTTGGCCCTTTAGCCTTGCAGAGTTGCTCTTGGTTCTGCAGTGAGGGGTTTGTGGGCTGGTGACTGTGTTGGGACAGTGCAGGAGTCATATGGAATCAATGGCGGGTTGAAAAATTTTAATACAAATACAAGATGTTGATCACACACATCATTTCATGTCAATGCATAGGCCTAGTGTGATGTCAAAAAAGTGAAGGCATGACCAATCAGAGAGTTTTGGGGCTAATGTTGATCCCTTCAATTTGACTGATAAAGAGTTGTGATGCAGATATAGGCTGTGTTTATGTGTTTACTACTAGTCATACTATTGTTGACAGAATACAATAGTATGACAGAAAAGCTATGACAAACCAGTGTAGTGAACTGTAAGATGAGAAGATTTAGCAACAAACAGGTGTGTGTAGCTGAAAGACAGGTTGTTAGCTTTTATGAATCAGTTAATTGTATAGCTGCCATTTAAAATGTTCTGTTTTTTTAATATCTTTTTAAATTTTTTGTATATCTTTTTATATTTAATTTGCAGCAGACTGAAAATTCCTAGTGGAGGTTCTGGTGGTTTTAAGGAGTGTCTTTTAAATTAACCAACAGGAAAAAATAAAATCAAGTTCCGCTTCATTTGCATAATGTCGGCGTGGCGCACGTGTGTCGTAGCCTAGCTACTTCGTCAAGAAGGAAGCCTATTACCTGAGCTCAGGTAGGCAGACTAAAGTTAGCTCAGTTGTATTGGTAAATGTAACTTTTTTGACTTTAGCGAAGGAGTTGTTTTGTCATTAATGGCGGATGTCGCCCTCAGTTTTCTTCCCAAGTGAGGTATCTCCCTGTAAAATCTGAACAAACTTCTGTTGCCTATCAAGGTAATTTAACTTTTGTGTGGGGAATGTTACGGGCGCAGTTGAAAGAGGGGAAAAACATTAGTTTATAGGTAGCTAAAATTAATTGTCAGAATTGACGGAAACAGCCTGCTCTATGCTGTAGGATGTAAAAGACAGTTCAAAGGCAAATGTTTGAGCCATCAGAGTATGTTCATTAATTTATGACACGTGTGGCGTAGGCTCACGTTACACCTTGAATTAGCCTATTATTCAAAGACGTGTGGGTAAACATAACATTTTGAGGAAATTAGATGGGCTTCCTAGTAACATAGCGTGTCTCTACTCTTGACCCTGTAGACGAACTTATTTTGTTAAACAACATACATACATTTAATGTTGTCCAAAATCTATTTTTTATGATAATACTCCACCAGATGCTGCTGAAGTGTTTGATCATAAATCACTTTTATGTGGAACATTTAGTTTTTTGGCGCTTTATTTTATTTTTCTATGGGACTCACAAGTGTAGACCGTAGGCCGAATAAAAAAGGGTACACACATTGACTTTTATTTATTTTATTCGTTTGTTGACTAACGTTACTAAATAAAATGGAAAAAATAGGACATATTTTGGTCCTGCCAGACTTTCACTGCACTGCACAAACTGGTTTGTTTAGCAGTATCAAAGTAAACAAGGGTCCTAGAAAGGCAGTTCCGGTCCTAGGATTGGCAGCTGCCATACTACTCCCTTGTTACGTAACATTTGTAACAAGTGAGACTTGACGAATAGCAATAGATGATAGTTTATGGAGCGTAAACGTTTTATATTTATTTGCAAAAGTAAAAACAAAACCTTTCTGGAAATAGGCTACCACATGACACGAACAGTACAGCAAAGCATGATGGGAACATTCAGTAGTTGCACTTAAATTAAGTGCCCTTTCTTTTTAAGACGTCACGCGACTAGTGTACAAGTTTAAACCATATGCTGTGTATAAAAAGGTTTAAACCTATTTGATTTTTATGTTCTACCTTAAAGGAGTATCGCTGCTTATTTCCGTGACACCGTCAGCCTGACTCGTGTGTAGTTGAATCACGTTCCCTTGTGTTCCCTTTATAACATATATTTACCTGGCAGGGGAGACATACTGGCTCCAGAAGGTGGTTCTTCTCTGGCGAGGCTCAACCATTACACTTGACGGTTGTGTTGACACCTGGCGAATTCCCCAAATGTGGGAATCTGACTTGCGTAATTTCTGATAGTGGGGGATTGCGTTCTCGCTCTCCCCTATAATAATGTGAAAGAAAATAATACACATTACCCTAGTGGATGATAGAGGGTTTAAGTCAGTTGCTTTCGTTTCCGGCCTATGGGATCGGAAAAAAACATTTACGCTAGTTAATGGCGAGAGTTACCTTGTTTTTAGATCCTGTTTGAACTGCGCCCTGATGATGTTTGTCAATTTAAAAAATTATGTCTATAAAGAAAGTTGCAGTTTGTCGTGAAACAGTAAAATTACATGTCGTTTGTGTGAAACGTTAGTTAGCAGTAATGCTAACTAATGTTTATTAAAAATAACACAAGCTGATGCAGTTTTAATTGCCTTAATTGCTTCAGAGACCCCTGAATTAATGAGATGTAATGTTTGAACTCTTTTGAAAAGGCAAAATAGCAAGGTTTTTTATCTACAAATTTATATTTGTGAATATGAAGTTCGGCTATAATAATGAGATGATGACAAATAAGTGTTTTATTTGTACGTTATTTCCTGGGAAATCAAGCAACATTCAAATATTTTCTGAAACAAAGGCACATAATTTTAATGAGACAATTCCAAAAACAGTTTCTGGAAATCCACCATGGGAACCACCATGCTTTCATTCATCTCAAGTGTACTGCAACTTTTTTTACATGCAATATATTATTTGTAATTCTGAAACATGTCTGATTTTATGAGAGCAGTGTCATTTGTCACAGCTTTTTTTTACCTTGTGTCGTTCCACTCTTTCACCGCTTGGGGGCGACATTACCTGCCCTCTTGTCAAGCCCACAGCGCTTCAGGTTTCGCCTGCTAAGTCACAAGGCTGCCTTTAACCTGCATGCATTTTATAAATTCCACTGTAATCTTTTTTTTTTTCAGACGGAACATTTTTTTCAACAATGGTGACGGTTTCCAATGCAATGCCGTGCAGCTGTGGTGGCACTCGGGAAGTGTTTTTGAACTGTATGTTCACGTTGATGTTTGTGCTGGTACTGAGGTCAGTCTGTTTGCCCATTAACTGGGAACAATCTTACACAACCCTTTTCCTTTTCCTAGTCAACCCGTCCCCATGCTGAAACAGAACAGGCTCGACTTCAGCTGAATCCAAAAACTTTATTTAGAAAAAAAGAAATAAGATGAGAAATTGCTCTCACAGTTTGGAACAACAGAGAACTACATTAGACAAACATGTTTTTTTTTTCATAACATAAATGTGACGAGATACAAGTATCGTTTACAACCTTTTTGATGTGTGCTATTTTCAGTGTTTCTCCTTCCCTTGATTCGTTCAGGAAAGTTAAGGTTGTATGCAGGTTTGATTAAATGCTTTATTTTCTATAATGACAACTTAGTATATCCAATTTGCTAATTTCTTTAACTTGTGCAGTCTTGGTTAGGCACCTTTTTGATTCTTTCAGTTAATTGCTTACATAGTCGGTTGTGAATGTATTTATTTAAGTATCATGTTTTTTTTCTTGTTTCTATGATTGTTTACATGGAACAATATGCATTTGCCCTGGACATATACGTTCTGCGCAGCCATGCGTCCCTGTTATGTAGTCCAGAGAATGCATGCCGTGTTTGAACTCGGCCCTCTGTTCAATACTTAGACACACCGTGTTGTAACCGGAAAGATACTCCAGTAACGTAGTAATGTGTCCAGTGGAATAATGCCAACAAACAAAATTGCTTAAGTTAACTTGTTTTCTGAACAGCTGGTTGTTATTGCCATTTGCAACTTGCTCCCTTCTCTGGTTTACACTGTGCTGTTCCTTACATCCACTGCCCCTCCCCCAGTTCCCTTCATATTCTTCAAATGATGGTCTTCATCTAATGGCCTTTCTCCCACCCCTCCCCTCCTTCTTCCCACCTTCATCTCACACCCAGACCTTTCCCTTCCCGCTACCGCTGGCTCCATCTCGGCCGCCGCAGCAGCCAGTGCCCAGGCCCCGGTGCTGGGTGGCCGGCAGGTTCTTGTACACGGCCCGGCTGTACGGTATGAAGCACAGGCCCAGCTGGAGGTGTCGGGCCAGGCGGCAGTATGCGGCCAGCGCAAGGACCAGCAGAGGGGTGACCAAGAGGAAGCCCACCACCAGCAGAGCCACACAGCCTCCGTCAGTCAGCAGGTCTGAGCAGTAGGGGGTCGTCCCGTGAGGGCGGACCTGAGGAAAGGAGAAAGGCAGAGAGGTAAGTTTCTCATTTCTGTGTAAACATTTTTAAACCTTTTATTCAACCAGGGTAGCTTCACTAAGATGTATTTTCAGGAATGCGCCACTCTCACACATTCACACCTGGAATGTTTTGTCGTCTTGGTTTATTGATGTGTAGAGAAAACCTTCTTTGCTTTCAGACTGAGGTCAAAGGTCAAGGGCAGCTGCAGACTAACTGAGCCTGCAGACACTTCACAGTCATTCTGCACAGACTAGCTGTACAGTAGATGAAGATGCGACAGTGACATCATTCCCTGTCTGGAATGTCGCTGCAAAATGCGCAGCACCAATTTAGGATGCTGTTTGAGTCTTTCTCCTGTAAATCTACTGCAGTTATATTTTCAGCTCTGCCATGTCAGGCAGAGATTTCAAAATTAGATATTGTTGCGGGACAGACTTGATCATTCAGTATTTCGATTGGTCTTTGAACATCTGCAGTGATTTTAAATACATGTGTGAAGGGCAGGGAAGAACGGATGACGTGCTCCATGTGATATGTGTGTATGAGGTGAGGACAGACACCAGTTGGTAGTGATAGAGAGTTGGCAGAGACAGAGCACACACACATGCGCGTGATCTAAATCAGAAGCCCACATGACATAATTTTGGTAAATATTATAAATAAAACACTCCGGGAAGTATCATTAGCCTCTCTGTTTCAAAGATGTTTATCAGTATATACTGCACGTGAACACATGCACACATGTTGCTGAGCAGTAACACCGGGGGGAGTGGGAGGTGAAAGGTTTGGGATTTGAGTGTGGGAGCAGAACGGAGAGACAGCAGGCCTGAATCATCCTTATCTCCCCTGTGAAGGATGAAGTGAACATTCAAGAGCATGAGGGAAGTGCAGAGAGTAAAAATGGTGTGCTGGACTGAGGGAGCTTAGCAGGAGTATTTATTACAATAGATAAAGGCAAAGCTGAAAAATTAAACATTTGTATCTTTGAAAGTCATTAATCATAAAGATGAAGCTCCATCATGGTCAAAGTTATTTATTATATGATAGTTTAGCTGTGAAACATCTGAAAAGGGGGGATTTCCAGGTCTTTGTAGCTGCATAGGCTACTTTCTTTTTTTTTTTACACGCAAGTACAGAAATATCATGACGTTATCATGATAGATGTAGTTAAATCTGTCCAGAAAGAAATCCCAGCTAGAGAAGGAGCTTTAAAACCCTGAGGAGGAGAGTGAGTGAGAGAGAGACTGAGCGAGACGGTTTAAAATGCAGTTCATGGTTTACAGGGGAGCCATGAGAGTTGGAGTTGTAACAGATAAGACTCATACAAGTATGCCAATGTTTGTTTTCACTCAGTGAGGCCCTCCTGTACGGCTTCAGATCTGAGCTAGGTTTAATGGGAAATGCCCTTTTTAAAAGCGATGCTCATGTGAAACATTGCGCTGGCCGTGTTTCCTGACGACGACTACTGCAAACAGAAGTCCCTCGAAAATCTTGCGAGTGTCCTCGGTGTTGCCTGCCAAAGCTGAAAGAAACCCAAATGTCCAACCCACCTGCCCTTTCCTGCTTTTCTTCTCACCCCCCCCCCCTCGTCCTGGTTAATCCCTCTCTAAGCTGCTGTCACATGAGGTCTAATTGTGAGAGAGCAGGAGAACAGAGAGAATCCTGGTCTCTGTGGTCATTAAGGAGGCTACCGGCCCGCAGAAAGGCCATCGGTATGCATTAAAGTCTCTGGGGTAGCCCGGGATAATGTTCACTGACTAACGGGTCAAGCAGGTTGTTTTGTTCGAGTTACGCATCATCTTTTATATTTTTAGCTGTTCTCATCACTCACACAGCGAGCAACCAAGTCTTTCACTTCTGTACTGTGACATCTGGCTCCCTAGACTCCGGACCCCCCCCCCCCCACACACACACACACTCCACTCGTTCACCCATCTCCTCAACATCTGAAAGAACCTCAAGACTTATCTGATTATAAAACCTCTCATCACTGACGGAGCCAACCTCCACCCAAAGCCCCAGGCGTCAGCTATTTCAAACGTTTGGATCAAAGTTGTGAGATTAGGACTTCTGAGATGTTTTATAACAAAATGGACGCGGCCCTCTCCCCTGGTCCACTCCAGATATCAAAATTTATCCTAACATGCAGGCACCTCTCTGGTCAGCACCTAGCCACCCCCCCCCCCTTCTTACCGTAGAGTGGCAGAGGAAGCCGAACACCACCATGACGATGGCCGGCGTCAGGATGGTCCCGAACACCAGTCCGGCGAGGCAGGCGTTGATCGCGGCGATGACCAGGTTCTGCGCCGTCACCAGCACCGAGCATGCCCAGCAGTCGAGGGACCCCCGCAGCTCGAGAGGGGCCTCGCTCCCCCCGCCGCCGCTCTCGGCCGCCGAATAAGGAGGAGGTACGACCACGCGTGAGGGCGTTTCTCTGCCTCCACCCACAGCGGCGGTGGAGGCCAGGGAGTTGGAGTGGTGAAGATGCTGGTTGTGGTTGAGATGGTGATGGTGGTGGTGATGAGGCGGCAGTTCCTCGGACAGGTCCAGGGCCTGGTGGTGGGCCCCCTTCTCTAGAGTACCGGACATACTCATAGCAAACTGTGGGCAGGAAGATAAACGGATCAGCGGTGTGGGATGGAAATAAAGTTTTTATCAGAATTAATGACAGAGGCGACAGAATTGCATGTGTCTCTGCAGATGTTTTGAAACGGTCGGTCCTGATGAGCATGTTTGGAGACTACATTTGTGGAAAACACTGACTGGATGAGTGAAGCACTCTGGTCTGCAATACCTTTGAACCTTAATCAAACTCCACTCGTCAAAGGCTCGGTGGCTGTGGGTTCACCCAGAGGTTAGCGGTTTTATCTGTCAGGAAGCCCTGTGTGATGCCATCTGTAAAGTGATGATTATCAGAGAGCTGATTGGCCGAAAGGAAAGGGGCCCGTAATTGCTTTATGTCGTTTTTTGTAGTAGAGAGATGAAGGGTTATCAAAGTCTGTTTGTATACAAGTCGGCGTTGTCAGCACGTGTGCATGTGTTTTATACATGCTGTCATGCCCGTGTGTCATGTAGAGATAATGTATTATCAGCAGTCCGGATGCAGCCACTGTTAGCATTTAATAAGCTACATTACATTTATTTATATATATATATATAATTAACACTTAATGTGTTAAATGTAAAATGTCCTGCACAGTACTACAGATGTTGGCCACAATTAAAACAAAACAAAGCTATTTAAGGGATCCTTATCCAAAAATGTTTGTTCTGTGTTATTGGAAAACTAATAATGGCCCAAATATCATTATAAAATTATTTTCTCTCAGATATTGCTATCAGCCAGTAACACTTGACAATTAATTCCTCACTAAATAATGGCCTCAGCGTAATATGTTTAATATATGATGTTGTTATGGCACAACACTAGCAGTTTACCTGGACTTTTGTTTTATGACTGAACATTAAAAAGTCTTTCAAAGCTCTTTTCCAAACCTGCGCCCAGGCCTGCTTTGACCCCGAGCTCCTATTAGTTTGCATTCATTCAGCGTTACCGTTTTATGCGGTCTGCAGCTGTGTCTGGTACAGGATATCCTCATTTCTCAGAGGTTAGGAGATGATGATGCCCCGGCCAGATGGGGGGCATCTCTGAGCAACAGGGCCAGCGGGCAAAAAATACTACAGCCATGGAAAAATCCCATCAGGGATGACACAGTCAAGCAGCCTTTCCTTTAGCCAACACGGCAGTCAGCTGATAGGTGCTTTCACGGATCTTAATGTTAGTTTAAAGATATTTTTCCTCTAAGCGGTCATACAGGAATACTTGTGTTATATTGCAGTGGTGGTAAATCTTTAATTTATCTGTTACTGCTAGAGTACCAGATTGTCTGTGTGATTAATAACAATTACAGTAATAATACATTTTATTTCTGTAGCTCTTTTCAGAACAATCAGACACTTTACAATAAAACCAGTAATTATGTACATTAAAAATAAGATCAATACATATAAAGTACGTAATGATAGATAAAAAAAAAAAAGCATAAACACAAACACTTTTTGTACAACACCAGGATGCTCTGACTGAGAGTCTACTGTTAAAGTATGGGGACTAAGAGAGGACTATATACCATACTATCAATCAATATTAAGACATTAGATATGTTTGGGTATTTACTGGGCACAAGTTCTGCAGTTGGATAAGTAAGTAAAAGAACGCCTTAAATTGTGCATTTCCCACTTTCACTTAATGAGACTGTGGAAATCTGTATTTATGATGCCGTCCTGGCGGCTTTAGCATTTATTTTCGACATCTTTTTCCCATTGTTGTCCCAAGTGTTGTTTAAAGGTCGAAGGACTGGCAGGAAAGTGTGTCTGCGCACACGCATGTGTTACTGAAAATACATTAAGGCGCTCCACCCATTTTACTCACCGTTCTTAGTATTGTTTGAACATTTCTTTGAATAACACGTCATGTCATTGTTGGACCCAAATGAAGGAATTCTAAATCAGGGAATATTGTGCAGTGGAGTTGATGTAGCTGCCACATGGTGGCATGTAAGTCACCCAGTACATCTTCTTGATTGATTCTAAACTCTTCATAGTGTGCATGTCACCATGTACGTAGATGCTAGTTCTTGCAGTGTTATTATACTTGGATGCTGCAGGGAGATTTTCTATTGTCCTGTCTTTCTGTTATGCTATTGTCTGGAACAAAGCAGCTGCACTGAAGCTGGGGTGGGCAGCTTTGGAGAAAACCAGCAAGAGACAGCTAGATTTTGAAAGTATCTAACTGAAAACAAATCCCATCCCTTCATCAGCACATTTTCGGCCAATCGTTTCATTCAGAAAGAATAAAATATAACAAATGCTTCTGAAATTAACCCAGCTTTAATTCAATCTATGTTTCTCAGACCTGTTGGACGTGTTGCTTTATAACAGCAGGAGTTAATAAGATCTTTTAGCTTATTCTCAGGGGTCAGGTCATAATGGGTTAGTGTGTGTGAGTGATGCAGCTGGACTTGTACTCACATTGTGCTGTAGGGCTAGGTGGACCTCTTGCTGTTCGTCCTCCAGATTGTTGCTGTTTTCTAACCCTCTCAAGACCACTTCAGTCCGGTCAGTCCTGCACACACGCGTTCTCTCTCTATCCTCTTCTAAGAACAGGCTGACTTTTCCTCTCCTTTCCTTGCGAGAAGTTGAAAGAGCTTGTGGTGTGTGTGTTTTGGAGGTTCCCTCCTAAAGCCTTATCTGTTTAGTGGTGGTATGTTGGTATTTCGGCTTCCTGCAGCTCTGGCCTCCTGCTGCTTCTTCTCTCCACTATCCAGAGTTGTCAGTGGAGCTGATTACGTCCCAGAGTCTGTTTTCTTTTCCACATGCAATGTCAAATTCCTGTGCCTCAGCGGCTGAAAACAACTCACAATTGCAGTGGTCTTTGTTTTAAGTATGTCAAACTCCTGTCTGCCCTCCTTGTTTTATCCCCCCATCTGACTGAGTCCTCCACAGTGCCTTCTCTCCTTCCCTCCCTCCTCCCTGCATCCATCCCACTCTCTCTCTCTCCACCCACCAGGCTTATCAGCCCCCCTGCCTTTCTCCAACATCTCCTCCCTGCACATGCATTCCACCCCTCATATCCAGGACATGTTACACCCCACTCCCCACCCGTTTACCCTGGCCCTGTTGCAGTGGGGGCTGGGTGCTGTGTGTTGGGGGTCAGAGTGAGACAACTTGTCTGATAAGTTGAGGTTCAGGAGAGCAGAAAGTGAGGGGGAAGGGTGGCAAAGACAGTTGAGAATTGTTGAGAGTAGTAGATGAGCTGCTGATGACATTGCTCAGGTTGTTTTGTTTTATCATGTTTGGTTGTATAAGAGTCTGGCACTGCATTACATGTAATTGTCATCATCCGCCATAACAAGAAAATGACTGATTTATTTGTTTGTTTTATTCCCAAAAATGGCCTGTAACTCCACAACCTGCTAGTAACTTTAAATTTGAATCTGTTTGAGTTTGGAAGAACTGCGCCCTCTTCCTGCTACATGCGTTAACTGAAATAGACCCAAAAGTACGTGTGTGTGTGTATGTTGGTTTTGCTTGTACTTGTGTATGTTTTAACTGTTTAGCTGTGTTTAATCATTTCAAAAAGAAGCTTATTAGGTAAACAAAAAAAACATACTTAAAGTTCATCTCCATGCTAGAGGACGAATAATAAGAGAAGCTGAAAATACGGCGCGCGTTTTCACGGTGATGGAGATTCATCAGTGTACAAAGCAATTGAGCAGATTTTTGCAGGATCCCTAACCTAATGACCCAATGTACCGCAGAGACAGCTGACCTTTTCAGCAACAGTCTTGTTTATTTCCAGTAAATACACAAATGTACTAAATTAACCAGTGACAAGACAGATACAGTAGCCTGCATGTACTGTTGCATTGTTTGAAGAATGAATTCCTACAGGGAAATGAGCCATTAGCACCTGCGTAGCTGAAAGGATGACATATAAAGTAGAGTAAACAGTTTCTTAGCCCTGTATCCTCCTCTTGAATGATATATAGTCTCTAAACGTGACGTCACCTTGCTGCTCTAAAAACATCCTGCGGTTAGGACTTGACAAAACTCTAAACCTGGAGCTCTGAAGCATAAATGCCCAAACAGCCGCGTAGTTCTAATTCTTTGTGGTTGTGTTGAGGTTGATTAGTTGATGAAGAGCGAATCGATGTCCGTCTGAAATAGAAGTTGAGAAGTTTGTCCGAGACTTGTGTAGTGGTTTGGGGAAGTCACCAACTTTATAACGTGTGGTTTGGAGTCTGTGGAGGAAAAGAGACGATGCGGCGGTTCAGATGGTGTTTCATTATAGCACAGGTCGAGCCTGGAGGGCTTCACAGCAGTTAAATGATGTGAAGATACGAGATGCTGCGACGCCTAGAAACTGACGTCAGTGTTTACAACGTACGACGAGATATATGCGCACTATCAGGAGATGTGGTTTAGATAAAAGCCTGGAGGCTCTAAAAGACAGGATTAGGAAAGGAGGATGATGTGAGAAGAACAAAGGAATCGAGGCTGGCGGTAATCAGTTAAAGGATAAAAGATCACAGCATAAGCTAAAGAATTAGTCTTCTCTGATCCTGACCTTGTGCCCTTTTCCCTCTGCTTTGAGCTGCAGTGTTTGTTTACTTCCAGCCCTTCTCTGGCCCCTTATTTCCTTTGGACAGGTCGCTGTGTGTAAAGATATAGGTCTAAATGCAGCATGATGGTTTACAGTAAACAGTGACAGATTAGTATATGGACTGGGGGCGGCGGTGGTGTTGCATCTCATCTGGGGAATGAAATAGTTATTACATAATCTTTCCTCTTCTGCTCAACAAGAGCGGCATAAACAAACCTCAGTGTTTTGTCCGTCATGATTACGCCGCGTAGTCGTGATTGGAGCGTTGAAGTATTTTGTCTTTGCGGAGGGAAGAGCGCTCGCCCTCTCATCGTCACCTGACTGCAGCGGGGTGGACAGACTGACGGACGGAGGTGGTCTTCCTGTGTGGTTTGAAGCAGGATTTCCTTTAGTCTTTCCCTCTCCCCGTGGCCCCTCACTTGACCCGAGGACGTGGTGACCTGCCAATGCTCCATCACTCTGCTTAGGAACACTGAAGCTTACACAGTCGGGCTCAATAACGGCTCCCAAAGGCAGCCTTTAGAAAATACACGAGGAAACTTTCTGCTACTCTTTAGAAGTGCAGTTTTCCAAACGCTTCTTTTAGTCTCTGCTCTGAAACTAAATCAATATTTTAAACATTTATGATTATCAGTTTATTTCTCTCCTAAAGGAACGTTTGCCTTCTTTTGTTTCTAATATTGTAAGAAGGAAACATTATTGTTATACAAGGTCTCCAGAAACAATTAATAGAAACTGTATTTGTTTGATTTGTTTAGTTTGTAACTTAGGAGAAAAGCTCAGACATTGGTTGTTGCCTCTTGGCTTCAGACCACTCTTTCTTTTCATGAGGCACTAAATGTTCACAAATCTAAACAAGCTAAGTTTATACCTAGAGCTACAGGAATTATTTAAAAGTATTTAATCTATTGAATATTTAGCTTTTCACATAAACAATTTCCAGACAATGAAGATTCTATCTAAAGGTTTTTAGACAATGTTATGTAGTCCCTACTAATGACAAGGTGAGATTGACTCATAGGGTACTGTGGTCTGGTATGAAAATTAAAAAGACAATTTTCCAAAAGTAGCTTATTTGTTTCCTTTGGAATAAAAAAAAAATAGATACAATATGCATCAGTCAGGTTACAATCAGACTGACACGTGCTGTAGGAAATCGGGACGAAGTAAAGCGTCAAGGCTTCTTGTTTATATTAATGGGTTTATTTGCATACACCCGGACACAGATTAGTAGAAGTGGTTGTTGGTTTAGCAGCGGAGAGGACACCTGCATGTTTTTTTCCCCCTGACATTTCTACTTCTAATAAATAGTTGACAAACATGACATATTAACACGTTGTGCATTTGCGGCTAGTCACAGACAAAGGTGAAGTTGACCGTTGCACATTATTACTGCAACTTTTGAATTATGTGTGAGGAAACTGAAGTCTGGGCCCTCTTGTTGCTGCTCCCTGCTATTTCCTGCTGCGCTATCTGAAGTTTTGCCGCTGCTACAGTCTCCTTCCTCAGTTTAACCTGGATGCTGATGTCTAAATGGAAACTTTTACTATCGACCTCAGCCTTATTTTTTCACACGCATGTCTAACAATAGCGGGCTCAAGTAGAGGACGTGAATGACAAAGCAGCGCCAAACATGTGTCACAGCAGAGGGATATGACTTGTTGTTGTGAGAGTGGAGTGTAAATGGATTTAAGGTGGGTTGTGACACACTTGAGGGCAGCGAGATGGCTACCCAAGGTGGGTGTGGCGAAACACCTTTGGGAAAGAGTTTACAGTTTAAATGTTTAAAGCCTTGTATGTAGTTTATTTCAGTCCTTAGCATTTTGTCAATATTGGTGTGTGTGTGTGTGTACGTACAGTGAGGAAAATAAGTATTTGAACACCCTGCTATTTTACAAGTTCTCTTTTAGAAATCATGGAGGGGTCTGAAATTGTCATCGTAGGTGCATGTCCACTGTGAGAGACATAAAAAAAATCCAGAAATCACTGATTTTTTTAACTATTTATTTGTATGATACAGCTATCAACATGTCTGTTGTTGAAAGCATTCTTACTTTATAGCATTTTTTCTACACCTGCCTAAAACCGTACACAGCACTGTATGTATGTATGGAGAGATACAGTAGATGTACACTTACATGTTGCCCACTCCCAGGTCCTAATGTCTGTCAGGTAAGAGTAGTAAGACTTTTGTTTTGCTTTTGATTTAAATGGCGTTATGACAGAGAGAAGTTGAGTTCTTTTCTGTTAAAATCATGAGTAAGTTATTTTATATTCCTTGGATAGTTTCTTTTATCGGTATCACATTAATCATATTTTCCTGGCAGGATGTGGTCAAACCTGCGGCAGACGAGATGTGACCAAGCAAGTCAAAAAACCAAAAAAAAAAACCATACAGCACCACTTCACTTCTGGATTTATCAAAAAGCGTTTATTATTAATAGTCATAGTAATGTCACACAAATTCACAAGTGTTTTAAGACATGTCTGGCTCAGTTTGGTGTGTGTGTGTCTGCAAGTATGTCTGTGTGAATTCTCTAAACAGTGCAGTTATAAATAAACGACCACAAAGAGAAGGAAAGGGGTAAGGTAATATTGCAACAGGAAAAATAGAATTCTCATTTTAAGAAGACAAACAGAAAAAAAAGGTTGTTCAAAGAGAACATTTTAGCACCATCTATCCCGTTATCATATTCAACAGATAATATCATAAAATCATTAAAATCTCGTCTAAAAGCCCCCTACATCATAAAAAAAAAATTACAATTTCTCAAACACTTTGGAAAAAGTAGTTTTGTTTTTTTCCTTAATGAGCATACAAACACAGCATTCCATTAGTCGTCTTCTCTACGTGAGCAGTGTGCCTATCGTCTACAGGAAAGGTGGCGTTATATTCATGATAAAGATATCATTTAATATATATCAGGAGAAAAAGGCAGGAGTCGTGCGAGGCGAGCACCAGAGAAACAGCAGCCTCCACTCCTGTGGACACATAACCCCCACATTTCAGTTCTTAGAGAGCGATCGGTCACTATAAAAAATAAAGAAAAGAAAAAAATCGCAACCTTGTACAACCCTATTCAAAAAGGGAGAACATTGATATCCAATAAATAGAGGAAACATTTTAAATTAAATGTACAATGCCAAAACAAAACTCCAGGAAATACTAAGTCTGCATATTAGAACAAATCAGTCAGAGGTACAACACGCAAACACCAGATGACAATGATTTCTTTTTTTTTTTTCCAAGATAGTTCATACAGAGATGGAAGAAATGAACAAAAAGACCTGATGAGTGTCAACTGAATATTAATCTCCAGAAGAAAAAAGTATAATTCATACAAACACAAGATTTACAACACATACAAGAATCTGAAAGACAAAAATGAAATCCCCCCCCCAAAACAACCAAAGTCATTAAACCCGTATGTTTTGAAGCATTCCAAACATTTGTATTTTTTTTTTAAATTCTTAATGCTTTAGAAAAATGTTCATATCTCTATTATTAGTATTTTTCATTTTCTCTCTTTTCTAAATACAAGGCCAATGTGGTATATATCTAGGCTGATCTAGTTTAGAAAAAAACAAAACAATAAATTATTTAAAAAAAGACAGCACCCCACAAAAAATTGCAAACAGCATGTACAAATTTCAGTATTCAAGACGACAACAGAAAAGTTCTCTTGGGTACTGACAGAAACACGCCATTGAAAGCATCACCTTCTCTCCACAGTCTGTTCAATGGCAGCACCAACTGCCCCCTGGGCCTCAACTTCAAAGTTGCCAGGGTTTCTGGTTGAAAGCACCATCTAAGAGTAAACTGGTATGTTTTTATTGGCGGCTTGGTATCTCTTTTTGTAAACAGTAAAATGAGTAAACGTATTCAACTGGCTGTTCGGCAAGTATTAGCAGTAGTAGCAAAAATGATCTTTAAATAATGAAAGGGTTAGTTGAAAACCAAAGTGAGACTGTCTTTTTGTCCTGTCTGGCAGGAGTTTTGGTTATGGCTGAGGAGACGCAGGAGGGGGAGCGCTGTCACCGGGAGGAGGTGGCCTGGTGAGACAAGACACACAATAGTTTACAAATAATGAAATTCATGTATTAGTGAATTAGTTTCAATGACAGTTATTTGTATTTCATCTCAAATTAGTGGAGACTAATAGCACAAGTATCAATTATGGATGAACAAAAGACAAAGGAAGCAGGAATATTTAACGAAGGTATGTGTCTGCTCACCAGGCTGAAGGAGTCATACGTGTTCATGAGCTCCTCTATGCGGTACTGCTCCAGCACCACTACGTTGGTCAGGTTGGGGCTACGCTGCCGTGCGCAGTCCTCACAGTGAACCACATATGTCTTCCTGCTGCTGTTCTCACTTGTCACAAACAACAAATTGAACACCTCCACCTGTAACAAAGAAGAGGACAGGTTAAGGAACATTCAAGATAGTCGCAGAACTAACAAGTCAAAAATATTTCTACTGTAAATCTGTGGTTTGAGTAGCAAAAAGTCAGTGACCCAGTTTTATGGTGAAACGCACTGTTTGTTCTATACTAAAATATATGCTTCTAAATGCAGGTAGATGTACCCAATAAACTGGCAACTGAGAGTGTGTCTGTGACAGAGTGTGACTGATACTCACATCACACTCGTTGCAGTAGTAGGCAGGTTCGTCCTTGACCCGACTCTGATAGGAAATCTTCTTGCCTTCAGCCACCAGTTGGTCCCGCAGGATCTGGATGTGCTTCATGGACTGCAGCAGGCAGTGTCTGGCAGAAAGGTAAAGAGACAAACGTTAATTAAAAGTTGCCATCAAATGTTCCAACGCCAATTTTGGAATTGTTCTGTGCATGTATCTTAACAACTTACAAATGCAATGTGGAACAGCCTTGCCATAAATCCTACCTTTCCATCTAATGCAGTACAATTTAACAGGGCACAAAGGGTATACGATCAGTTTCATCACTAAACATTATGACCTTAATGAAAGTAAGATTTGTTGCATTATTTTAAGCTAGGTGTAACTAATACACTAGCAGCCAAACACAGTTTGTTTGTACTCACTTAATCATCTTGTAGGTGTCTGGGTCAGTGATCTTCACTGTGCGAGCCACGTTCCAGGACACATGAATCATGGGGACGATGGATTTGACCTTCTTTACTTCGTTCCACTCAAACCTCTCCAGGGCCAGCTGGTACTGGTAAGCTGTAGATACACATCACACACAATGTCTTAAAAGATATTCGTACTTTCGGTGAAGTAATCTGTGTTTGGCCACTAGGCGGTGCGCTTCTTACCATTTAGAGGTCCGACATTCCAGGCGATGTTGTTGCACCAGCCAACAGCCTGAACCCAGTGAACAGTTCCAGCGTTGATCCACACCAAGTCTCCAGGCCGCTGGATGAAGCGGTACACAGGGATGTTGGCGTTGTAAAGGTCCTCCAGGACTGGCCACCAGGACCCTGTCAAGTAGTCCACTCCGTGCCTGAGGACATTAGAAAAAGTTGTTAGAGCTGATGTTTGAGTCTCCAAAGGTGCAGGGTTTAACATCTTGGATAAACTCTTGCACTACTACTTGCATTTAATATTGGTATAAAAGGTAATTAAACTTTAACCTGTGTAAATTATCCAAATGTATAAAACGAAAATACCAACTGAACAACGTCAGCTTGCATTCTCAGACTTATCCCTACTCACTTTTCACAGAAGTCGCTGATGGCTTGCCAGTAGTCCTCATGGACAGAGAACCACTCGCAGTCTCCAGGGCCGATGTTGATATTCACTGAGCAAAAGTTATTGTTCTCCTGGTGACCTGTTGAATGAAGATGGAATATCTTCTGTTATGGCATTTCATTTTTTATTTAAAATGGAGCATCTTAATTTAGAGAGTAACTTCTGTTGCCAGTTGTTTAACTAAAGTTGTCTTCCCAGCAGTGCAGACATAAAGGCGTGTCAGTGTCCTTTACCTGGCGTTCGGCTCCCTGGAACCTTCATGTAGAGCTGGACAGTGTTCATGCCTAGGATGGTGTGTCCGACGTGGCTCAGCATGTTTCCACTGGATGCTACACGCATAAATGCTGGCAGCTTCTGCAACTCCTGAAGCTGGGGCTTCCACCTGAGCGGAGACAGCAGGTTAGAACTCTATGATCAACTTTAATCTTCAAAGACCACCAGATTTTGGTACAGAAATCATTATTGTCTTAGGGTGATGTGTTGAAGTTTCTCACCTCTTGGGATCTGAGAGGTCAATGTTGGTGCCAAATTTAATTATCTTTCCCACTGGTTTCTGCTCAGCACTGAAAAGGGAAAAAAATAAAGCATTACTACAAATTGCATAATTGTTTTGGTAAACGTTCCACCCTTTTAACACTATCCTTACCTGCTATTTTCTTTAGAGCCGTCCTTGTTGGACATATCAGAACTGATGGATGGCTTCTTCTCATCGTCTTCATCATCTTCCTCATCGCTGCCTTTCTCCTCCTGAAAACGTGGATCACAACATGTTCATCAGCTGGACTGCAGCACAGAATGCAGAAGCACAGGAGTCCCAGAAAAAGTGGAACATATATTTACCTGCAGACTCTCTTGGAAGCTGGAGGCCTGGTACTGGGCGTACTTGGCGATGGTGGTGTGGGAGCGGCTGCTCTCACAGGGCCACGTCTGACCTGTCCCACTGGGGTCCCAATTCTCATCAGCAGGCTGCTGTACCTGAGTCCTGACCTCCACTGCTTGCTCTGAATTTGCTTCCACGAGTGACTTTGTAGAAAACAGCCCCAGGTCTAAAAACAGTGAGAGGGAACATTAGGGCACATACTTTTGAGGCAGTTAAGCATTACCCAATTGCTGAGACTATAGAGCAGCGGGGATGATGCAAGTACATAGTGTGTCTGTTTGTAACTACTAACACAGAATGTTGGGCAAGATCCTTTTTGTAGTAGTCTGATTTCACGAGAAGTATCAGGAAAGCTTTTTACATGTAAATAAATTGAATGTGTCAGTGTAAACCTACTGAGTCGTAGAGATCCAGCCAGGCCTCTGATGACAGTAACAGGATTCTTGGGGTCTGTACAGAACTGCAGCAGCACAGGGGAGAAGGCATCCCTCTTACTCTCCAACTAGGGAGAAGAAAAATCCGTCAGTACACAGTAACAAACTCTTGCAGCTGATTTGTCTTTATGCCTAATGAATCGCCACAAGAGGGCAGCGCAGGCACAGTGTACCTAAATATCAACTCTTTATTCTGTACACGACATAAGAAGCCAACTTTATGTCCTGTTGTTTTAAAGGCTGATTTATTTGTGTGATTTCTGATTAAACATTAAAGTGGCTTCCCAACTTTTCTGTTGGCTGATTTATTCTTCTCCCATTATGTTTCAGATCAAAAGCCAAAGACTGAAAGAAAGGTAGTAAATGTGTGAGATGTAATGGACATGGTGACTCACATAGATGCTGGGTGTAGGAGGGTTGAGTTTTTCTCTTGGAATGCGTTCCTCGGAGGTCATGATGGGCTTGACTGAGAAGGCTGGAAGCAAGTAGGATTCTCTGAACTTTTCTTTTATTCTAGCCCCCCTAGAACAAAAAAAGGTCAATTAAACTTAGTAGAATGAAGGAAAAAATTGCAAGGCTTTAAATGTTTAATACGTTTTTAGTCTTCCTCAGAGTCCACAGTACACTTACTTGCAGGACCTGATAATTTCACTGGCCGTGTTCTTGATGGTGATGTCTTCCAGCGGGATCCTCTTCTCCTCCACCTCAGACGCAATGAAAGTCTCCCTGTCCCCGCTCTCCACTTTGATCAGACGAATCTTCAGCTCCTTGGGTGGCCCGTCTGACAGCGCCTTCAGTTTCAAGAAGTCCGTTGAACCTAGCGAAGAACCAGATTCATGGCCTTTGTTGTGGTTAGACCTCTCTTCAGAACTTCCTGAGGCCCACTCTACGTGCTCCCGTCCTTGGTAGAGCTGGCACCGGATGCTTCTTTGCGTTTCTTTTTATCTGCGTCACAATGACCCCGATTCTTCTCAGACCCCTCCTTGCTTTGGAGGTTGAGGTCACCAAGAATTCTCCGATCCTTCTCCTTATGGCTCTTGCCCTCCTTGTGCCGCTTGTGGCTGGAGTGAGTGGATGACGAGGATGATGAAGAAGAGGAGAAGGCCGTCTCGTCTCTCTTTTCTCTATGCTTCTTCTTTTCTTTCCGGTCTTCATGTTTCCTGCTGCTACTGTGACTGTGACCGTGCTTCCTCTTCTTCTCTTTCTCCCTCTCTCTGTCCCTATTTCTGTCTCTCTCTCTGCGTTCCTTTACTTTCCCAGGTTTGTGTCTGTCCTCCACTTTTTCTGGTTTATCATGAGAGTTCTTGTTGGGAAGTGACTGTCGACTGAGCATGACCTCGCAGCTTTTGCCCAACTCCGCCAGAGACGACTCAGAGATGGTCGTCAACTGTCGCTCCTCCTTGACCACCTTAATAGGGTTTATTGTGGGGAAGCTCTCCTTTGTGGTAGAGTTCATTCTGTCCTCTGTTTCTTCGTCATCTCTCCAGACATCATCGTCCTCTATTTTCAATTTCTTGTCCTCCAGCAGAGAAAGAGGGGAGGACTTGAGAGGTGGGACAACTGGACTGAAAGGTGGATTAGTTGAATCTGATGTGGGAGAGTTGCCTTGTTGCTGGCGGCAGATATCAGGGCCCAGTGAAAGTGAAGAGGAATATTTGACCCCAACCAGCGCCGAAGGAGGGGGTCTTCCGAAAGGCCCACCACGGTAAGCATACTTCTGGCTCTCTATGACTGTTGCTAGCGACTTGAACATGCTGTTAACACCTGTTTGGTGGAGGTGGGGTCTTTGGGGTGGTGGAGAACACGATGGGGTCTCAGAATCCTCTTCGTCGTCCTCCTCGTCAGCCTCACTTTTAGTCTGCTCCGGGAGGCCATAAAGTTTAGCCAGGTCACTGTGGCGGTAATTTGTGTTGCCTACTCCCATTCCAATGTGCAGTGACTGTTTAGGGACATTTGGAGAAGGTTTAAGGTAGTCCTCGTCCTCCTCATTGAGAGAAGATGTTCGGCTGCAAGGGGATGCCAGAGAGCCTTGGCGGCTGAGCACAGGAGGGCTAGCATGCTGATTGGATCCAAAGTCTTCCTGGTTGGGCTGATGCTTTGTTGCTGGAATGAGGTCTGGGGCACACAGGTAGTTCTTGATAGGCTGGACACTAGGAGCAAAGTTGTCAAGAAGACCTGTGGAGCCAGTCTTTTCACTGCTATACATCTCCTCTTCCTTTTTGATAGATTCATCCAGCATGGCCATAATGTTAGCCAGACCATCAGGGAGCAGGGTGGACATCTCGGAGGGTTCTTCCTCGAACTGAGCACTATCAGAGTCAGTGCTGCAGCTGCTGGCATTTCCCCTTGTGGAGCTGGAGGTGGAGGATAAAGGTGGTGGTGGGAGGGTTTCTCTGGGAAAAGCCTGATAGAGCTTGGGGGGCTCTCTAAGTGCCGCGGTAGGGATTGAGTGTTGGCTGCTGTCTCTCTCCCTGCCAGAGTCTTTGGATTGGTTGGGTGCGGCTTGCATTGCCGGGGGCTTGTTGGCGTATACCGACTGGTTCATTCCTGAGGTGCTGAGTGCTGATGAGGGACTGAAAGTCGTTCCGCCATAGTTGCTCCTCATCTCCCTCTGCCGCTGCTTTTCCCTGGCATACTCGGTCTGAGGTGTAAGAGGGGGCGGCCGCAGCCTTTCAACAGGAGTAGTGGCGGTGGGTGTCTGGCCTGGTGGACCAGGGAGTATGCCCCCACGGCTTAGCCAGGGGTAGGGGGGTGAAGCCTGGGAGTTGGGGGGTGATGGACCTGATGGAGATGCAGTAACAGAAGAGAGGCGAGGAGGTGGGGGTGTTGGGCAAGTGCTGCCAGCGAGCAGTCTCTCCAGACTTTCAATAGCTGTTTGCTCTTTGCCTTTTGCACTGCACAGTTCTTCCTCTTCCTCCCTCTTCTTCTCCATCCTCTTTTTCTCCTCCTCTTTCCTCTCCAACTCTCTCTGTTTTCTCTTCTCTTCCTCCTGCCTCTCTAGTTCTTTCTTCTTTCTCTCTTGCTTCTCTGCTTCTCTCTTCTTCCTCTCCTCCTCTTGCCTCTCCCACTCTCTCCTCTTCCGTTCCCGCTCCTTCTTCTCCCATTCTCTCTTTTTCCTCTCCTCTTCCTGCCTCTCCCATTCTCTCTTTTTCCTCTCCTCTTCCTGCCTCTCCCATTCTCTCTTTTTCCTCTCCTCCTCTTGCCTCTCCCATTCTCTCTTTTTCCTCTCCTCCTCCCTCTCTGTTTCTCTCCTCCTCCTCTCCTCTTCTTGTCTCCGATTTCTCTCCTGCTCCTGCCTCTCCCATTCTCTCCTTCTCCTCTCCTCCTCCTGTCTATCCAGTTCTCTCTTTTTCTTCTCCTCCTCCTTCTTCTTTTCCAGCTCTTTCCTCTTCCTCTCCTCGTCCCGCTTTTGTCTCATTTCCCATTCTTTCTTCCGCCTCTCGCGCTCCTCTCTGTCCCTCTTCCTCCTTTCTTCAGCTTGCATGTGACCCTCTAGCTCCGCATCGAGCTTGTCCAGAGCTTCTTCGATAGACTGAGGAGCAGAGGTTGGAGTCGGTGGGCAAACCTGGGACTGAGAGTACGCCTGTGTCGAGTCTGATTGATGACCCAGTCTAGAGGAGAGGGCTGGATTTGATGGCTGAGGGCCAGAGAGAGCAGTGGAGCGCGGAGCTTGGCGGTATGTAGTGGGAGAGCTAGGAAGAGGATTTGAAACTCTGCTTGTAATCACACTGTCCCCTGCCCTCTGGTGCACGGAGGAGAACAAAGACGATGATGAGGAAAACGCAGGAGGCTGCTCCAGTTCAGCCTGAGAATAGAATGACATCTTCTCCCTCGTGGGCTGGGACTTGATGGGTCCCTGTTGTGGTGTGGGCAGCCCCTGCTGGTGAGGCTGGTTGGCAGTGGCAGTTTGGCCTCTTTGACATCCTGGCTGCAGCAGCGCATCCAGCTGAGAGGCGGGGCCAGTGACGCCTCTGCAGGGTTGGGTTACGGGCTGTCTTCCTCCTTGCCAACTGTTATTACTGCTGCCCTTGTTCACAGGGCAACCAGCAGGGGGTGATGTAGTCACTGTGGAGACGCTAGCCATAGTTACACCTCTAGAGCTGTTGCTGTTGCTATAGCTGCTGATGGAGCAGGAGGCCTGGGATATGGGAAGATTGGGGGTAATGACAGGTGTTCGAGTGGAGTTTGTCAGGGGCAGAGGAGGGCTGACATGATGTTGATGCTGGGGGGGACCTGGAACCTGACTATCCATGACCTGACTGTGGCTCTGCTGGCGCTGAGGTAGCAGTCCTGGAGGCCTGTAGATGCCCGACTCCTAAAGAGACACATACAGAACAATGTCAATAAATTAATTAAATAATGATCAATATCAACTGTAGCCGGGTTAACGATTGAACAGTAAGCCTGTTTATTTCAGAGTGAAAACACCTGCTGCATTATATCAAATGACCATCACACGTATAAGAAGAACAAACTGATATAAACATGGTACAAATGAACTACTGCATGAAAGATTTGTACTCACTAGGGAGTGACTGCTGGGCCTCCTCTGGTATCTCCAGGCCTCATGGGGCCCACTTTGCTGTTGCTGAGGTACTGAGGTGCTGCTGGCAGGAGGAGGGGTTGGAGGACGAGGAGGGGGACCCTGGTGCCCCAGCCCTGGATGAGGCTGGAAGTGGCTGTAAGGCACACTGCTGCTGCTGCTGTTGTTGCTGGTAGCAGGAGGGTTTGCTGGTGACGATTGGGCATGTAGGTGTTGATCTCTGTCTCCCCTGGTCGGGGTAGATGCCGTGTGAGAGGTAGCTTGGCTGCCACCTTGGCCCCCAGCGAGAGGGCCTCTCTGGTTGTGAGCACCATGAGGCTCCATGGCCTGGCAGGGTGAACCTAGCCCCAGTTTGGAGCTGGAGCTGGGGCTGGGGTAGGAGGAGTGAAGGGGCTGCTGGTTTACAGCCTGAGGTTGGAATGTGTCTTTCTGGAGCTTAGGAGCACATCCCTGGTTGTAGCTTCCCGGAGAAGAGTTTGTTGGAGGGGAGAGGTTTGAAGGAGTGGAAGAGGCAGGAGAGGACTTTTGGGTATAGCTGCCCATTCCATGTTTGTTGGTTTCCTGTTAAAAAATACAGAAGGAGAAACAACACAATAGATGATCATTAGTAATATAAAACTCTTTTATGACACCACTTAATCCACTGAAGAGGCAACAGTAAAATATGAACCTCTGCGTCCATATACCATACATCTAATTGAATGGGACATTTTCTTATTGTTCGAACCTGGAACTCCTGGGATGGCGTGTTCTTGCGTTCAGAAGTCGGGGGCTGCCAAGGAGCGCTGTTGTTCTTGTGAATGGGGTTCCAGAAGGCAGGTTTCAGAGGGAGGTGGTGGGCCGAAGACTGGTGCTGAGATGGCAAAGGAGGGCCAGGGAAGCGCTGCAGCCCATGATGGGATACCTGCACAGCGAGTGGGGCATTACAATATTTACCTCTCAAATTAAAGAAAGAAAATCTAGAACTGACGTCACAAATTGCCACTCATTATGGCTGTTTTGGTGTAACACAAAATAATCCGCTTGTTTCTTTCTGATACCTGATCCGAACTCTTTTTCCTCTTGCTTGGGCTAGGGCAGTCCTCGGCAGCGGGGCGGGACGACGGGTGCAGTGATGGCGGAGGAGTGTGCTGGATAACAGAGTTCTCTCCCAATGGAGGACCTGGTCTCTTCAGCTGACCCCCTTGCATCTTCCCTTGGTAGCCCCTCTGCTGTGAACAGAGAAATGAAAGGTTGATCAGTGTTGCGGCATATGAAGACAACCAGTGCAACTATTGCAGTGTCAGTTCAAAAACATTCCTTTGCTGAAATATTCAGCCAAAGCTCGGTGACACTGGCTTTGAATGGAGAATGTCTTTTATCTGTCTTGTTGCAGCCGATATGACAGCCAGAAAAGAGACTGGTCTATGTCTATATGGATGATGAAACACAATCACAGCCAATTAGAGAGCTCGTACCTGGTGCACCTGAGCCCACATCTCATCTCCCAGTAATGGTGGACCCCGGGGAACGTGCTGCTCCTGAGGACCCCCAAACTAAAGCAGACAGTAAATACAACCATGAGAAACCATGAAGAGGGTTATTTTCAACTGTGAAAACAATTTACATGCTCTTATATAATATCATCATCATCTTGTAGCAGGTTACTCACCTTAAACAGCTGGTTTTGTCTGCTGGGGGGAAGATGGGGGTTGGGGGGAGGCCCACCGCTGCCTGCATAGCCTCCATTATGGAGACGGAGTGAATGCTCGCTGGACAGGGGAACAGAATGTCCTTGAGGAGGGAGGTGGGATTCATACAGCTGACCTAGTTGCTCCCATGCTCTGTGGGGAGGTGGAGGATGAAGATGATGAGGAGGTGGAGGTCTCTGCTGCTCCCTCTGAAGACCTGGTAACATTGGTTGTGGGAGCTCAAGCTTCTCACCTCCTCGCATGGGCCTGGACAGCCAAAAAAAAAAGAAAAAAAAAAAAGGGTTACACTATATTACGACAAATAAACAAAAAAAGGACAATACACTCATGTCATTTGTTGTTGATTTTCACTGATGATTTGGTGCTTGTCTTACCCATTACTAAAGAATTTACTGGGATGGTTCAGTCCACCCATAGGACTAGGAGGTAGATGGGAAAGGAGCTGGTGTTGGTTCATTCCAGGCGAACACCTGACAGGGAACAGAGAGCACACACGCCATACAGTCAGAGGATATTTCTTAGCAGTTTTTTACACTAAGGTTATTAAGTACATTGAAGCTTTTACTTCAGCTCTGTTTTAAAAATAAAAATAGGTTAAACCTGGTGGATTTAATGAACAAAGGGGTTAAAAGTAAAAGTTTATGCATGTGTCGTCTTGGCTACCTGGCAGGTGGCTGCCAGGCGCGGCCGCCCATGGGAGTCCATGGTCCCCGGTTGAGTCCGTCCAGAGGGAAGGAATCCCGCGTGCCACGCCCGCCAAACTGCTCTACTGCGTGATGCATCCAGCCTGTGGATGTTCGTAACACAGTTTACTCACACGCTTAAATACAGAAAAACTACCTTAACTACTTAACTACTAAAAATATCTTTACATTATCTTCCGATTAGTCGCCAACCCGTGCTACCTCCTGAGCCACAGCCGCCCCAAAGTATAATCACATTGTGTTACTGTTAAAAACCTACCATGATCTTTTTAATATTATGGCAACCATAGTGGATTTGTGGTCAAATGGTGGAGTTGTCATTATGCAACAAACACCAGGGTTCCACAGACTGCCTTAAAAATCCATTGCACTACAATTACTAGTTGGCCCAATTAAAATTATGGGCTGTAGCTGTGGGATTTTTCTCCTAACTTAAATATAGCAATTTAAAAGAGATGATTTATTTAAAATGTCATGCTTTATTTTAAACCTATTTACAAACAGGTATTTTAAATGGACTAGTGGTGTTAACTTATAAAAAAGGTTAATATAACAGCTATAATATGCATAATTCTAACACAATGTCCGTCATTCAGGTGAATTAGAGAGCTCGTACTTACCAGACTAGCTGTGTCTGTGAAGCCCTCCACTGCAGCACAGAGAGGGCCTCACTCCAACACTGAGAATATCTGTACTGTCCGACTCCTCTGTCTTTAGCACCAAGAACTCAAAAGCCTATTGGCTGCAGAGAGAGAGAAGAACAGGAGAGCCACTATGAGAATACGCAAGACAGAGACACAGTGAAAAGTCAATAAACGCCAGTGGGCTCTCTGTTATAGAGGCTAGTTGTGTGTGTACGTGTGCGAGTTGGAGAGCTTGGGAGCGGGGAGGGTTTAAGCAGAATAGAGGGCAGGGGAGAGCTTACAATGACTGCAGAGGCTACTTCTATTTACACCCAATTCTCGCCATTGAAATTTCCTCTGATTGTGCTCTGGTGAGGACCCCCGAGCAACATTAACATAACTTAGATCAAATCATGACGGATGTCTTTGTCTGTTGTGCTATGAGTCAGTCGGCCTGCAGGAGGCACCAGTAAGCCAGTCTGTATGGAAGAGGATTATTACTGAGGCCCAGATGGCTCAGTGGGGAGCTCACCTACGAGGACAGACCTGGGGTTACTGTAATCCTTACCATGGGCCTCCTGATAACAAGAGGCAGCAGGAAAGACTAAGAGTGAGAGGCCTTGGTCACATGCCAAGTGTGTGTGTGTGTGTGTGTGTGTGTGTGGTGTTGGAAGCGATGCCAAGTGTGCAAGCTGCATGGTTGTGTCAGGCTTGTGCTGATTTAGTGCATGTGAGAGAGAATATTGTGCTCTCTTAAGTGGATGATTGCGTGTGTGCGTGTATGTGTGCGCTGCAGTGCTGTGAAGGATGTGTTTATATAAAGTGTGTGTGCATGTGCATGCCCAGTGGATTCACTAAGGTTTAATCTCATTACGGCAGGCGTGATGGAGAGGGAGAGGGGGGGTGGGGGGGGGGGGTGGGGAGAGGGGGGGGGGGGGGGGGTGGGGAGAGGGGGGGTGGGGAGAGGGGGGCAGCAGCGACAGACGGTCTGAACAGGATGGAAGGATAGATTAAGGAGAAACGATGGAGATGGAGAAGAGGGAAGGGATGAAGGGAGGTGGAGCGAAGTCGAGAGTAGGAACAGTGCCATGAAAACGCCCACACACGCGCACACACACAGATATATACACACGTACACCGAGACGACACAAAGGAAGCGGTTGAGTGGAAAACGCATAAAAGAAGCTGAGAGATAACTCCAGCTACACTCCCCTCCCTGCTTCCTCAAACACAGGACACAAACACCCACACACACACACACAAAATACAAAAGACAGAAGGTGTCAAGATACAAAGAAGTCTGTATAGTACCTCGATTCAAAAAGGACAACAAAAGAGACAAAACCTTCGAGGCATGTATTCGCACCTACACCTTCACCAGTGCTGTTGAAAACTAATGTTAAAAGCAATGTATAAAGTAGTAGTTTAGACATGCACACACACAGGTTATGATTAATTTATGTTGCTCAGCATAGCATTCTTCCAACAATTTTCCTAAATTAGCTCTGGTCATACGCAATCCTTCCTCCCACCAGTTCCTCTTCTCTTCCTTTTCTTCCTCCCACCAGCTCTGGATCGTTCTCTCTCTATTTAAAGCTCAGTAGGGGATATTTCAAACGCTGTACACTTTTAGCTTGTCAGGAGGGGTGCTATTTAGTGACACACACACAAACACACTCACGCCGGCCTCTCTATCTATCTCTCCCCTTCCGCCTCACGGGGATCATCATCCACCAGGCTCTGCTGCTCTGTGAAGATAGGCCGGCGTTAACTGTCAAGACTGCACACAGCATGCTTTAAGACAAACTGCTACAAACACACACTCATGCCGAGCGTACCTTTTAGAGTAGCACCAAGTTATTGATTCACAGATGTGTTAACTCTCAGCTTGGGCTGCCAATCATCTCCCTGGGGTCCCCGTCAAACCTGAAAGACAGAGCAGACAAAAGCATTCATGTCAAGCTGTCACAGAAGCAACATGAAGCCACACTAAACACGATACTTCTGATCATGACGGTCATAAAACTCAAGGCTCAAAAGCATAGGATCTAATTCAGAGCTGGGGATGGTCTTTGCTTTCAGTATGAACCAACAACAACCTCTGCTTCCTCGCTCTTCTCACTTTCTAGACAGCGAATCGTCACTACCCTCACCCCTCCTCGTTTCAGAGCAGCGCTGAAAACTTGAAGGTGGCTCGGAGGCGAAGGGGTAAATCGGCAGGGGAGGCCGGGCACAATGCTCGCTCGCTCACTCTCTCTTTCTCTTCTCAGGCAGACACAATGGTGAGTGTGACTGTGTGCGGCTCAACCGGCGAGCAGACACACAAACAAGGCTGGCCTGGCTCTAACAGGAAGAGCTGGGCCGGCTAAGTCAACTATCACATGAGCTAGAGCAGCGCTGGGGAAACATAGTAAAATAATAAAACATTATGGAAAAAGCAGTGGGGAAGAGAGTGAGCCTAGATGGAAGATTAAATAAATAAATAAACTAACGAAAGATATAAAGCAAAATCTAGCAAGACACCCCGATGTGACTGGTGAGTGCAAACAGGGACACAGTGGCGAGGTTGCAATTACCACTTTTATAGAGGGTGTGTGTTTATCTCTGTTGTGACCAAACGGTCGTCTCTTCCAGTTGCTACGCTGGCTATCACATTGCTCCCAGCCACTCTACCAGCACAGTGTGAGAAACTCAGTACTCTGAAACCAGATCGTGTACACAGACAGCAGACAGAGTTACATACCAGCTCAGGTTCAATCAAATGATACCAAAGTGATGAAATGTGGTTACACCAGCTATGAGTTCAGCACTGTATGTGTATGGAGGCACAAGCGCGAGTGTGTGTGTGCTAGCATTACGCATTTAATTTTTTGGGGGAACCCCCAATGACTCAGCAGCGTGGAAGAGGGCTTACCCAAAACCGCTCCCCGCAAACTCCGCCTTCCTGGAACACCCCTTACAGTCAGGTGACCGGGGGCGTGTTTCGGTGCCTGTACAGATGTGACAACAGCGGGAATTTCTCGGACTTCATGATGTCATTTCTGCTTCCTATGAAGCGCAACGCATGGGTTGATCGTGTGTGTGTGTGTGTTTAGGTTCACAAACAGGATGCGATGATGAGCAGCAGGGGGGGGTGGTTCATGGCCAATAGAAGAATCAAACTACCAAACCGCAAGTTCAAGAGAAATGAGGGGGAAAATTCTACGAACACGATGATCAATCTGTTGATCACTTGTTTTTTTGAAGCAACTAAAATAATTTTGTGAGAAAGTGTGATTGACAAAAGTTTGATTGATAAAACACTCTGAACTCTTCATGTTTGAATGCTTTTTGCTTTCACTCTTACCTCAATTTAACCACAACAAGCGGTTGCGTTCCTCTACACAGCTGAGTACATACAGTAAGTGACTCAAAGCAATTTAAGGATCTTCGCTATCGTCTTGCTCGTCTCCTCAGTGAGAGTATACACAGCTGATATATTTATCACTTATTACCCAACAGGTGACACAATTCGCTGTTACATCAAAAATTCCCCAATGGCGCATTTCATTCAAGTGAAATCCCCCCACCTATCGACACCAGACATCAAAGAGCTGTTCCTGTCAACACCCGTGTCGTCGTAGTTAGCTGGTGTTGCTGGGACAATAACGATCAGCTGGGAGGCGGGGCCAAGCAGGAAACTTTGGCAACGAGACAAAGCTGTGTCAACCGTCGTCAACCACACCAAGCAAAAAGCTGGGAAGAAACTAAAGGAGCTGTTTTGAGTCCTCTGTGGCAGCTAACAAAGAAACACACACACACAAAATAAATAAATCCACCATAATCCCACGTGACAGATGAACCCAAGTCACGAGCTTGTGGCTGTGCATAGGGAAGCTTACTTGGTCACTACCATGAGCTTTATTTATTCACCATCACCCTTCCCTGCCAACCACTGGCCTGCTCTGGTCCCCAGCCAGACAACCACACTGAGGCCATGTGAGGAAAATAGAGCGGAGGGAGACAGTGGGAGGCAGTAACGGGCATAACACTGCAAAAAGTATCCATGGCAGTATAAAAATTCCACTCCTTTCTGACTCTTGAAAAACCTGAACCTTCCTGCTAGGAGATTTTTCTGCTTGCTTAAGTAAGACGTTGCATTTAATACAAGGTGAATGAGTTGTTGAGCTTTGAGATTGGACTTGCACCATAGTAGGGTTAATCAATATTGCCTGGGGAAAGAGAATGAGACAGATGAGTAAGAAGACGGCTTACACTGAGAGTGCGGGAGTGACCGTGTGAACCACCACAAAGGACGAGACCACTGAAAACTAAAGGCAGGAAGCTGGAGAGTGTTTCTGTCCTAGTGAAGTCACTGTAGAGCCTGTCTGATAAGAAATGACCAGATAAGCCTGGGAGAAGTGGCAGATAACAGAAAATAGAGTGAGAGAAAAAGTCCGGCAGCAATGAGTTTCTGGCTGAGGATGACGGAAAGGCCATGCACGACCCGGTCTCCCTCCTGTCTCTATGTCTTGTTCTGTCCTCTCTCGCCCTCTCTACTCCATTTGGCCATTACATAATCAGTCCCAGATAGAGATCGTGTCCTGAAGGAAACACCATTATCTCTCTCTCTCTCTCTATCTCACATGCACGTACCAACAGAGGAACAGCCAGCCCCTGCGTCCGTCCTCCCCCACCTCGTTGCCAGGCTGCCTGTGTGTGTATGTGCGCGCGTGCGTACACGTTTATTTGATTGCGTGTGTGCAAACGTCAGCGCATGCCTTTCCAAAACAGTGATGCGGGCTAACTTCATCACGTCCACATCCAAACACACACAAAATCAGAAGACGCTAGTCAACACACATAAGACGGTGTGGGTCAGCAGAGGACACACAGCACACAAACACTGAAGCATCTGACAGAGGTCTCCAGCTTGCGTCCATCCCAACAACGCAGCCCTTCATCCAGGGGACAGAGCGCTGACCTTACCCCTCACCCAGTTCCACCTAGGCCTTCCACGCTCCGCGGGACGCCACCCATAACAAGCCAGATAAAAGCTCTTGTCTTACGTTGTCTCCTCCTGGCTTACAAGTGCACTCCCTCACATCTGCTCTACATTCGGGCAAAGTCAGAGAGGGGCCTTAAAGCACAGGGGGGGAGAGAAGATCCATAACCTTCACATCTAACCTCTACCGGGTTGACGACGCTTATTATTTCAACATTCAGTAGATTTTGAAACAGCAGTGAGAAGCTGGCGGCTTCTTTTTGGCTGTTGGTGGTCAGCTTCTCGCCACCTTTTTTCACAGTCGATTTTATTTGTACTCTAAAAGATCCGCTCAGGCTGCGTAGCATTTAAGAGATCTGAACATTGATTTCCGGATGATCTGTGATGAGAAACAGTTAGCCTACATTTTTATCTGTTTGTGGAAAAAGGAGGGGTGGCTGGTGGAAATCTTGAAGCCCCTTTTGTCTCCTGACTTACCACCCTTACATCTGCGCCTGTGACTGACAACTCACAACTGGCTTAGTGTGGTGCTTCTCTGTCTTTCTTTCTCTCACACACACAAACACAGATAAGATGCACGTGCGTGTGATTTTAAAGGGGAACAGAGCTCGGAGGGGAAAGGAAGCAGTCGTCACAACCACAGGAAGTAGGCCTCCCTGAAGGGTGTGTGTGTGTGTTTGTGTGTGTGTGTGTGTGTGTGTGAGAGAGAGAGAGGCCTTGGGGAGGGGTTTGAAAGCCGGGGCTTCCTGTTTGAAAAGATGTGTGTTTTAGTCTGTTAAAAGTATTTTGACTGTTAAAAGTAAATGACAGTGAACGTTATGTGACTAATATGATGTCTCTGCAGATGTGAAATGTCAAGTCAAAACCCCGACTGGTTTCAGTCACGGCTCCTAAAATACACCTCAGACACACGGCCGTCTTGTGTGAACGGCACGTGTGTCCAACTCATGACTCACACAAGCCTCGTCGGCAAAAACATGACATTAAAAAGCCGCTTACTTGGCTCTGACCCTGGATGTTACATGAAAAGCCTTGTTTGCCCTCACTTTTTTAGCTTCTGGTAAAAGTAAATGACAAACCTATGATGGCACAATGAGTGTGCGAGTGTGTGTGAATGACTTCTCCCAGTCACTTGTGCACCCGACTTCACTTTCACAGAAACTCAGCATTACAAAGGAAACATCAGTCTGGATTTCTCGGCAGACATAACACATTTGTTGCTGTCTGACTCGAGGTGTGTGCGAGTGAGATAGAAACAAAAGGGAAAAGAATGACTCAACACTTGGCTTGTGACCCTAACGAAAAGGAAAACGGCGTGTAAGTCCCGACAAACCGGAAATCTGAGAGCACGTGGGCGTCTCAGTGACAACTGACAACCGCTCGATCACCGTCACTCTCGCTTTCCACACTTGGGCAACCTCAAAAGCCCCCAAACTTTTCTTTCTGCTTCTCTGGGTGTTTGTGTTCAATAACAAATCTGAGAAAAGCTCAGGACAAGACAGAACTACCTCTTTTTACAGGAAAAACAAAAATCACAACGGCAAAATCCCCCTCCCTCGTACTGCTCTGTGTCTCTCCTGGTGATTCTGTTCCACATCCAGGACTAACACAAACAATCTCAGAAATTCACTAAACGAGACAAGAGACTCTGCTACCCTGGCAACAGTTACCAAGGGAAGCAGCAGCGTCCTCACTAACTGTTATTAAACTACGCTAGAGAGGCAGAGACAGACAGAGAGGTCTTTCGTGATCAACATGTTTACTGAGGCACAGGCTGACCTCACACACCATCGCCTTCCTCCCCTGGACTCACAACACTATGTCTCATCAGCAGTCTGTGTGTGAGTGAATAACAAATAAAAACGTGTGCGCGAGTCCTATATGCATCAGAATTAATAACAGGACGCCTGCAGATGGTCAGTGCGGCGTTGTTCTTACAGTGGGTGTAATTACGCACAGATTTTGACTTTATCAGAACAACTGTGACGCAGGCCGACGGGCTTTGTTATGACGCCGCTGTTTGTTCGTCTAGTCCAGAGAATCCAAGGTCTGTTTACATATTCCTCAAATACTAGTGTTGTTGATCTTTGAGACTTTAAAAAATGTTTTTTTTTAAAACCTATATACACACACACATATATATATATACATATATATATATATATATATATATATATATATATATAAAAATCTCCCATGATGCACACAGGCCAACTTGCTGGCTGTTATCATTTATTTTTGTGGGTAAAAGTAGTCACAGGAAGTGAGGCGAGTTATATAAAAAAAGGAAGGGTGAAAATGTGTTCCAAGGTGTGAGTGACCGTGTGTAACTTTGTGTGTGAGTCATCCCCTGTGGCATCATCGGCGGTGGCAAAGAGCCAGAGATAACAGAGCCAGAAGAACTGAACTCGGAGGGAAAACTTTCGCCTTTTTCTCTCACTCGGTTGAACAGGCAAACAGGACGCAAACACTCTGTGACTCTTTAACACAGCTCTATTCTCTCAGTACGGATTTCATCTCCAGACAGAATCTTCTTTTCTGGAATATCGTTGTTTATTCCATGTTCGAAATGCTGCCATGTCTTATGTTAGCCTATTTGCTCGGCTTGTGGCTGCCCACTCCTATAAAAGCTCTCAGTAAATTCACTGCTCAACTTGACTCAACTGGACTGAATTATACTCTTATTGTTCTCAAATCCAAAACACAGCATTAACAGAAACCGAAGCGAGACAACAGCTGCGTGTATGACCAATATTTACAGTCATGGAAGTCTAAGCCTTGTTGTTGGTTGGCAGTGTAGCAGGGTCCTGCTGGTCCATAGGAACTAATGAGAAATATGTAATATTAATGACGATGACTTCATCCATACATGTAAGTGATTAATGTAGTCCATGCTGCTTTTCCATGTTTCAAACCTAAAAGCATTTAATGTGCATACTTATGTAAGACCCTTCTTTAGCTTGAACTAATTGTGTGCTCTTTTATTGGCGTCATTTGTGATTTAAACTCATTTGAACCTTATTATTTCTGCTGCACTGACCCAATTTTCCCTCAGTGATCATTAAACCTTAATCACATTATATTCTACAGCGCGCCTGTTATATTGAATCAGGCTTGCTCTTTTCACCATTTTGCCTTTCATACCTAATGGAGCTAAAATGCCTCACAATGGCCCTGTAAATATGGCAGACCCTACAGAAGTCAGCTTCCTGTTTGTTGGTGCCTGGTCCCTGCTCTGAGAGACCAGGATCCACAGCAGGCACTCTCACGCTGCATGGTGGAATTCCACACTTGGTTGACTGAGTTTTTGCCCCCTTGGCCCCGACCAATCTCTAAACCCTTCACTCTGCAGCCATAAGCACTATAGCCAGTTATACGCCAGTTTTATGTACTATAAAACTACTGTACTTAATGTCAATCATATAAATGGAGAAGATCCCTTTGGATGTTCAGTTTTTCTGTGTACATGACGTGACAGGAAATTCAACTTGTTTCCAAATACTGTGCCAGCTCACACGTAGAAGAACTTGTGTTTTAACGCCTGACCTTTTGGGTTGTGAGGGGAGTGTTTGAGAAATCTTCAGCGGGACACATGTTTTCCCGCGCCTCCCTTATTCCAATTCTCTCGGTTTGTGTTGCTCTCTAGAGGAGAAACGACACCCTTTACTGGAAAGGCTGCAACAGCGTGGTGTCACACAAACTGGTGTTTCATCATGACGTCCGATCACTTCCTCACCCGCTTCCCTTTGAAACACACACACAAACACGGCTTTATTTGTTTTCTGAATCAGGAGAATGATGCAGGAGAAACCCCCAGAATCTGATTGACTGTCACACGGCCAACACACACGCAGCTCGTTTCATTACGGTCAGCTGTCGAAGTAGATGTGTAAGCACTTTAAGCAGGCCTACTGACCCATTTCCCATGCCAGGCCACACATAAAGGAACATCTTAATTAGATCAAAGTAATCCTTAATTTGTTTTTACCAGCCTGTAACATCCTGGTCACAGCTACATATGGAGTTGTGGGGTGAAGGTGGGAGTCCTGACACACACACACTTACACACACACACACTCCTCTTCTGATTACTCAATTTGTGACTCACTATTGTTGAGTTACCGGCCTTATTTCCACCGTCATCTCTCTCTCCCTCTTCCTCCTGGCGCGTGTGTGTAACATTTCAATATTCCTCCATGTTCGTCATCACTCATAGTAAAATGGGCGGCGATTGTTCATTCACTCACAGACGCGCGCGCGTGCACTCCCATTGAGATCACGGGACAAAACGGGGGCGGGGAAGAGCTGAGGCAGCATACAGACGGCCAAAAGTGTGTGTGTGTGTGTGTGTGGAGCGATTCGGAGCTTTAACTTTTTACAACCTTCGACATCAAACGCAGAGACAACCCGCGCCACTGGTTTCCATGCCAATCGATCTGACTGTTCGGAAGTGGACCTTCAAAGGCTTTTCGTTTTTTGTTTTCATCGCGACCCCATGCCAGCACACTCCCGTTCTTCCTGATCTGGGCTCGTTTATTGCGGGTCATAAAGTGACAAATAAGCCAGCCAGCCACAAATTCTCATCAACTGCTTGTCCGATAACCGGAGAAAAAGAAAAAGTGACTAACGTTAACCTCTGTGAGAAGAGAGGCAATAACAACCACCATATCAACAACTACTGATTGATTCCAATAAGACATCGCCACGCCCCCAAACTACTCGACATTGTCCTCGTTTAACCTCCACTGTTTTGATATTTGTTACTCATCACTGTGCGCAACGTGGGTGAAAACTGCCCAAAGCGCACCGGCTATAAACGAAGGCATAGGCGCCAGCTGGGTGTGTTAAGGTGCGTGGACTTCGCATAACTAAACCCAGCTTACTCCGGTTGGCTTTATTAACGTCATTGAGCGCGTGGAGCAAGATAAGAGCGCCAAAGGTGTTTGAAAGTCACAAGGTGAATTCAGTTTTCAATTTTGGAGGAGTGGTGCCTCTAAAAGGTGGTGATTGGATCACAGATCACGTTGACAAAACAATACTATGTGGTCAGACTTTGGTGCACTGAAACCCAGACCCTAAGGACAGCACCAAAACACCGCCCCCTTCCCCAAATGAGAGGTGATGCAAATCACTTCCTTTCAATCCGGCTCTTTGTGTGCGTAAGGATTGACTGGAGGGTGATGGGGGTGGCAGCTATCCATTCACTTTATACGGCTGCCGACCTCACTGATCCTGCCACCCCCCACTCCTACACACACACACACAATGGCGTGAGATCTCCTTACACAGGCAATTTCTCTCCTTGTCCTCTAACTCTCCTTCCCCTTTCTAACCATAGGATGATAATGAGTGTTGAGGGGCAACAATGACTAAAGTAGGACCGGGGGTGTCCCAACGCAATGTAAGGATCAGGTATTTTCACTATTTAATGATTGGATGTATTGGGACGACTACTTTGTAGGCTCCTCTTGCCTGTTATCAGCCATTTACCCGAACTGAGACCTACACATGCATAGAACTACCCTCATAGCGTTCCCTGGGACAAAACTTTTAAAGTTGTTGGGGGGGGGGTTGTTTGGGGGCATTTGACAAAGAAATCCCATAAACCACACATTCATATCAAAGCCCATTTACAGAAACTACTCTCATCCACGGGCCCTGTATGATTAAACAGGTCCGGTAAAGATGATCAACCGTGGATGAGGAAAACAATTCGCCGAACAGACAAACGCGTGGGATTCACATGGGTTTGAGAAATAACACAGCGAAATTCCCCCACCTCATCGATCACACAGGCAAGCGCTCTGCTTTAATAGTGACAATAATTCACTCACTGCTGTCCTGAATCGCAACAGATCGTATTTCAAACAACAACAAAACGACACGGAACAACAAGGGTGATGAAGAAATATCTCGACATACTGACTTGGGTTAAAACTTAACGTTACTTTTTTTCATGACCAGTAACTTTGCCTGCTTACAATCCAAAACATAGTCCACTGGGCTTTTAAATGCTCCCAGGTCACACAGCACTCACCGTTCATTTAAGTAGGTCACTTTCAAATGGACGCTCCAGAAATAAAATAATTTCCAAATAGAAATATCCGGTTCCCTGAGGTCCACAGTAGTCTTTTATTCCGCAAGGTTGAAGCGCAGAGTCTGCAGAGAAATTCCCGACCAGCCGGCTGAGCGGAGAGCAGCCCTGTAATCCCGTCTCTGTCGCGTCCTCTCCACACAACCACGAAACTTGAGCCGCCTGGCCGACAGGAGAGAGCCTCGGTGATGTCCGTGATAAGCTTGTTCTTCTCTATATTCTGGTTATTATTCCGTTTGATGGCTGCCTTCGCCGTGCAGCGACAGCCCCGCTCTCTCGGCTCTCTGTATCTTTCCGCGTCGAGCTCCTTTTCTCCTCAACTATATACACACACACACCGACAGCCGGGCAGGGATCGTATTGCGCTGAGCTCAGTTTTAAAGGGACAGACTACGCACACTCACACAATGGCGCGCGCGCATACGTGACGTCACCCCGGAATTCCCTGACAGCAAAAACTGGCACCGAGTCCAACTACCGGTACCGGAGCTGCTGCTCCAGCCCCCTCCCTGAACGGGTTTTATTCATTTTAACTCCAGAGGTTTTTTTTAGGCAGACTCGTGACCGACTGCTGGACTCGGTGCACAGCGCCGCAGCATATTTCCGTGTGACCGACTATTTTTGGACGAGGAAGAGTATTAAGCCCATGACGCTATACTATCACAGGAAGACAGATACGGTATCAGTGTTAAGTTTAGGTTTAGCGGACTATAAATAGCATGTAAAGCTCTTACCTGGACCTAAATATTCTAAAATACACTTATGAATGTGTTATAACCTAGACTGTAGATTTCACCTTTGCATTGGTCAATAGGGCACACACACTGTAGGATACATACAAATATGTTTACATCGCTTAAACTTCTGTCTATTATGGAAAATTGCATATTCATATATCAAGAGCAATCTATGCCCCTATATTTGGATTTTTAATCAATGTAATATAAACCTGCTCTTAACCAGGCTTTAAAGACAATGTCAAATATATGTATTGTTTTATTTTAGATTGTGGCCTGATATATTTTATAATTGTACATGTGATTTAGGTACAACTTTCTAAACAGACACTTTTCATTTTTTTTAGATTTTTTTTTATAAAGTGTTTATAAGCCTTAACTAATGGCTTTATAAAAATGAATAATGTATTTGCAAATTATTTAAAGATCAGTTGAAGGTCATTTTTAAGATTTTTTGTATTGCAAGTTGCAAAAAATCCATTTTGCTTATCACTTATTATTTGGTAATTACAGTTACAAATGTTGGTAATCCATTAATAAATGCTTAATAAGCTGTTACCTGTATTAATGGAATTTAAATTTTAGTTTTTACCAGTGAGTTCTCATGACTTTTCACAACCTACCCGGGCACCCTAAAGTTGCTTACAAATTTTGCAGATATACAAAGTAGTAGTAACTGACTTAACCATAAATAAAGCTAATTTACAACCATTTATAAAGGTGCCTTATTAAAGAGTGGTACCTATATTTATTCTGCATGCAGTCTTATACCTATGCTCAGATACTCCCTGTTTTGCATTGTTCAGTAGAGTTGCTGGAAAAACTGACACTATAAAAAAAAAGTTTTTATGATAAAATATCCAACCTACTGTGACATGTTATACACAATATGTATATCTCCTATTAACCGTGGGATGTAATAGTGTTAATACAGTGCACATTGATCAATTCGACAGCGTAAGATAAAGATAAAACTAATGTAAGATGGATGGATGAATACTGTAGGTTATTTAACTAATTTATTTATTTATTATCACAATACCATACACATGGCTAGGTCTATATATAAAGCCTGAGTTATGAGGCTTATACATTTCTTGTTCTTGTCCAGCAGGTGACATTAACATCTTACATCTCATGCCTGTGCACACAGAAGTATAAGAATTATATGCTGTGTACTCAGAGGCAGCCAACTAACGCCCTGTGTGAGGTAAACAAGGCTTTGAAAAACACAAATGGGTCTCTCTAAGGCCGGAAACATTTGTTCCAGCTTTTCCTCGCCAAGTAACCATCCTGTACTCTGTAATAATGCCAAAGAGCCGCATTGGTACAACCAACAGTATGTGTCTCACTCACACACACACACACACACACACACACACACACACACACACACACACACACACACACACACACACACACACACACACGCGTTGAGGTTATATTAGAAAGCACTGCCTCAGCAAGGCAGCAAGACAACATGAGGCAAAATTAGCAGCCTCAGGGAGGATGGGAGTGTGTCATGGATGATGCTGATACGATGACAAATAGGTACACAAACATGCAGTGTATTTATGGTCATAAGGATTCTAAAAACAGCAGCATAAACAATACCTTCAGGAAATTATGAAACCTCTCTCTGCCTCGGTACAAATGATACTCTCACTGTCTGTTCTTAGGTTACTCATGGTATGTTCTACTTCTGTTAGTATGCAGCGAAGAGTGACAAAAGACGTGGGCATGTGCACTAGATTCAAACTCCCAATGAAGTAAGTGCATGGCATGTGTGGTATGTACCACCAGGGTGGATGTAGAGTCTATTGTCAAGTGACAATGAATTGTTCAAAAATGTGTTTTGTGTTGAGAAAGAAGGGGGACGCAGTGCACTGGGAGACAGTGTGCTTGTATATGGATGTTTTGTTTTCGTCTGTTAAAGCCTGTGTGGAAAAATTACCAGTCTCGTGGGACATACAGTTCATTCAGCACCGTACAGAGAGATTAACTGTCTTTTTTTTTTTTTTAAGTGTGCTGGCCACAATGGAAGCATTTGCAGCTTCTAGTGTGGATGTAAAAGTGGGTAAAAGTAAGAGCCAAAATCAAGAGGCCAGTTTCAGAGTGACTGTGGAACAAAAGCTTGTAGCAGCTGATAAAGTCCTAACATGGTACTTGTTGGTACTTAGCAAATTGGTCTGCAAATGGATGGAAGTTGCCCCCCAAAAAAACGCTGGCAATTAAATTCCCAATGATGTAATTACATATTCTGTAAACCGGCACCCTAATGTTATAATCAGTATGTATATTATAATACACCCAGTCAGCTGGAAAGACTTTTTATAACAACATCTGGAAGCAATTACACCCCGAATTGCTGCAGTCCTTAATTACCTATCGGAGCTGTAAACTGGTGCATTCTGTATGTAGGCTATATATTATCGGCTTCTCAGGGTGTCCTTTCAATTTCTGCACCGGCCTCTCCTGAACAAAAATAGACAAACTGACTGGACTATGCAAATGTGATGCTTGTGCTTCAGCTGCTGTGTATGAAGCTATGTTTTCTATTGTAGTTTTGCTTACATCTGAAGTTATATTATCTTTTCATTTTGCTCCCCGTGTGTTATTATTATTAGCATATCTTCCATTAAGTGAGTTGAGAGAGTATCTCAAGTGTGTGACTTTGCGCTCCGCTTTGTGTGTGTCAATGTGTGATTGCACTGTAAAGAGTGTGGTGAACAGGAAAAGGATTACTGATTGATGTGGGCATGGGTGGAACTCTAATGTGCCACACTTCACTGCCCCCCCCTCCCCCCCCCACACACACAAAGAGCTTCCTCCAGCTGTTTCTCTTATAGATGTACTGTATATAACAAGAGTCTGAGAATATTAAATTTATGTCTGAGCTCAATTCCCATTCTTCCTCTGCCAAGGCATTACAGTCTGTCCCGGGGGTCCCAAATGTGTGTGTGGCAGGAAGGGACAGTAATGAGAAAAGAAACTTGTGAGGCACTGTGTGTTTAAGTTCTTACAGCGCTTATGCATTGTAGCAATTCTGCATTTCATGTGTGTGGAATGGAGACAGGCGTGCGTGCGGTGGGGACTGTGTGTGTGTAATTAAAGAGATCGGGGACAAGGACGGCTCAGTTCTCACACTCCAAATATATATATATTTAGCAGCTCTCCCATGGGTACGAGCCCCAAAATTCCTGTCATACCAGCCACACGTGCACACACACACACACACACACACACACACTTTAAAAATAAACAGCACATAATACTGATGAGGTCCAGACACAGCAACAGCAGAAGAAAGAAAGTATGCATGTGAGCGAGTGAGTGTGCTCTGCAGTCGTAGGAGACTGTGTCCCTGGTACAGATGGTACTTCTCAGCCTCTGATATGTAGGATTGTGTGTGGGACTCTGTGTGTGTGTGTGTGTACATGTGGCATACAGTGAGTCAGCCTTTTGGGTACACTGAGAGGCCGACAGACACGATAATCATCACCTCCACGCACATAGTCACATACAGTCACAGCGAGACAGACAGACTGGCTTAGCACACCCACATATAGCAGCCATGGAGCTAGCTGATAATTAGGGTCCTTATTCAAGGACAGTGGAGCCGATAGGGAGCCGGCTTTCCCACTAGTTTCTCAAACAACCTAATCCCGACTGTAGCTCTATGATAAGCTAAGTGCGCCACTCCTGCTTAATATACTCACTATCCCAGAGTTACACATAGTCAAAAAGTAAGCTCCACTTAGAGGAGCTTAAATAGCTCAAAGATTTCATAATTTTGTTCAGGAAATTGTAGCACTGGTCAATTTTTTTCTTAAAAGGTTAAAGCGTGGACACAAACATCATCCCATGTGTCCCTGGTTGGTCGATAATTGGCTAAATGCTAGCACTTTAGTATACTCTATTAGGGTTGGTCTGCCTTAGCCATGTCGTGATGGCATGCGATCCCACTACTGCCTAGCTGCATGGGATACACACTCTGCACTGCTGTGGTCCTGCTTGAGACCCCGGACCTCTGACAGTTTCCTCCCATTAGCAGTGTTTTTGGCGGCTAAACTTAAACAAAAATAATTTAAAAATTCTCTGTGTTCAGCTCTTAATATCTGTAGTTTCTAGTTTAGTTTCACTTTGGTGTTCCTTTTTGTACTTTCAGATATTTTACTTTTTACTCATTGCTTTTCAACCATTTTGGAGCTGCAAAATGTTGTTGCTGATGCAAACCAAACACACACTACTGGTGCTTTACATTAAAAGCTTTCCACTGTCTATGACAGAGTTAGCCGAGCTTCATTAACAGTGCTATTCTTCAGTAAAAACATCAATATGATCCACTATTTGGTCAGCAGAACACTTACAAATACTGCAGGGAGGTTTAGTACAAACAGAAGGGTAGGAAAAATAGAAAATCAGAGGTATCACAGTAAATGCTAACTTTGGTTGAAACATGTCACTTTAATAGTGTGTATGATCTCTGTATTTGAAAAAGTAAACCTGGATTAATAGATTTGGTACATATTTAATTTCTTAAAGTGTAGGCCTGCAACTACTGCAGCTGTACTCTGTGGCTTTGAAGAGCAAAGAATTGAAAGTTTGACATCTGAGTCAGTGGCCCTAAAGTACACACCTCTCTGAGGACAAACACACACACTATTCATATAAGGAACTGTTCACTTTTCATAAGTATGAGCAATTCTAAGAAGGAGCAGTGGTCCACTCACACCCATAACTTGCAACCGTCCTACCTAGATTGTCAAACTCATGAATGTGCGAGTGTGCATAATGTACTCTCTGTCTTACTCAATATCTGTTGACACATTTCACCCTGTTGCTCTACCTGTCAAACTTACCTACTGTGCAATGGAGCTTGTGTGTGTGTGTGTGTGTGTGTGTGTGTGTGTGTGTGTGTGTGTGTGTGTGTGTGTGTGTGTGTGTGTGTGTGTGTGTGTGTGGATAGGAGATAGGAACACACTAAGCAAGATGAAATCAGAGGAGAAGAAGCTGTTTATACTGTAAGCTAAAACAAAGCCTTACCTAATGATTGTGGGTAATGTAGTCTGTCTCTTTCAGCAGGCCACCATGACACCTCCCACCTCCTGAAACCACAACATGGAGGAACAAAGGTCAGTCTAGAGGTTGAACAGTGTCAACTACAGCAGCAGGGAGGGGCTGGGCACAACTCTTAAAGGATACTGTTGCATTGCTTCACCAACATTCATACACATACAGAAATAAAATCAGTCACTACAGACCGAAGTCAACATAAAGTCGCATGCACCCTTTTATATCCATCAAATTTCAGCTGAGTAACAATATTCAGCCACTTTTCCCACAAATCTGTGGTTTAACATTGTTCTGCAGTGATGTGTGTTCGGGATGATGGGGCAGTTTTGTCAGGTCAAACGCGTCTGTGACATTCCAGTGCGCGCTGAACTTTAGCAATTCATCAGCACTTTGAGGGCTAAAAGATCAAAAACCTCGTTACGCCTACATGAGACAACCAGAGCTCATATTTTAATCCATTCCCTTTTGTCATCATGCATGTGTGACGTTTGCTGACTGTTCTGTGGTCATGATGTTGTCAATATGTCACTTGGTGTGGCTTATGAAACTCTGCGTGTGTGTGTGTGTGTGTGTGTGTCAGCCAAAATGCACAGCAGGGCCTGGCCCAGTGCTGTGGCCATCTGTGTGTGTGTGTTCCTCATGTGCCGCCTGTTCAGTGAGTGTCAGCGCCGGGACACATGACTAAGAACAGGTGGCACTCTGCTGTACCACCCCACCCCCCAACATGCACACAAAACACACACACACACACACACCTCCACTTGCACCCTGATAGCACGCCTACGATGGTGCTCAAACACGAAAACGGAGATGGTTACTCAAAAAATGCATCACACACACACACACACACCGCAAGACAACGGTGAGAAGAACAATTTGACACACACACACTTTCTACCTCTCGTATGCGCTCACATTCACAGAATGTGCCCTTTAAACAAATGGTTGCGGTTGACGCTAGTCGCAAATGTCATCAACTCTCTCCCCACACACATACACACACACCTTACATGTAACCAATCTGTCCTCTTCCCTCCTATCTCCTTCTGTAACATCTATGTGACCACTGACCTGCAGACACAAAGACACTGTGTCCATTTTGCTTCTGTTAGGTATACACAACTTTTTTTGGTGTGTACTGTACTGTTGGTTCATGTCGTGTTAAAGTGTCAGCAGGGAACGGCAAAGTCAATTATCTACTAAAGACATGAGGATTAATTTGGTGTCTGTTCCTACAAACCAATGTCCTGTCCGAGCTGAAAACCTTTCACTCCTCTCATCTTCCCTTACTCATTCTTCTATTTTCTTCCTCCCCTGTCTTTCTTTGTCTCGCTCTGATATTCTACCTACAAGGCTGCAACATAAAACACGCCCACACACGGCGGCTTCCATATGTTTCTCTGTTGAGCCTGTACACACGGAACCAATGCAATATCCACAGCCTAAGGCAGCTTGTGTGCATGTGTGTATGTGACAGTTGTGTCAATAAGAGGCAGATATAGCTGGCTCATTCTTCACTGATCTTGCAGCCTGGTGGTTAAGGCCCCAAACCTTTGAACTCAAGGTCAAAGGTCACACCCCCTAAAGGGGCAACAGCTGGCCCCACTGTAAAGGTGGACTGGCTGTTTGTGTATGTAGGTGGGTGAGGGGGAATGTGGGCGAGAAACGGCAACCTTAAAAAGAAGGCATGCCAGGCAGAATTGTTGCGAGGGTAGAATATATTCTTTCATGACACATCGAATAAATGTCACAAGCTTTGATATAATCATTTGACCTTGATCAATATCAGGACTGTGGGGAGCAGAAGGGGGGGGGGGGGTGAAAAACATAAAGAGACAGTGAAAGAGAGAGAGACCTAAAGAGGAGGAAGGAGGGGGCATGGCAAGGAAAGCAAAATTGCAGAAGAAAAGCTATTGAAATACATTTTAAAATAAAATTGCGATTGCATTGAAACACAGATGAAGACAGATAACGTGAGGGAGAACATGAGAGAAATAACGAAAGGTTGAGCAAGCAATAGATAGAAAGATATAGAAAGTGGGGTTTATCTTTTGTCTGTAAAGGTTAACCAGTGGGAGCAACTCACTTTGACATTAACCAGCGCAGAGAGAGAGAGAGGAGGAGAGAGAGAGGCAGAGGGGTGGAGCAACAGAGACTGTGCTCAGAGGTGGAGAGCAGAGGAGATGTAGAGGCTAATGTGACGAGGGGGGGTGGGTAGTGGGATGCCGTAAAGGCCTTGAGCCGGGCAAAAGATGAAAAGGAGGAGAAACTAAGACAGATTGAGAGAGATAAGGAGAGAGCTAAAACAGAGCAGGGCTGGTTTGACAAAGACAGATGGGTGGAAGAGAGACTTTAGTGTTGGTATTGTGCAGAGTCGTTTAATCTGGCATTCAGACCAAAAAACAGCACTGCGACTAAAAGCAAGGTGCTATGCTGGAAGTAACTAAAGCTATAGTGAGAAGATGAAATATGATCCAGGAAGTCCTTGAGCTTGAATGATTTTACAACTCACTCGATCCAACGCCATGAGAGTCACATTATCAGTTGAAATATACATTTAAAGTTAATATTATGTGAGCCAGGTTCAACTTCTTTGCAGCGTTGCCCTGCAAATTCAAAGATTAAATGAAGGGGCTGTGTTTTTCCTATTTTGCTTCAGCGCTGTTGTCTGAGTTAAAGGAAACAAATATAATAATAATAATAATAATAGCTCCCACATACTGTCTTGCTTATTGCAGATTAATTTTGTTTTTAATAACACACACAGTCATCCAGGTCATTAGGCAGGCATGCCATCTTTTCTTAGAAAATCTAGAAAACACTAAGCTGTCAAAGGTACTATTGTCTCAGAAACCACAGACCTAAAGGCTACACATACAGGTGTTCCACCCCAAAACACACAAACGCACACACACACACACACACACATATATATACTGTACAAACACACAGCCTTATGAACATATGCTAAACACATAATTACATAAGTGCATTATGTGGCTAAGTACACACACCCTTCTGTTCTATTGATGCAATGTGTGTGCACAATCTGACACCTGCTTTCCTTTTTGAAAGGAACCCTGTCTTACTGCTTTGCCGCATAGTGTACATACTGACCTAGTGTGTACAGTACAATCAGCACATTCACCTAATGGCACACACACACACAAACACACGCATGCGCATGTCCTCAACGTGTGTGAACCTGCATGGCATGAGTAAAGTAGCCATGCTTGGGCTGCTCCAGCCGTTAGTCACAAGTGATTCAGTAGGTCTCTTCAAGTTAGGGCAGCAAGCTTCATACCTGCACACACACTCACATACACACATATACACACACATACACATGCACATGAAATAGCAGGCTGCTGCAGGAGTGGTGGTAAATGGCAGGCTTTTCTTCTTCTGAGTCTTTCAAGCTATGTTCACTGTCTGCCTGAGTGTCCCTCTGTGCTATGGCTGTTTGTCTGCTGTGATTTCTGTTGTGTGTTTAAAGTCAGTAACCCAGAACAGGATAAATCCTTAAATGAAGGTTTGGCAAAGTCACCAGCCTGGGGGTGGATACTACGATATCCGGGCTAATCATGAGCGAGGACACTTTGTTTTGTCAACAACTTCAGGTCTGCTTGGAATGATGTCACACCACATCCTGAACTTGTGTGTGAGATCAGGACGCAGGTAGATAAGGACATTTGTAAGAGTGTGCTGTTGTTCAAGTTGTTTGAATGGCAGGAGGGGGTTGTAACGTTCCCTCTGTGCTGGTTAATAGCACTGTTGGGCTACAGTGAAACAATGCATTACTGGTTTTACGCATTCCATTCAGCTGGTTGGATAAAACTGTTCAGATGTTCTTTGTGCGTTTCCATGTTTTTATCCACTCTACATTTCTCTTCCAAACCTCTAAAAACCTAAACAGAAATATTAAGACTCTTCTTTGCATTTTCTGTCTGATGTGTTACTATTTAAAAAGCTACAAGGCTACAAAAAAGCTACAAATATATCAAAAGTCACGCCATTCATGCCCAATAAACTGGATTTAAGAGGGATGGAGAATGTTTTATTTTTGTGTGCATTCATGAGAGAGGAAGCAAGTCTGTTTTCTGTCTCATTTGCCTATAAACATGCATGTTTGCAAGGTCATGTCTGGCAGAGCTACAGACAGTGAGGAGGAGTGTCAGGTTGACTGTGGTTGGGGCTGTTTGGCTCGGTAAACTTCTGCCACATGGTTTCAGTAAAAGGTCATGGTCAAAACCAAGCCTGGCTCACGAACCACCACACCCACTCTGACTCCCACACGCACAGATGCAAAGAAACGGATGGATAAAAGTGACAGGCAAGACAGACAGACCCACTTCCTCTTTGGGGACAAGCAGCAACATTACACCCACTTAAAGAGGAGGAGGGTGACAGACAGACTCATGAACTAGTGCTGCACCACACACACACACACACACACACACACACGGCAATACTGTCTGAAAATTCAGCAGCCCTGAGCCCACGACCAGACAAATAGGAAGACAGACAGAGAGAAGACAAGAATGAACAGTTGGTAATAATTCATGTCTAGACAGACGCTAATGAAAGCAGCCCGGTTGTGGCTGCTGCCAAAATCAAGACCTGTGAACAGTATGATTATGTGTGTGAGAGAGAGTGTTTGTGTGTGCGCGCGTCTGTGTGAGAGATGTTTGTGCATGCACGTGTAAATGGGTGTTGAATATAACCCTTTTAACACTTTTCATGTTCCGTTTTTCCCTTTCTCTCCTCCTCTCACTCTCTCTTTAACACACAAACCTTACCACAGCAGCAGAGCAGAGAGCGCTGCTCACGGCCACAGCAGTCGATGCCGGCACAGTCTTATGACGTCAATCCTCCAAAATTAAACATGTCTTTGCCATCAACCTCTGACATGTCAGCAACATCCCTAAAAACAGCATCTAACGTACTTGTGTACAGAAACACCATACATGCTCCGAAGGGGTTGAAACCCTCAAGAAAACTGCTTTATTTGGCTGCCAGCAGTAGACATCTAAAATTGCACACCTGGCTGAACAGATGATAATATGTCTCATCTTTAACAGCCTACAAAATGGTGGAATCAGCACTTTGTAATGGCAAAATGGTGAGAGCTGGTCACATCTGAATGTCAAACAGGCATGAGGAGACATGGGCTGTGCTGATCACTCAGGCTTATAACATGCATGTTCCACTGCAGTGTAGTCCTGCTTTTAGCAACACAACTGAAGTCTCTGAACACTGAAGAGTATGCTGACATACTGCTAGCTCAATACCAGCAACAACATTAGAATGAAGAGGAGCAGGCATGCTTAAACATGCTTCACACACACACACACACACACACACACACACACACACACACACACACACACACACACACACACACACACACACACACACACACACACACACACACAGTCTGAGTAATGTGGCTGGAGGCTTCCCTTCATACAAGGTAAACAAAATGAACACATTTGAGAAATTTATTGAGGGTGATCATTGGTCAGACTCTGATAACGAGTCAAAAGAATAGCACTCTTCCCACCCTTTAAAGAACTTCTGTGTGTTTGCAATATGAAGAGTGAATTTGAGGTGTTTATAAGAAGGCTGTGGAAGGCCAGGATGCACACTTACTGTCTCTGGAGCTCAGTGTATCACTGTGTGTGTGGGAGACAAAGTTGGAGAGTGGTCAGGCAAGCCCTGCCAAGCCCACATACCAGCGCAGAGGTGCTAAACTGTACTATCTAGTTGCACAATGCCTTAACGTTAACCGTCACATACCAAAAAGACTGACTCAGGCCTTTCTAATCACACCGCTGTGTGCATGTTTCCTCCAAACCACAACGATGATTTCATACCTAATAAATATAAAAGGTTGAAAATGGAAAATTCTAATTTGCAACCAGCCACACACCCTCATTGTCACACTGAAAGCAAAAGTGAGCTGCCAATAATGACATATGAAAGAGCAGTGTAGTGTCTGTATAGGTTAGAGTGTGTGTGTGTGTGAGCTGCATCTTCTGCATCTGCTCACAAAGACTTCTTTATCTGCTGTGGCACACGTGATCCCCACATGGTGGCTCATACCATCTTCATAGGACCACACACACACACACACACACACACACATACAGAGTCTCTCTCTCTCTCTCTCACAACACACACACACACACACGTGTACTTGCACAATATGACAAGCACTCAATCACTTTCACCAGCAAGTAAGCATACAACCCCATAATGTACACATACTAAACCCCTCCCACCCCACCCCTGTGTCTGCATGGTAAATCTCTTCCTATAGGCGGCGTTCTTAAAGGCAAAGTATCAGTCTGGGCATTTAAAGGGGAAGCTGTCTGGCTGCCCTCCAGACACTGTGACCCCACACTTCCTGCAGTGGGCAGGCGCCAAAGTGAGCCCCTCCCAGTCCTTTCTTGTCACTATTCAGTATGTAATATCTGTCAAGGTGGAACTGCCATAACAAAGAAACTAAGTCAAGCAAGGAGAGAGAAAGCAGAACAGAACGAAACAGAGAGAAGCTCCGCAGAAATCTATTTCATGGTGTGGATGAGAAACATTTAACATCCTCTATCTCACCACACTTTACCTGAGGAACGTATGAGAGGTGAAGATAATCTAACATGGCTTTAGCTTCATTCTATATACATGGCAAAGAAATGTGACCAATGGTCTTTAATCTTGCAGCCCTTTTACCACATGATATTATAGTTGACATCTCAGTGGAATCAAAACAATTCATTTCAATACTCTTTGCACTCCTTACTGTTTGTAACGTTGGTAATGAAGGAGTTTAATCTCACTCGACTGTTGCACTTTAATTTTCTATCTTTATTTACTTAGCCTATTCATTTAAAGAAACAGCTTGGAGTGATAGACTTGTTTTGATGGCCAATGACCAGCTCTCCTGAGACTTATAAAAATGTGCCCTGACATCAACATAAGAGCTGGTGATGTCAGCGGGAGTGTGTATTGAGTGTGTTCATGAATGTGTGCGATGATCATAATGTTCCTCCAGTGTTGACATATTTGTTACCAGCATGAAAAATGGACAGCCAATATGAGCTCTGTCATGTCAAGTATAAATAACCAAAGACAGCTATAAATATTGTAATGGTGCGTGTACTGTTACGTGTGTGTGTGTGTGTGTGTGTGTAGGTTAAATACAGATTGAATATAACATACAGTGGGAGCGACTTTATACTGGGGCCGGATTTCTACCCTGCACAAATCTGTCAGCGTCGCCATGGAAATACTGTTGTAATCATTGTTGTAATCCTCCTCCATAGGAATTCAAGTGCAGGCAGCCTTATGAACACTCACTACACACACAACACACACACACACACACACACACACACACACACACACACACATCTAGTTTATGCTAATGCTGCATTTGATCCTCCTATATCTTGTATTGTGTCTTTATTTGAGGTGTGTTCAGTATGCATGTCTCTGTTCTTGTATTTGAAGTGTGTGAGCGTGTGCATAACCATGTGTCGAAGATATGCCTGTGTGTGTATGTGTGTAAATGTGTGTCCTTGACCAGCTGCACAGGGCAGAGGAAATGAGGCGGAACTCAATCTGGTCCACACCTGTCTGTCTGTCTCTCTCGCTCTCTCTCTCTCTCTCTGGAGGGAGGAGCCTAGGCCCTCAAACACTCACACTCACACACACACACACACACTCACCATGTTCAGTGCCCTGTTCACAATCTGTATGAGCAGATAGATTATGCATGCAGGAGCCAGCTAAGGAGCTTGGATGTATTAATGTATGCACCGAGACAGTTTTATGTTTGTGTATGCTTCATGAGAGAGGGGAAGGACAGACAGAGAGAGAGAGAGCAATGATGTGTGTGTGTTAGTGCTGGGCTGAGGGAGAGGGAGCGATATTAAAAGAGTGACACACATTAAGCATAGAGAAAGAGAGGATGACAGGGACAGGCGAGGGAGGGGGAACTTCATGTGGAGAAAGCAGACAGGGACGAGGGATGAGGTGGATGGCGTGAAGATGAAGAGATCGGGCATGACAGTCTGAGCCACACAAGGACAGAGAGGGAGAGAGAGAGGGAGGGAGATTGCACTGGTATGGGAGGGTGGGTGGGGAGGGGGGTTACTCCAGGACGGCAGAACCCAGTGACATGACACAGATGCACTGTGCTACTGTGTAGCACAGCAGAGGGGGGAGGGGGGAGGAGGGTAGAGAACGACAGGGGAGAGAAGAAGAGGGGGAAGGGTGTGCCAGAGCTCACTGCCTCTCTGCTTCCACACTACTCTGTGGAGCAGACGATGGCAGGCTCTGTGTGGAGGTGAAAACGTGCCTTTTCATGTTGAAGGAGCTACATGTAGCATCAGTTCATCATTATAGAACATTATTATAATTACTATGCACCCGGTGCAAAACACAGCTGCTAGACTTTTAACAAATTTAAAGAGATGAGATCATATCACCCCTGCTCTGTCCTCTCCTCACCAATCAGTTTTGGAGCTACAGTGTTTGTAGCTGCTGGTCCCTTATGAGGCAGATCCTCAGTACACGTTCTCCTAACTGTTGGAGAAGTTTCAGTTTAATTTGGCTAAGGTTATTTATTCAATTATTAGTGCTGAATGTAAACAGGACCGTATCACAGTCTTTGCATGCTTTACAATTTGTCACCAGGTCAGATTTTGCTGAAAAAGTGCAGCATTACTTTACAGCCCAAAACAGAAAGAGGGCACTGTGCAGGTAGAGATTAAGGCTTTACCTTGTAGTCGCAGACGGGATCCCATAAAGCCCTGTTCAGACATGGAATATCTGACATTGCTGGCTTCATCTGTCTGTTAAAGTGATGGCATTGTGTCATTCAGACAGATGACTTTGAGATTAATTCTTCTTATGCCTTCATTCAGACAGGACAGGACATTTACAGAAAGAATCACATGCTTGCGCGATATTTGGCACCTGGTACACTTGAAATAGAGGTGACTTAAAAACGTTACGATAGTAAATGAGAGCAATGTTCTTTATTCTTTGACAGGATGCATCCCTTGTGGATTTTTACATTTATTTTTGCTGTTGAAGCCTTGACTAATGACTGAGGTGAACGGAAGGGATGTTCACCTTGGCTTCTCAAAGTGAATTCGATGATACATTTTCACATCAGTTTCCACAACTTTAATGTTATCTGAGAGCGAATGACAGGACATTAAAATGGGATTTCTATTTGCTGACATGCAGGAGTTTTGCTAGATATTCACTCACTGAGATGATGATTAAGCGTTAAGGTTATGTTAAATGTATTACAGTGGCGTTAGAAGACAGTTCAAGGCACGCATCTCTCTGTCTCTGTTGCTGCTGCCTGATTTATGTTAATCTGACTATATCCAATTCAGATTTGTGTTGTGTTACAATGTTACTAGCTCCGCTCTACAAAGATTGCTGCCGTAACTTTTGTGTGAAAGCGAAGAGACCAACATGTTAAAGTGGTCATATTATGCTCATTTTCAGGTTCATGGTTTTATTTAGGGGTTTTAAAAGAACAGGTTAACATGGTTTCATTTTCAGAAAACAACATGTTTCGTCATACTGCACATTGCTGCGGCTCCTCTTTTCACCCTGTGTGTTGAACGCTTTGTTTTAGCTACAGAGTGAAGCATCTCACTTCTATTTGATCGTTGTTGTGGGTTGCACATGAGTGGTACGTAGTTACGGACTACTAGCCAATCAGAAGCAGAGTAGGGCGGGTCCTGACAATCCATTACCACTTTTGGTTTCTTCAGCTTGCAATCCTATTACAAAAAGAAGATTCATAACACAAGAAAGGAAAAAGCCAAAAGCATAATATGACCTCTTTAAACTGTCGTCAGACTAATGTAAAGGTGTACGGGGCTAAAGGAAAAATTGGTTCCAACGTGTTTATCTTCTATAATGCTTCAGTCAGTGGCAGAAGAAAGACTATTCATCAATATCATTGAGGCACGAAGCAACAGGGTGCTTGGGAAATGTAGTTGTGACGACAGTAATAGAAATGGTGACCTAAAGGCTGCCAGTCACCTTTACCATGACTCTCATTGGCTTACAGTAATTATACTGACTTTTGGCGGTGATTTTCAAAATTGCTACATGCAACCTTTTTAATTCAAATGCACATTGTATCATATAGAAAATTATATATGCCACCTCGTCTGCTGTATAACACATACACCCACACACTCGCACATGATCTAATTTCCAAGTCGCATGCATAGGACCTTACAGCAGAAAAATGTGCTTCCACCCACACATACAATCGCTTGAATTTTTTTTCCACTACAGAATGCCAAACATTACCATACATATTTGCATGTAGGCACACTATCAGTCTGCCAACATATAACAGCAGAGCTCTCCATCCATCTATCCCTCCCTTCACCCTCTCCCCCATTCATCTCATCTCCAGCTTCCCTCCATCCCTCCCTTCACACCTGCCAGGCCTACAGCAAGGTCACACACCTCAATTACCCTGTACCACACACACACACACACACACACACACACACACACACACACACACACACACACACACACACAAAGAGCGAGAGGGGGAGTGCGATAGGGAGGGAAGATAAGAAAGGAGGGGGCGAGAGCAGATTTCACGCTACCCTGAGCACTGGCTAGCATGCAGCAGAGTTTCTGACATTATTTATGATGTGCAATGTTCAGTACCTGCCCTCTCCTCTCTGCTTTATCTTTTACGTGTCTCCGGTTCAGGTTACCATAAGCATTATTTTTTGATAAATACATTTATCAGCCAACCATATGAATAGTAACAAATTATAGTGTTCGCACACATTCTGTATAAAAACAAACAGGAATGCAGCTTTTACCCTCACTGTTTATACAACACCATGATTAAAACATCTAAATAGCGATTATCCTTTTCATCAGAGGGAATACACACTTGAAGTGTCATGTTCAGACTAAAATATTCACAAAATATGTCATCACAATTAAAAATAAAATCACAACCGCCTCCAGCAGCAACAACACCGACACTAATGTGCCTTACAAATAACACACCATGAATCCCAATGTGCCTAATAGCCATATTAATGTACTAGCGGTGAATGTGATCCTCCTATTAGGGCTTTTTGTATGTGCAGGCAGACTGCTGTTCACCCATGCAGCCACGGGAGGCAGCCAGCTGTGTTTACACTGTGGGCTAATACAGCCGCCATATGGCAACAGAGTACAGAATACACACACACACACAGCTCCTGGAAACTGCAAACACACTGCCCAAACAGTACACAGTGCACGCTCTGCCCTGTGTTTACAGCTCCAGTTTGATTGGAAAATTTGAATAAAAGACTTATAAAAGTTGGTCAGAGCCTAAAACCTATGTGAGAGAACAAACAGAAAGATTTCCGAGAGAATGTTTTGTAGCAGTGGGCGGTCGGAGGGTGAAGGACTCCAGTTTGGGCTGTAACATTCATTAGAACCGTGACACTGCTCCAGTATATTAAAACCACCTACACATATCGGCCTGTGGCCATCAGCTGATGAGTGTAGGAGTTTGTAATGTCTTGGCCGTCTCTTATTAAAGACCTCTCAACTCCTAACGCATGGCTTTGTTTTGGGTTGTTTGCCTCGAGAATATATTTAGGGTAATAGTTTTTTCCTTTTTGCAGATTGCCCTTTTCTCCTGAATGTATACAAAAGGAAGAAGACAGACTATGCGCTGCTGACATCTGACAGAGAGGAGCTGGAGTAGCCTACACACACTGTGAAGCTTGTAATTCTACGCATCAGTGATAGAAACCCTGCGGGAGAGAGTCAGCCTGTCTCATGACCTCTTCCACCTCACCCTTCCCCTCCCCACACACACACAATAATCTATACCATATCGTATCAGTGCAGTACAGTGGGCAGCATGCAGACTGCTTCCAGACATCTAACACTACTCAAACAAAGGAAACATAGAAAATCAATTATAACACCTACACTGACCCCCTACCAAACACACACACACACACACACACACACACACCCTACTTCTCCCTTCTCAGATCTCTGCAATCAAAGCCATCTGATCACAGTGAATGTGTGAGTGTTCCAAAAGCCAAAAGGGTCGAGGGTTTGGACAGATGTATTTCTAGGTTTCAGTTGACACAGATTTACAAGTTTAAGGTTAGGGGGAATAAAAGGGGACAGGGCAATGAAAGACAGGAAAAGGGGGAGACAGAAAGGAGAGACGACTGTGAACGGATAGGGGACAATATAGGAGTGAGGGAAGGAGAGGCAGGGTGCAGACAGACAGAGGAGGGATGGGGGGCTTAACTCCTCGAGACAGATCATGTTACTAGTCTAGGGGCAAACACACACACACACACACACACACACACACACTCAGACCCATAAAAGGTCACAGTGCACCCGCTGCCCTCCAGACACACTCATGCAGAGACGCAGATATCCTTGTAAACAGTCCAAGACAGACATAGCTTTGATTTCTTACACTCTGTTTTATACACACACTGAATGCCCACCTGTCATTTCTACAAATGCATGGCAACACAATTGCACTTATGAAATAATGCCTATATATATATATATATATATATATGTACAAAAGAATCTGCTCAAACAAAAAGACAGCAGGGGACATGCATTGGACAGAAAATGAGGCCAGTAATAAAGTACATTTGAAAGGTTCAACTGGATCTTAAAATATATCGACTCATGTGTGACTCAGCTGTGACTTCTGACTCACGTATTTAGAAGAAGTGGAGCAAGAGACATCGTGGGGCACACACACAAGCACTGCTATCAAAGTTACACAAGTAAGAGGGGTCAGGGTTCATTGTGTCTGGGTTAAAGCGATAGGCGATATAACACACAGGAGTGAAAGCAAGAGCAGGAGAGATAGCCCCTTTTATGTTGCACTGTTTTTCAGCCTCGCCATTCTGTATAAAATGTACAAGCACGGAATTGGGGGGAGGGGACTGACCAACGTTAAGCCATCAATAGAGCTGAATTGACGTCTGTATAAAATTGGGGAGCTGGCAGGATGGGACGCTGAAGTATTACACGTCACGCCTCTTTTGCTTCCGGACCGCCGGCATGCTATTTAAAACCACACACCGGGGCAGCATTATGCCGACGTTGTTTGGTTCAGTGTAAAAATGACGGATCTTCTTTACGGTGGTACTGCAGGATCTCAGTTTGAAAAGGGCTAAAGACAGAGGAAGAAAAGGGAGAAGAAGAGAGCAAAGATGTGGTGGTAGGGTGGGTAGGAAAAGAATGAAATACAAAAGAGGAGGAGGAGGGCAGGGAGGAATAAGATAGGAAAGATGGGGCAGAAATGAAAGAGGTAGAGGAGAAGAGAGGAAATACAGGGTGCACAAGTTAAATTAGAAGTTGGGGAAGAAGAGATCTCTAACTTCCCCTTCTAGTTGATCAGTTAATTACAGCTGTCAGACCCTCCAGACACACATGCAGGCACGTCATAGCCAATCTGTGTGTGTGTGAGGGCAGAAAGCCTGGTGTCGACGTTTTTGTTTTGCATGTGTCGTTAACGAACATCCACAGATTTGCTAACCTGATTACTGGAGTCAGATGCAGAGTTTAAGCCGTAGGTATTGCTGTTTTATCACACGTAAACACGGCTCATCAGCTGTTTGCATTTGGCTGTTATGTGCAGGGGTTCAGTCTGCAGAATGTAGTTTGACAAAAATAGGTATAGATAGAAGCGGGACTAGGACTAGAAGGGTGTATGATTTTGATTCATATTATGAAGATGATGATGATATTGTGACAATATTCATTCTCAATGATCTGAAATCTGAAAGAAAAGACAACCATTAATCCTCCATGAAGCCATTTTCATATCAGCACCATATCCAATTAATAAATTCCTTGTACTACTACTGAATATTTGGTGGACCAAACAAAGAATGTGCAAGTTGCCTATTGTTAAAATAAAAACTGTCAACTAATATGTGTGAACTTATAACAAAATAAAAATTGAAACATCATATGTGCTGCCCTGGGGCAAACAGACTCACAGTAAGCGAGTAAAACTAGTGAGACTCGTGAGACGAGGCAGGCCTGTATACTGGTTTCTGTTGTTAAAAGACTGAAACACAGACACATACCTGCGAGTGAACCAAGCCGCCTGACAGAGGTTGTGAAAGCAACTCACCTTTTCATTCAGAAAGATTCCCAGACACACGCACTCAAGTGCAAAAACCCAGCCCAAGTTATCATCTACATTTTGATGAAGTGCACATACACGCTGCTTCACACACATTTCCTAAACTCAGATGCATACACACAAGTATAGAAACAACTCCCCATGCGCACACAATGAGAGGCAAGGGCATGGCAACGTGACTTCATGAGAAACCCCACAAATAAACAAATACAGACAAAATGAAAAGGAGAACAGCGTAAGTGCAGAAACCTTCAAAGAACCTGCACATTTGTTGTATGCACAATTACAGAGTGCAGTAAAAACACAGGGTATGGGCCAATTGTCATGTGTTTGTGTGTTTATGTGAATGTGTGTTTGTGCACTTATATTACTCGTTCTATTTTTTTTCTGTGGTTTACATTTTAGGCATTTAGGAGCTGCTCCTATCCAGGGTGCAACAGCAGGATACGCTTTAATGCGCATGTAATTAATATTACAAGCAGCTAATAATGAATACAGGCTAATACAGCAGAGGGGAGAGCACATTCCTTTATCTCAGGAACATTCATGAATCATTAATGGTGAAATAAAGACATGCCTGGTGCAGAAATAGGAGCAAAGGCACAATGTCTAGTAGAAGTCACAATCAAATACCTGATAGGTTTGAACTGTGAAGCTCAGCACTCCTTCTACTGTTTAACCGCCCTCCACATTTCTCTTTCTTCTTCTCTTCCTCAATCCCTCCCCCTTTCATCATGAACTATAAAGAACTCCGCGTCCTTCAGTACAGAGATAGCACGCTTTAACAATCAACAACCCTTCACACACACATTATGCAAGAGACACTATAAACATACACACTTTGATGACCTTTGCCGAGCAGTGATAAAATCAGCCACGCAAAGAGGACTCAAGCATGCATGCAGACACACATGCACACACACACACCTCACAAGCTCTGTGGTAGAGAAGTGACCACCACAAGAAACCCATCTAACAGTCACACAATGTCAACTGTGTTCAGTTGCACGTGCGTATTATATTTTTCACTCTTCACTCTTGCCAATTCCCTGTCTATCCCCAGCAGTAGTGACATGGCCCTTGCCTGACTGAGACAACTGGAAGCCATTACCTTAAGTCAACATACCCCAGCCCGTCTCCATCACCCGAAGCAGCCATATGCACCCTCAGCACACTACCTCTGCCTCATCATGGCGATTTTTCTGTCACTCTTCATCTCCAGCCTGCGTTTCTTTCTCTGCATCTCTAGGTCTGCAGCTCAGATCCTTTACAACTTCAATGAAAAAGGAAGTCAGGCTACGGCAGGTGGAGCTGACCTTCCACCAGACTGCCTAGCCATTCTGTCTCTGTCTTTCGTCATGTCTCTGTCGCTCTCTTTGTCTCACTCTTGCTTTATCATATACAGCTACCTTCACGGGCTTGTTTCTATGGTGGATATTAGCTCCAAGGCCAAAGCTAATCTGCCTGAGGCCTTTGACCCCGCATAATAGAATTAACCACCATAGCCGTATCCCTCTGTGCCTTAACGAACTGTTCTTTTTGAATATAAAACGAGTGTAGTCGTAGATAAAGCCACAGGCGGCTTTATCTATGACTACATTAGAACGTTTAGCCACAGAATAAAAAGCTACTGTACTGCCTGTCTGTATGTGTATATACTCTAAATAAACATGTGCTCTGAACAGCTGACTGTTGTGCAAACAGAATGCTGTTAACACTTAACACCAATGTCTGAGCAGTATTTAATACACCACATTGCACCTTGGAAATCTTTTAGAGACAATACAAGGCCAGCTGGTACCACCCACTACATATACAGTTCAGTTATTCTTGTATCCTTCCAAACTAAATACTGGACATTTGTGTAATATTGCTTTAGCACAAACCACCAACATACTCAGCTGCACATTGTACTCTGCCAATATTTGCTTTTACAACGCTACGTTTAAAGTAAGTAACTTGCTAATATGAATATAGATGTCTGTTTTTCTACTTGTTAACCATACATGATGCCCCCATCAGGCCCCATCCACTCTACTCCGTTTTTGTTTAAAAACAGAGATAGAGAAATATGATCTCTGTCCACACCAGCGTTTTAGCTGTATATCAATCTCCGTCTGTATTAAAACGACTGAAAATGTACATCTAGTGGCCATTTACGTACACTGGGGATGCTCATACCGTTATAAACATGAAGCAGATGGTCTATTCTGAAGAGTTAGAGAAGAGTTGGTGAAAGAATAAGTAGTACCTCAGACGAAAAACAACACCAGATATTATTTTTTGAATCTAACACGGGAGTTAAAAGCGACTGTAGCAGAGGGAAACAGACTGGGAGTCGTGGCAAAGTATTTACGGCGACATGCACAGTAGTACAAGTGTAGGCTAAGTGTTACTTGCGCAGTGCAAAATATTTGAATAAAAATATCAAGTTAAAAAACTCTGTCAGTAGCAGTCTTTCTTCATCAACATCAGTAACTGCAATGAAGCTTTATCCCTCTGCTGCAGAAGAAGTGATGTGATGCACAAAGCAAGGACTGTGTGGTGGTGCTTTGAGAGCAGTAGTCACCATGGCTCTGATGTGGTCAGAGTAAGGTATCCCAAAAATGAAGAGGTATCTTTTAGTTGATCACTTACTAGAAAACTTTTGTGTTGCAGATTTTGCCCAGGGAAGATCTGCCTGACATAAAGTCCAGAGCTGTAGAAAAAGCAACCTACAGCCAGCAAAATCAGCTGGCTGTAGGTTGAAGTAATATACCGTTCAGTCAGTCAGAGAAACAGGGTAACAAGCAGACTTTTATTTACATGAAAGTTTCTCCAATTATTACTTGAGCATGAGCTGTTTTTTGCCCTGCTCCAGCTCCTCTCTCCACAGACACAACCCAGCCACGGCGCCAGCCAGCCAGCCTCCCCTCACCTCCACCCACGGACCTCCTCTCCTGTCTGTCTGCTCCTCTCCTTCTCCTCCCCCTTTTCCCCCCATTTTTAAACACAAGGCAGCCCCCTCCCTCCCCCTCTCCTCTTCTCTCACTCTTCTTTCTGTCTCCCTTTTTCTTCTCCAAGCACCACACTCAATCACCCCCACCCCATCTTAGCCTCCATTCCAATGAATGCACAATCTCCCCCCTTCAGCCATGGGGGGGGGCTGCCCTGGGGCAGAGGAGGGGTAAAGAGAGTAGCACACATACACACACAAATTCAATCACAAAAACACACTCCCCCCCCGCCCACCTCCTCTCTAAGCGTGTTTGTGCACATCTGCAGAGGAACACAAGAGCCTGGTGGGTGACAGACGGGGGTGGGAGGTTTGGGTGGCGTCCTAATGGCTCTCAGTGCAGGAAATGGCTTGTTGCTACACAGACAGCTCCAGAATCAACTGTCATCATGGGCCACATCCCCATATTTTATCACCATTGCAAAACACACACATTCACTCACAGCTGGGCCGGGTCACCCTCCTCCCCCAACTAATGACTATGCAAAACTGCAGCCTACAGAGAACAGCCATAATGGAAAGCAATGGAATCTGTCTCACCACATTATATATGCATGCCAGTATATGTATTATACTATCTTTCTATGTAGTATTGTATGTTCTATTTTTATTTACATAAAAATAATTTATTTTGAAATGATGTAGAAATACTGATGTATTTACATGCCCCACATAGGATTATGAGGCAAAGCTAAATATCAAAAAGTCAAATGCTTGGCGAGACAAAAAATTGAATTCCATTGGTCGAATTCAAGTCTAGTAAGCCATATGTTGTTCAACTTAACTATACAACCACTTATTATAAAATATGACTTTCTATAACACAAAGTCCACTCTATTCAAATCTAATCGTTCTACCATTTAACATATACATCTATCATATTATTTGTTCTTATCCCAAAACCTATTTAGCTGCACAGCACCTTAATACAATATGTTACTCCATTTGATCAAACATAGAGAGCTCTACCAAAAAGAAATCCATCCTAGCATAATCAATTCTGTGCTAGCATAATGTAATATGACATGCCATATCATATTCTCTTGTAATACACCATTCAGTGTACTCAGTATGGGAACCAGCAGCACAGTATAAACAGATTAGCGCAGCATTAGAGCTGGCTGCGTGCTGTATACAGTATTTCCTAATTGGGCAAGGCTATGTCAGGTAGAGAGAGAGCAGCTATGATGTATTCCAGCCCACAGCAGGCGACCCTGGCTGAACTGCGCCTGGCATGCCGCTATTGGTTAATCGCAGCTGGACAGGAAGTGGTGGAAGCATAAAAAAAAAGAAAGGCAAGAAAAAAAAGGAAAAAAGAAATGTCAGGGAGTAGGGGATGCTCTAGTTCCGCTGGTAATGAACTAATGAAAAAAGAGAAAGGAGATATTCCCGGGGGTGGAGTGGGGTGGGGAGTACAGGAAGGGTGGGGGTGGCAAATGGAATAGTAACAGTGATTTTGCCTTGTGCACGTGAGCGCATGTGCGGGCCGGGTGCTCACATGTGTGTATGTGTGTGGAGGAGTACTGTAGGGATCAGTTTACAGTAGTACGCGTGAGATGTCTTTCTAGTGAGCCTTTCATTCTAGGAATGTTTGTATTGGTTCAAACACGGGGGGGCATGGACTTAATTAGGACAGGGACCGACACACACACACACACACACGCACGCAGTCACATACTGACACCAATATCAGCTCCAGGCAGATGCCGGCACAAGTGTTGTGTTTCTCACACACTTCAGGGATGAGCTTGCATGCGCACATGCGCGCACACACACACACACACACACAGAATGCCGGCTCCTATTAACTCTCTATGTATCTGTAACACAAACGCACACACACACACATACGCAAATACACATTTACAAAGTAGGTTCTGACCGCAGACCATACTACTGACAAGAACAAGCTGAGAGCCCCCAGACCACAACACACCGGACGGGACAAAACACTGTAATGCAGAATTCTGCATGTGTATGCGAGCGCATGCGTGTGAGCGCATGTTTAACTGTGTAAGAAGCTAATGGGAGCCGGCATCTGTGTGTGCATGTGTGTGTGTGCAGAAGAGCCCCTCATAGAAGAGATAGGCATTCACTGATTAATACCTAGGCAGCAAAGTCACAAGACCCATGTTCAATACAGTCATCTGTCTATCTTGATGGAGAGATAAAGGCAGAGGAGATACTAGCGGAGAAAAGAAAAGGAGAGGAAAAAAAGGAGATGAGGAGGATGAAGAAAGAAAGAGAAACCTTTTGTGCAAACTGGCATTTAAATCAGCGAAGAGCGAGAGGTGATGATGAAAGAGAGGTAAGATATGGAAGAAGCGGATGAAGGAGTGACAGGGGAGACAAAGAGACAGAGAAGTAAAAATAAACTACTTGTATTTTGTTTTCCGTGCCGGTGAGGCAGCTGGCTGTAGAGCCGTAAGGGGATTTAAAATTGCCCTGCTCTGATATGAACTGCTGGGTTTTAAAGTAATGTGTCGGGACCTTCAAGACTTTTCCTGACAGGGTTTCCTTTTGATTCCAAGTAACATGCCGATTACGTAAATTTCTGAATATTTGCTTCCTTGTATCATGCATCTCTCATGACTAACCTGATAGTAGTTTTCTCTCTCTCCACCATCAGTACACAATCAGCCAGGACGGGACAATTCTTTTTTTTCCAAAAAGGGGCTCTGTAGTCCCGTGGTTGTCTTTTTTGGGGCATCCTTCACATGCAAAAGTTTGGGAAGCCCCGTGACATAAACATTCAAGCCCGTCCACAAAGACACACACACATACACACACAGCCCCAGCTGGAGCACACAAGCTCCCTTTGTGCTGCATTCCTCACGCCTTTTAGCCTTAGCATCAGCCTTTAGCTTAGCTCCTCTCCATCTGCGCACACACACACACACACACATCCACACACAGCAACTTTCTCTTGCTTTTGTCTGCAGAGCGGTAGCAGTGACACAGCTGAGAGCTTGAGGATAGGAAGCTTGTCTTACCGTGGCCGAGCTCAGAGGGAGACACAGGGTCGGCTCAGTGGAGTAAAATCCAAGGGAGGTTTGTTAGTTAAAGCGACAGCCAGCTCAGCAGATTCCCAATACCTTTCCTCTCCTTGCCTTTCCTGCTGCCTTGCCTGCCTGCGCTCCCAGCTTTGTGTGTGCCTTGTATTTTCCCTTTAAATTGCACAAGCTGCCTCCCCCCACCTCCTCAGCGCGCACACAGACACGCGCACCGAGCCAGCACACAAAACACACACTGCTCCTGAATATGACACTGTTGTCAAAAGCATGCAGCGTTGTTGTTGGTGTATTTTTTTTTTCTTATTCTGAAACCTGCAAGGTTTGAAAAAAAAAATATGTAAAAAACAAAACAAACCAACATAGAAATCCTTTGTCTTTCTTCTTCTCTCCCTCTCTAAAAAATAAAGTGACTCTCGTTATAGATCCTCTTCTTCTTCTCCTCTGTCTGTGTTTCTCTTTCTCACCCTCTCTCTATATTCTGTCTCGCTTTTTTTCCCCCCACTCAGTAGTCAAACAAAGAAAGGAAAGGAACAGAGCGAGCGCACACACGCGCACAAACACACACACAGACATACATACACAACACGCATTCGCTTGCTGCTTTCTCTCTCACATACACATGCACAGGCTCAGAGCCCAACCCCCCAGCCTGCCTCCCTCTGATTTTTCCCCCTCCCTGCCTTTCTCTAAACAGCACCTCCCCCCTTTCCACCCCACCACCCCCCCATCCCTCCCTCAGCCTGATCTGGCCTCGTTCTCATTCGTCTATTACCCCTCCCTCTCTCTCTCTCTCTCTCTCTCACTCTCTCTTTCTCTCCATCCTTCCCCTCCCTACCTCTGTGTGTCAAACAGATGGGATTGGAGAGCAGAAGGAGCCTCTGTTCACTCTCTACCTCTATTTCTCTTCTTCATTAGTGTGATGTAGGCCTGATGGAGACATGCTTGACCTACAGTACACAAGCACACACACTGTTGATTAAAAAAATACAAAACGAATCAATACAGATGTAGATAATCTTCGATCGGGGTGATAAAACACTGCAGTGTGTGTTGCAGTGCAGATGTAAATTTATTACGCCAACATTTTCGCACCAACAGATTTGTGATGCCAGCAGTAAGAGTTTAGCATAAAAACCAGCTAGCTAACATGTGGCACAATGAACAGTGGCTTCTGGTTCAGTATCCAGATCTGGTACATTATGACAACTGGAAGACTTGGTAACTCTTTCCTGCATTTATCAACATGCGTTTTGATTGGATTTACTGCATCCAATTCAATGAATTAGATTAGTTTATGGCTTTAGTGATGTTTCATCTTCATGAACTTGTGTACTTTTATGGTAGATTATTATGGGTCCTACTTTCATAGTTCTGTCCATCATATGCATCAATCACTATAAAATTGTACTTAGATAGTAATTGCTGATATGTGAACATGGCAACACTGCTACAGATTATCTAAAGCATTTTATGTAGAGGTAAAACCAAATGTAAGCACACCCAAAATATGTCTAATAATTCCTGACTGCACAGGAAAACTGTGCAACCATACTACGAGTGTGGTAGGTCAAAGTCGAACCAGGAAGTTGATCTGTAAGCTGGATGTTTAACACAGACAATCATTTTATCATTGCAGCCATAGTTTCCTAATCCAAATTTGTCTGACCTCGGGGTTCCTTTAAAACCTGTTTGCTCTTGTTTCTTACTCAGTCGAAATCTAACCAGCAAACAACCAAAAATCTTCAAGATGACATTTAGAAAGTCCAATATAATGTTTCCTAACAATCTTTTGATTTAATAAATGTGTTGGTTTGTACTGCATTTACAGCAAGCAGAAAAACTAGGTTAGAGCTCTACGGAGCTTTCAGGCTGGGACAGGGGAACAAGTAGTGCCCACTTGTTAGCATGCACACACACATAAAAATGCTCGCTTCATGTTTCCTTTTCTTCACCAGGAGATGTTTCCTATAGTTCACGTTCAGACACACACACACAAATGCACGCACGCACTCTCTCTCACTCACACAGAGCATGCCCTCTTGTGCCGGCCACGTGCAGGAAGGTAGAATTCCAGAGTGGAGAGAAAAAGTACAGTCGGAAAGCCAGGAGAGAGAGAGAGAGAGAGAGACAGACAGAGAGAGAGAGAGAGAGCGAGCGGTTATGGAGTGACAGTATGGAAAATACAGCATGGAACCGCTGCACTCTCTGACCAGGGCATAGGCCGGAGGAAATATAGGCACTATTACTGCGCTCAGAGGCTCCTATAGAGCCCCCCCCCATAAAGAAGCTAGGGCACCAGGAGCCATAGCTCCAGACTTAATGACCAGAATGAAAAGCTAACACTGAGGGCAAAACTGAGGAGTTTCCATAAAATCAACAGCTGAGTATGTGCCAGTTGTTGAACATATCTGCCCTCCCAAAGAGGTTAATTTGATTTCAGCTCCTGCTGCATTGCATGCATGCATGTTTTTAAAACCCTTTCATCAGGCAACAGCTGCAATGGAAATATATTACAGCTGATAACCACTTCTAATTAGTTTTATCTCATACAGTTGAGTCAGAAAATCCTTGAACTCTGTCCATACTTTGAAAGAACACAAATGCATTATAGATTCATTATTGAGCTTATTGTTGAAGCTGTTTTTATCTAATGCGGTGGTGTCAGTTTCCAACTAGGGTGTACTTACTCGATGATAAAACATATTCTCTATCAAATGTTCATTTTGATGTTCAAGCAATTTATACTGTTCAATCAACATTTGTAAGTATAACATATAGACACCCCCAGAAATGAAACTATATCATTGAACCTTTAATGCTCTACAGAATTAAAAGACTGTTCGCAGGATAAATGTAATATTCATTAGCTTAGACACTCCTAGACATTTAACTGAGGTTTTGGTTACGAGCCTCCAACTACTGTACAAGTATGCTAAAATCCATAGTAAGAGAGGTAAAGGCATTCATGATTATGACACAACTATGAAAATTTGTTGACATCCAAGATGAATGTTGTTTGAATAAAGAGAATTACTGGGTGTAAAATGTATGTATTGACTTCTGCCAAGATACATGTAAACTGAGAGATACGTTTTCTGTGGCTACATCTACACTACTACGTTTATATTAAACAGCAATATGCACAGTACAAGTGTATAAGTGTTATTTGCACAGTAAAAAGTACAAAATATTTTAATAAAAATACCAAAACTCTGTCGTGTTTTTGCTTTCCATGACTGATAAGACCCAATCAGAAAGCCAAAAGTGAGTGTGTGCTTCATCCGTCCTCCGTTTTCGCCTGTCCTCACTAATACACTGCCCTGGAGTTTTAACACGAAAACAGGGTGAGCAGCGTTTTCAGACTTCGCCGTTTTAGGTCCTCAGATTTGCCGCTTAAGTCTGGACGTCAGGTGCAAATGTAGAAAAAAAAAAGGTCTGCGTTTTAAAACGAAAACGTAGTAGAGTGGATGTGGCCCGGCCTGCTTACTTCCTAGAATCACACAGTGTTTCTACACATTTGCAGTCTATTGCATCAAACAAACACTCACTGGTTGAGCAGAGAAGGACATATGACTGGAGTTTGGCCAGCACCCAACAAGGAAGTTAAACAATGAGCCAACAGAGAGGAGGTTCACATTTTTAATTTGATTAAATCATTAAAATGTTGCAGACACCTATGCAAATACATGTGCACAACACTGCTGCTTGATAACAGAGTTGAAGGGGTAGAAGCACCTTTCAGACTGCAGCCTTTAAAATGAGAAAATCAGCAAACTACTGCCATGACACAGAAACAGAAACACTTTAAACCACTAAAAAAACATTTCTTTACTGAGCTGCCCCTGGGCAACAACTTCTTTGCTCCAGGTGAGGCTTCAACTCACACACACTTAACGTTGCAGATTACCCAAATTCTTCACATATTTACATTTATTAATTTAGCTGATGCTTTTATCCAAAGCGGCTTACAATTACTATATATGTAAGAGGTCCCACTCCTTTTGAGCAACTCGGGGTTAAGTGTCTTGCTCAGGGGCACATTGGTGGATGTGTCACAGTGGGAATTGAACCTGGGCCATTTCACACAAACCAACTGCACAACTAGATCACATACACCACCCAATAGTTTGTTTGCCTATGTTTAATTTCTAGCGTACTGCTGGGGGCTCTGGGTGTGCTGTAATTAAGCACTGCATGAGAATAAATGAACCTTCTAAACTATTTGATCACATTTATATGTTACGATGTTGTCTCATTACCTGGCAGTTATTACTCTCTCACTCTGTACTCTCTATGAACCTGCATGTCTGTGTATTGACCCGGGCTGTAAATTAAGGCTTTGACAATTTATCCATCTATATTTAAAGGAAGTAAAACAAGGTGACAGAGAGCAAGGAACACAAGAGGAAACCACTCCGGGAGGGTGGAGGAGGAAGAGAGAGGCCAGTCAATATGGTGGCGCGTTACATAATTCTCTCGCTGTATTGATTTATCATCTTGCTGATTTGGCCCCTAGCCAGTATGCAATAGCATTTGTAATATTTGAGCTGGAGCCCAGACGGAGAGGGAGTGAATGAGAGACTTTGATGGTGAGGGCAGATAGATGCTGACTGATAAAGGACATTGAAAAAGAGAGAAAAAGAGGTAGAAGTGGAGACAGGGGTGAGCTGGGAATTTTGGGACGCAGCCAAAGTGACACAGATAAAGAGAGTGAAGAGAGAGGAAGTATCGACAGATAATGAAAAGAGACAGAAGGAAACAAAGCATTTAAGAAAGCGTTTAATTGAGCGAGATGGAAATAGCTGAGATTTGGGGGGGATGAAGCGGGGATGAAAAGATAGTGACAGATCGAGGGACGGTGGGAGAGAAAGAATGTGTGTCAGTGAGTGCACAGCAGGTTATCCTTGTTGCTGTAATCAGTACTGTTATATAAGAGCCAGCAGCGCTCGACAGAACAGCCCGACACAATGGATCTGCAGGACAGACTGGGTTTACTGCACACACAGTCTGTCTTCAAACACCAGGAACAGAAAGTGCCTGTGGCCACATATGCTGGATATAAACTTCAACAGCGTTCACAGGTTGCTCTGAGAGTACATCCACCTTAGCTGGCTAAATTTGAAAATACTCCTTTCCTCTCAGTTTTGGCTCTCAATACACACACACTGAACGGCCAAACACCATCCTAAATCTTCTCTCCCCACAACATTTTGACATTGGAAATGCATGGGGGTGGGGGGATAAGTCTAGTTTTGCTTTCTGAAACCGACAATCTGTCAATGTGCACATACTGTATCACTGAGCGATTGGTCAGATGGTCAAGCTCTCTTATATTCATTCTTTACACAACTGTTTTTTTTTCTTATATGTACAGCTGAGTATCAACGCCTTCATAGAAAGACCGTCCCAAAGTGTAAACCGTCCCCTTTTACTCCCCAATCTATCTCAGAAAGCACAACGTCCGGTGGAATCAAACTCTGTGATCATTTATTTTGAATACCAATACAGCCAGCGGGTCGTCCACTAACCCTAAGGTAAGGCTCCCCCCCAGCACCTTGCATGGCAGCTTCTGCCATTAGTGTATGAATGTGTGTGTGAATGGGTGACATGTAGTGTAAAGTGCTTCGAGTGGTCGGAAAACTACAACGACACTATACAATTACAGTCTATTTACCAATCAAACAATATATGTTTTGACATTATATATGTCATGGTGATTCAATTGACAAACAGAGTTACTATTTAGCTGCTTAGCAGGTAGAATTTATGTTCCGCAATTAAATCCCTAATCAACATAAACAGAAAATAAGAAGATTGTGGATTTGGCTATATCAAAACATAGTCTAGCTGGTCATGGAATGTAGAAGGAGACAGAGCGGAGGTTTAAAGAATAAGAGATTAAGCAGTTTTTCGGATTGCATGGGATCAACGTCTTTACAAAGGCGACCTGAAAACCCAGTGTGGATGCACGTCACTTTCACATGTAAGCAGCATTGTCAAAATTAGCCGTCTTAACTGTGGACGTAGTCACACACACACACACACACACACACACACACACACACACGGTGTTCACTGAGATTCCTGTTCTTAATGCAGGAGCATCTCCTTCCTCCTCCTCCATACCTCCTTTCCCCTCTGGCACTTCCTCCTTGTTGAGACATCTCTCTTTCACTCCCTGCATCTCTGGATGAACTACAGACGGATGAGGGGAAGGAAGCGGAGATAAAGGCATAAAACTAGATTAATTGAGCTGAATGGAGCACACAGAGGGAGAAGAAGAGCTAGAAGATGGAGCAGAGAAAAAGCAGAGTGAGAGAGGGAGAGGATGGCTGAGCTAGAACAGGCTTTCCTTGTGCTACTGTGAATAATTTACTTTATTCCCCGCTCTCTCTTTTAAAAGATATATACAAGATATATTCAACTGGGGGTGCGGTGTGTGTGTGTGTGCGTGTGTGTGTTGGGGGGTGCTGATTAATTGCCAATTAATGTTTAACGAGTTACAGCTGTGTTCAATTAACACTGGTTTAAGTCTCTCCCACACCCCCCCTCCATCAAATATACCCTCTCCTTCCCCTTCTGCTGGTGATTCGTCACTACAGACTTACTTGAGATAGAAAGAGGTTGATCCAGTGACATTAAGAAGCTCACTGGAGACAGCGATATTTGATCATTGGATGCAAGTGTGTCAGTACGAGGCTGCAACACGCTTGTCTGAGTTTGCACGTTGTCGCTCTTTCATACGTGTGCGAGTTTTGAGTGTAATGTTAATTTGTTTTTCTATTCCCACGTTCAACGTGCCCCCTGACAGAAAGTCGGCTCATCCAATCAGCTTCTCTGTTTAACATGCAGGGTCAAACTACGCATTGCTAAGATTTGGGGGGGGCATGCATATGGTTACCCATAACATCCTTCTCCTTAAAAGACACATGTAAATGTGTGGATATGTGGATAAACAAGTATAATTTGAGTCTTAAAGGAATAGTTTGACATTTTGGGGACTATGGTTATTTGCATCCTTGCCAAAAATTAGATGAGAAGAATTTTAAAAATGAAAAGTTGTGGTTTTAAAGGCGGTGTGTGCCACACTAATCCCTCGGCTAGAGCGGTAACTTCTTGAAGTTTCTCGCTGGTTGTCTTCGAAAGTTACAGTGATGACAAGACTTCAGGATGCCTGTTTATAGTCTTAATGGTAAGCTAAGGTAAACCGTCTGCTGGCTGTATATTTGCCAGACAGATATGAGAGGTACTGATCTTCTAATCGAACACATGGCAAGAAAGCGTGTGTGTGTTTACCAAACTATTGCTTAAAATGGGATTGTTTTTTGGCTTTAATTCAGTTCTGTTTTACTGCAAAAGAATTAAAGGATGGTTCTGAAATAATGTATATACTGTAGATTTAATGTCCAAGAAAACACAATACAAATCAGTTGTTGACACTTTCCAGCTTTCTTGTGGATGTTTCGTTTTGACATTCAGGGATCCTTATTTTTATTCACTTGAAAGTGACTGATGGAAAATACCTGATTTGCATTTTACTTTTTGGCAATATTTTAAAAGTTAGCATAAAATTCATTTGACAGCTGGATGTAAACATAGCTACATTTGAGAGAGGGGTGGTCAGGCCAGAAAAAAAAAAAACTTAAATCAAACTAAACTTATTTGACCGGGAACACTGAGTCCATGCTGGCAGTACATTTGACCACCGTGACCGGCAGAAAGCTGGCAATGTATAGACTCTGCGGACATAGAAGCGCACTTTACACACAAACCTGAAACCCATGGTGGGTCAGACTGTGCACATTTCACCATCCACCCTACTTCTTGCTAAGCCATCGGAGACATGAGCATGTATTTTCACAAATTATGTTTAATTTACCCAACCAACAGTCTACCAAATGCTACATTGTTTTGAAAAGGCAATGGCAAAAAAGTTGCCACGTTGCATAGCTATTTAAACAGTTTTGTATGAAAAACAGCCACCCTGTCGGCCTTTCCTATTTGCCCTCCAGGAATTGTGCTGTTGAAACGATCACTTGAATTAGATTAAAAACTTTTACAAGCCGGACTTGTGACATCTCAAAGCTTGTAACATTTTGGGCGTGATTTTGTCACATAAAAACTGCTACTGCAGCTAATTAAAATCTTCTTCCCTGAACAATTCCCTACATTATTTTATGAACAACTGTGCATTCTTTTTACACTGCCTTGTTAGAATAACGGTGAACCCACTGACACAGAGACATTTGAATTCTGCACCATGCCTCCATTTGCTCTCCACCCTCTGCGAGCAAAGACCCACAGGGCTCGCAAGTTTGATGCCTTCTTTTCTCTCTCCCTCTTATCCTCCTTTTTCTTCATCCTGCCTTATCTCTTTCTTCCCACCGTTCATCTGATTCATCATCTGCCTGGAGCCTCTCCCTCCCTCTCTCTCTGAGTCTGTCCCTCTGTCCAGTACAAAAAAAAAACATCTACGGATCTCAATTGTGATTTTTATTTTTTGGTGTGTATACAGTGCCTTCACTAAGGGATTGAGATTGCAGAGCCTGTCTGACCTTACATGATCACTATGCACACAAACACAGTGTGATCATTATGTGAATATGAAAGATGGAGAGAATGAGGAGACAGATAGCAACAAGGGATGCAAAGTATTCTGCAGCATCTGTCTGGTGGAGTGAACTGTGTATGTGTGAGTGTGTGCGGCCATGTGTGACTGTCAGACATATATGTACTGTATGTATGTTTGTGTCTGTCTCTTTTTCCACATTTTGGCTTTCATCACAATCTGATATCTCCACCCATCTGTTCACAAAGGAAAGTGGGAGCGAAGAAGGGAGGAGAGGTGCGAGCGTGCAGAGTTTGCTAACACTCTTCATCCCTGCTCCTCCTCTTCCTCTTTATCTGCCCTCTTTCTTTGTCCTCCACCTCTCTGCCCGTCCTCCCTCTCTCTCCTCCTCCACCTCCTCTCCTCTAATCCCTCCCCCTTCTCCCCTCCCTCCTGCCTGCCTCTCCTCTCCTCCTTTCATCTTCGGATACAAGCAGAATGGAGCTCAGCTTCCTCTAAAGACCCAGCAGGTGTGTGGTGTGTCTAATTGTACGTAAGTGTGTGTGTGTGTGTGTGTGCAAAATGTGCTTTAAAGTCCTGTGCATGAGAGCTTTTTTCCCTGTGAAGTCACATTGGGCCTGTGTTTGTAGCTTCTGTATGTGTGTGTTAGTTGTGTGTGCTTGTGTATGGGAGATATCTTGTTTCCCTGGGGGAGTCCAGGCCCATTTCCACTGTCTGCTGTAGCCAACCAACCCAGCAGTGCATCGATAATCTATTAAGGTAGAAATACACACACACGCACATGCTAGTTCCTCTTACCTGCCACTGCTGAGCACACTCTGGGTGTGTCCTGATTGTAACTGGGTGGGCCAGATATTGCCTGTACCTGAAAAGCAAGAATACCACAGATATAACAAACGATACCACATTTATCAGTGACATAGGCTATTATATACTTTAGGGAGTAGTGCAATGTTTTACTTAAAACAGTCAGCCAAATCTATTGTATTACATCCCAGTGTGCAAATTTGCACGTTCACTGCTAGGTCAAAAGCATGTAGGCACTGAACGTTCCACCCATATGCAGTGATCGAAGAGGTATGTACCAATACAACAATGAAAAAATACTCTATTACAAGTACTTTTCATTCACTTCAAAACAGAAAAAAAGTCAAGTAAAAGTCCTGTATTCACAATTTTTCTTAAAAGTAAACAAATATTATTTGCAAAATATACGTAGAGTATCAAAGTAAAAGTACTTGTTACTTTATATACAATAAGGTAGTTTAGTCCAGTTGTTCCTCGTCGACAGAGTCACAACATCAATAGCAGGGGATGTGAGATGATTAATGGGGCACGCAGGAAAAACAAAATAAGTTCTGATACACAAACTGGTATTCATTTTTTGGACCCAAAAATGCAAACAACTCATAGACATCTGAAATGCATCAAGAGACCACAACTACATAGCTTATTTGTAAGAGGTCGTGAACCAAAATGGCCAGAAACCAAAAGTTTAATATTTAGCGATCTTTTGTAGTTTATAAACTTTTCATATTGTTCTTGCAAAATATGAAATTAATCAAGTAAAATCTTAATCTGAGAAATCTGCTGTCGAATCAATATAATGGAGCAAACACCTCTGAACTGTAGTGGTGAAGAAGTATAAAGTAACATAAACTGGAAATACTCCAAGTATGTATCTCAAAATTGTACTTAAGTACAGCTCAATTACAATTAATCTTGTAAAAAGCCTTCCACAAGATTTTGGAACCTGGCTGCAGTGATTTGCTGCCCGTCAACCACAAGAGCCTTAGTGAGGCCTGGCACCGATGTTAGGCGACAAGGCCTGGCTAGCAATCAGTGTTCCAGTTCATCCCGAAGGTGGTGGATGGGGTTGAGGTCAGGGCTCTGTGCCGGCCAGTTACTTTTTTCCACACCAAATCCAGAAAAAGGGCCAAACATTTGACCATGACCAATCAGTATTTCAATTAATGTATTTTACTGCCACACACCTTAAAAACAACTATAACTGATATAAAAGCAAAACTGCTCAGGCACCACAATTTAAATATCCCAATCACACAGTTGATCTGTGTCTCACGAGTCAAATCACCCCAATGCAAAACAACAGGCAGTGAAACACTCAAAAAAAAATGTAGGTAGTGGGCTCACTTGGAAAAAACGAAGGATGCTCATTTTCTTTTATTGAGTGACCTGGAATGACACTCAAACAAGTTATGAGACAGTCAAAATATTATCAACTAAAAAGGACAAGAAGACACAATGGCAGAAAATATGCAGAGGCATGTAAATAAGACACAGGATCTGATGTAATTTTGGCTGTACATATGAAAACAAACACAAAGACACACACACAGATACTAAGGCGAACTGAACCCAATGTACTGACCAACCACAAAGATCGGTTACAGCTATCAGACAAGAAGACATACACCCACCATCATTATATCTCCAGACATTCAAAAAACACACACACACACGCTTGGAGAAATCGTAATGGACACGCACAAATGCCCGCACAAATAACATACAAGCCAGACAAAACACACAAACAAGATACCAGCATGATGTAAGAAGACGCAATATCAGACATCACCATAATTAAAGCTAAAGCCTGTTTATCGACCAGTAAAGTAGGACAGGAGGAGCTAAGCCCCAAAGATGCAGCATGTTTACAATAACACAGCCGTACACAGATAGTGCAACAGCATTTTAAACACCGTGCTGCTGGCAACCTATGTTTATTGTAGCCAACATACAGAACACCACCAGGCTTGTTTTTTGAGCCATATACCGGGGGCCACGTAAAGTCAAAAGGATTGTTGGAATGTTGCAGTGGTGGAGAGATACGAGAAAATGCTATGAAATGTTCAAATCCAAGAGTTTTACTATATAGACAGTTTTTTGAGGGTGGGATTAATAATGATTTTGCTGATGATTTTCTCAATCGATAGATTGTCAGAAACAGTTGTTTGTCTGACCAACAGTCCAAAGATATTCAAATTGCAGTGAGAACAAACAAAGAAAGGCAGCAAATTTAACACCTAGAACCTATGGCATTTTGCTTGACAAGTGACTAAAATGATTACCAAAATACTTACCAATGCATTTTCTGACTCATTGACTAATCAATAAATCAACTAATCAGTCAAATTCTAATTTGATATCAATAAATAGATCATTATTCACAGGCTTGTGTGGTCATGATGTCTGATTGGGTGATGATCAGGAAATTTAATCACTTCTGATTGGTGAAACAACATACAGATTACTTATAGTGATAAAGTCTGACTAAAGGCTTTAGTCTGACTAATGGTCATGACTAAAGGCTAGTATTATTCCACTTCAAACAATAAGAAATAAAGCTGGTGACTTATTTTAAAAAGCTACTGTGGGTAGATGTGGTAGATAAAACATGCCTGAAGTATCATACAAGTATTAAGAACATGCCATTGTTGATCAGGATTATGAACATGGCTGCTTTTCTGATGCTTTTTTACAAAAAAAAACTGTGTCCACTGTCTTTAAAATGTAGTATTGTGGGGGAGCCAGCATATCCTGTTTAGCCTGATGCTGTATTGTTTAGTTTGTTTATATCACTTTATTTGCCAACTGAAATTGGTCATGCTGTCACAAATTCAAACCTCAAAGACTAAAACCCAACCAATCATTTCAGGTAAACCCACAAATATTCCATCATCTACCATTTTCCTCTTTGGATAATCCCTGGATTCCTGCTTTTTGGAATTCCTCCACAGATTATCCCTTCTCTTAAACTACTCCAGGGCCCAGGAGAGGGGGAGGAGGGGAAGGAGAGTCTTGTTTTAAGAAGTTGGAAGTCTGTGAATCTTGCTGGGCTTGCAGTTCCCCCCGCGGACATGTTTTGTGCACGTCGAGGAATGCGCTTGCTCCATCCCTCTGTTGTAACCCCCCTCCCCCCTATCTCTTGTCTTCCTTCTTTCCTTCTCCTTTTTTTGAGGGAACACAGGCATGTAGGTAGACACAGACAGCCGGGCTACCTCACAACAGCTCCCGTGATCTGCCTGACAACAGCCTGAGGGCTCACACATGGGCACACATGCATACAGTCACAACAGAGAGTGGAAAGAAAGGAGACCAAAGAAGGGCCCCGGGACGGAGCCTTGAGGCACTCCAACCTGGTGACACAGCAGCAGCAGCTTTCCTTCAGGTCCCCCGGCCGGTAAGCCCAACTAACCACTGGCTGGAAGCTGCTCCTGTCCTGTTTGCTAACTGCCTTTGTTTGGCAGAATACAATGACTAGCCCCCCGCTCTCTAATTTACAGGGGAGTTGGCTCATTCCTCTTCGTGGAATGTACAGTGGGAGCAGCTTGCATTTCATGATGGGGTGGAGAGATCCGTGATGGGGGGGTTGGTTATCCGGCCAGAGTGGGGCTGTGTAAAGGGAAGGCTGAGTGAGTTTAGCTGCTATTTTTAGAAGACATGTCATTTTAAACTCGTGGTCTGTTCCTCTACTGTGGTCAAGGAATGAAACACTAGTATACGTGGACTTGTACTGCAGACACAAATCTGTAGCATAAAGTATAACCTGCAGAGAGGCATTTCAATAAAAATAAGCAGGCCAATGTAAACAATAAAAAAACCAGAATGTTCCAGACAAATATTGACATCCATATCTACAGACGGAACAGCAATCAGCAATCCCCAATAAACACACCTAAAATTGGGAGGGCAAACCATGGAAGCTATTGAGCCTTTCTGAAATGCACACAAAAGCATATGCAAACAGCCACGCAATCACTCAGTCTCCACATCACCGCCCACTCGATCCCACCATCACCTTACTTAACCTGCAGTACACTGCACTACACTGCAATAGCTGACACAACGCTGAGGGAGATGTGCAAAGAGAAGAAAAGCAATCCAAGATCAGCTCTTCTCAGTGAGCCAGCACAAAGCCTGAAATGAAAGGGAGTGAAAGAGAGTGAAAAGACAGAGGGGGAGATAGAGAACATATGGTGTATGGAGACCTAGTTTCCTTCCCCTTTCCTCATCTCACACACCTGGGACCATTACTCCGTGTGGAATCATCACCCAACTAAAACTCCACTTTCTTTAATTAGTTCTATCTCTTCCTCCTCTCTCCCTCCCCCTTCCATATGCTCTCATCTCTCTGTCACCTCTTCTCTCTTTGTCTTTTCTCCGATCTGCTCCACCCGTTTAGTACCCCGTTGTCATGATGTCGTACTAACGTGGATTTCTTTTCCTTTCTGACTTTACTTCACCTTTTCCAACTCATCATCTTCTCATCTAGAATTACTGCATTAGACAAGTTGGAAATTGTATAAACCGTGAATGCGTAGCTGACACTTTCCATGTCTAATGTTTGTGTACTGTACAGTTCTGTTTGTCCGGTTGTGGTATGGAGGCTGTATTGAGGAAGTGTGACTATTCTACCGCTTAACTAATCAATAAAGAAAAGATGGGAGAGACAATATAATGCTGACGAAGTGGATCCGTGTGAATACAGGAGAAGGAGAGAGAGAGAGAGATAGAGAGAGACCGAGCACTCGACATGACAGACAACAGGTCTTGCTGCAAGCAGCGTGAAAGTAATAAATCAAATCTCAAACCCCAATAGCAAGACAAAACACACAACAAAAAAATACTACAAATACTCCTTGTGTGATTTTGACAATTTAAAAACTGGGCCATTTGTGACATTTTGTTGTTTATTTAATTGATTTTACTTCCCTGTGCATAAGAAATGTTAATTAAGTCATCAAAGTGTTGTCATAATGGAACAAGGATGTGCATGCAATCTCTTTCCCTCTGTATAACCTTATTTGGTCTGCAGCCCTTCATAATTCAATTCCGACTTCAGCCCTGGAGCGGTGTTACAGAAATGCTATCAGGATCTATTTAGTAAGAGTGTCTGGTTGACCTTTGCATAAAAATGACTCAAACATGATGTGGACATGTTAAATTGCCAGCACATCTACAGAGTAAAGTGCATGTCTGAAATTGGCTACTGACTTGGCTGTCTACTTGACTTTGATGTCTGCAAACCCAAAAACTCAAAAGGAAGAAGTCATTATATGTGTGTGTGTGTGTGTTGTGTGTGAGGGGTGTGGGGGGGCACGACATAGACAGAGCATGAAGGAATTTATTGCTTCCTTAAATCATAGTGACCATAAACCTGTAAGCCCACATGAAAGTTTTCCACTTGCAATGTACTACATTTGGTAACTTTCTCTTTAAATTTGAAAAATGGCTTAAAAGAAAGGCTTATGTTGGCCGAAGCAACTGAAGGAGCCATCTGATTGGCTACATATAATTCCCCCATTTGTGAATCAAACCATGGCAGGGGACTCTCAAATAACCCACACACAAATCTAGTAAAGTTCACAAATGACAAGCAGTTTGTAAACGTAGGTCCAAGAGTTTGTATATGAATGTAACAACATCCAAATATGTTTTTGATGAAGACTGCACATACTTTCAAATGCATACGTCTATTTGTGGATTTCTATTACATTTAAAACAATAACTATTTGTGTGTGCCTCAGAAATACTTTTGTTGACCATATTTTTTTATTTGTGGATTTGTTTTACATTTATATACAATGATACATTTTTGTGTGAAATGTAAAATATTTTTGTGGAGAAGCATTTATATATAAACCTGCAAATACGTTTGTGAATCCTTTTGTGCATTCATTAATATTGAGACTGATCTAACTACCTATAAGGAAAGTCATTGTTAAACTTACTTAATGTAATCCATAGGATACTAAAGCAGGAGATAAACAAAAATTTGATGAACCATAACTAAAAAAGTAAATCTCTTTGTTGGCATGTATGTAATATAATTTTGGGATATGAACAGGTGTAATAATACATAAGAGGCAAGAGTAACCTAACACTTTGTGATTTATGCTTCCTAATAAGGCTGCAGGTCACTTGGGTTCATGACAGTCATTATTATGAGTTATAGTGGTCTAAATGAGAGCTGTGGCTGTATCTCTACTCATAGCCCAGGTCTTGACAGTGAAATAATGCAGACAAAGGCAAAAAAAAGAAAAAACTTGACCCATCAATGACCGGATTTTCTATCACACAAATTACAGGTACACAGATGCCACAAGTTGACTAAGTCCTAAAGGAAGCCAAGAAATGTTTCATACAGATAGTGAGTCTATCTGGAAAAGAACAACTTTGCAAGTGTTTAACTTCACACAGTGTAAAAGGAAAGGTAATGCAAGATTAGGTTCTAAAAAGAAACTAAAAAAGTGGCAGCCAAATGTGCTGTTTACTCAGTCACTTGGTGCATCACAACACGTGACTGCGTGAATATACAGTGGTTGTTGTTTATGCTTTTTGTTGTACTAATTAGAGGATGGAATGCAATCAAATCCAGTGGGTGGAGACGACCAAATGACGCAAAAGCACTAAATCAGACTGTGAAGGAAAATCCCACAACTGTGGTCAAGATGCTGGAGCGTGTGTTGCATAATGGTTCTAAATTTGTGTGTGAGAGAGAATGTGTGTTTGACTTTTACTGCTTTTTTTCTTTACCTCCCTTTGTCTGGCCTGATTGGCACCTGCTTTGGGCACGTGCAAAGGCCTGACTGTCTTTGACCCCACAGAGCTCTAACCCTTATGACCTCAGCAGTGGTCTGGCACTTCATCTCGCTGACCGTATCGCTGATCATGTGTGTTCACCTTAAATGAGAGGGTCTTGTGAAAAGCGCTATACAAATTCAATTCTATTATTATTATTATTGCAAGTTTTGTGTGTTAGAATCGGGTTAGAGGTAGGGCGAGGCACTTAGTTGTTGGTTAAGCTTCATGTAAGTGGCTAGAGAATGCACTACATCAAAGACAGGTCCCGACAAAGATAGCGTCACATGGATCTGCATGTGTGTGTATAATATGTTGTGTTAAAAACCTGTTTTCCACACACACATACACACCTAGAAATGTACATAAATGCAGAAGCACAGAAAAGGCAGAATTGTGGGTCAGAGTATTGCAGGGAACCAACATCATCCCACTGTACAAATATAGCCCTGCCAACAGAGTGGGAGATAGCTTTGAGTGTGTGTATGTGTGTGTATGTGGTGTCATTCTGTCTTGCTAGCAGCAGACACAGGCTCGCTGGGGAGGCGTCACGCCTTTATTTATTCAACAACCTTCTGGGAACTGGCAATGAGAAACAAGGTCAATACATTATTGCACACATGCGAAGCACCCCCCCCTTCAGTCCACCTACAGAATGACCAAATATGCAGTAAATATTTTTCTAGGGTACTTCTGTCAGCACATACACTGTAATGCCTCGTGTTAAAATGGCATCCATACACACACAAGCACACACACTAAGTTCAGAGACTTGTTGGCTGGGTGAGCTGTGAATCTGAGCCCAGAAAGCACACAGACCCTATTAAACGCTGCCGGATCTACAACACACAAGCTATTAAATGCTCCAGATCAGCTGAGTCAGCACACCAAAAGAGAAAAGACTGGAGATTTAGACAAAACAATGAGCCTCGTAACCAGGAGATACACAGCGCGCAGCACACACACACACAAACACACACAGACCTTTGCTCATGATCACTTACAGTATACCCACAAGTACAGAAATGTGCATACAGTTAAAAGAAACACACAGGAACGCAGAAAACCTATAAAAACAAAGAAATAGGCTCACACACATAAAATGCAAAAACACATAGGAACACACACACACATACACACACCATTTTTGGGGGACACAATCATGTGCATGTGCTGCTTGGCATCTGGCTCCTCTTAGATCAAGACACAAAAGAAGCAGTATGTGTAGTTGGGAGCGAGAACGTGTTAGCAGTGAATGTGGCATTGTGTGTGTATGTGTGTTCCTCATTTGGTCAGTGCTTTGATAGCTGGCGAATGAGGAGAAGGGCTCCCCACGAGTCCAGACGGGGTAGATAGAGAGAGAGAGACAGAGAGAGAGTGAGAGGGGCCAGCTGCTGTCAGATACACAAACACAAACCACATGCAGCTGTTGATTTTGTATCTGAGAGGCACATGACACACACACACACACACAACACACACACACACACACAGAAACAGAAAATGCAGCAAAAGAGGATCTTTGTTACTTGTGCAGTAGACAAGTGTGAGACTTTTTCACCTCCATTTGCATCTCAGTGGAAATCCTCAGGTTGGCTCTGTGACATGTGAGTCATCTAGCGGGTTATGGGTCTGACTGTGGGGTAAAAATAGCCTTGTGTGTCAAACATGGTTACAGAGTGATGATGAAACAACTGGCTACATGAGCTACACACACACACACACACACACACACACACTACATTGTTTCAGATGCATACAGTTCCATAAAATCAATGTCTCAGATCATTGCACAAACACTGGGACTTGCTTGTGATGTGTGATTATCTGCAGGACACTTCTGTGCTAGTCTCACCAGACCACAGAAAGAGAGAGAGAGTGAGTGTGGGGTGGGGGGGTCGACCGGAGGAGGAAGACGCAGAGATGAAGGGAGGTTGGGTGACCTGAGCGTTTGATGTTAAAGTTTGGAGCCGACCAAGGGAAAACTTCAAACACTACATAGAATTAAAAAGATTACCTCCCCTGTACACACAGACACACACTTCTCTCTCCAGTAGAACACATGCAAGCACACAGCAACTAGCAGTCCATAACAGGTCAGCATGCCCTTCAGTGAGAGACGGAAAAAAAAAAAAAAGACAGTGATACAAAGAGACCTGTTATCTGCCCTGTAGTCACTCTCTCTTTTGACTGTAAAGATACTTAAAAACTGATCCCAAGCCAGCGTTGTTGCAGTCAGCTTTCTAAAGAAAGACTGACCTGAAGGGACAAGTAATCCCAAGTTAGTCAGCGAGAGCTGTAAAAGAGACATTGTCAGAATTCATGTAATATGAAGCGCAGCATTAGGCTCTCCAGAATCCAACTGAAGCCTTTAATACAGAACCATATAATTCAATTTATTTGAACTATAACATCATTTTACACACCGTGAAGCTGTGGGTCTATGTGTTAATGTGTTAAGTACTGATCAGCAGGCATATTGTGACATGTTTCTTGCACAGTCGCAATGGAAGAAACTGTTAAACTGAGTTATATGGCTGGTGTTTAGTGTGCTGCGGACTGTAGACTGTACTCAGGAGCAAATGATCTGAGCTCAGTGGTCCACACACTAGTATGGTATGTTTTATTTTGACACCAATTAACAAACTAAGATTATACCTGCCTCTATTGTTACCATGGTAAAAAATCTTCAATATTTAACAAAGTCAAATGTCTGGAAAATTCAGACATACGTTTGGATGCCAGTATACTGAAGTCAAAAGAGGTGAAGTCTGTCTTCATAAGCAAACAATTAACTGATTATGATTCTGCTATAAGTTGTAAAACTATACAATATGCATTAATACACTGTTAAATAGAAATTCTGGTTTTATACAACTTAATATATTTTTTTTGTAATTTTGGCCATCAACCCCGGTAATATGAAGATTGTTCTCACCAAGTTAATCCCTAAGTCAGACGAGGAAATAAACACAATCTAGATGATCAGACTTTTCTTACAGTGTCTTAACTATTCCTTGTAGCATACACTTCTCTTTTAGACCAGCAGCATGCTCTTACTTCTCTTACACACACCGGGAGAGATTGCTGAGTATCAACTGTGTAGCAATGAAATAAAATATCATGCTGTTTGATAATGCGCCCAAAGGATGTAAATGAAAAGAAAAGAAAATTGGTCCTACAGTGGAGCCCTGCGGAACCCCATACACAGAAAATGACTAGTTTGCGCTATTGACTAGTTTTCGTTCTTTGGTGAGGAGAAACACAATACCAGAAAAAACAATGGTCGATACTATGAAAGGCTGATAAAGAAACCTATTTCAGGGGTTAATTGGGAATGCTTTTGTTAGGGTGAAAGGGCGAGCAAGGTTTAGAGGTGAGGGTGAAGAATGGGGTGGGGCTACATTCAGTTCACTGTGAGGAATGCAGGCTTAGCAACGGTTGTGATGCTCCCATGTGTGTTTTGGGACTGAACGAGTGTGCATGTGACCATGTGTTTGTGTGTGTCCACTTAAGTTTAGATTTTTTTTTTTTTTTTACCTCTAACTGTTCAAGGAAAGTTCACTTAGAACACACATACCTTTTCAGCAACCTGTATCCTACCAATAACTGGCAGCTAAATAGAACAGCCCAAAAATAACTGGCTTAACTTCCCACCCCCAACCTATCAGACCTCAACAGCAAAGCCACCAAACGCAAAGCACATTAATAACGCACATGACCCTGGTTACCCCCTCAACCCCTTCTTCACACTGCTTCCATCACAATGCAGGCCCCTGGCCTGGGTATGGGGTTTGTACCTTCTGCAATAGCATCACTAAATTAAGCTCCCCAGCGGTGAATATTATGTGTTCTTGTGTGTGCTGTTTGGTTGCTGCATGTGTATTTTATGTATGCTTGAGGCACTGTACAGACTGTGAAGACAAATTTCCCATAAAGGACAACAAAGACTATCTATCTATACTAGAGGAACTGAGGGCTGAATGCCTTGCTCAGGACCACGTCGACAGTAGTGTTTCAGGGAGCAGAGCCTTGATACAAATCTGAGCTAGAGTAAAGCATATCCCAACACTGAAGGTTGGGATAGCCGTTCTGAAGGACATCACCTGAAGATGGGATGAAAAGCCTACTGTCATTGAGAGGGGTGAATTGATCAGATGGGGATATCAGCAGATATTTGGACAATCACTGAGTTTTTTTGGGAGGGAACTTTCAGACACTGAAAGCATGACAGACATCAATTCCAGGATACTGCCCCCTTCATAAAAGTTGCTGTGTTGGATGCTGTGTGAGGTAACGGTGGGTATGTGTACGCTCACATATACAACTTTTGCACTCTGGCTTGTGTGCGTGTGTGTTGTTCTTTCATGTGAGGTGTGAAGTTTGTGGTTTGGAGTCATTACCAGACGGGCAGAGTGACAGACAGAGGGGTAATTAGAAAGTTATGGGAGAGAGGAAAACATAGAAAGTGAGAATAGTGAAAATAAAATAACAAAAAAATGAATGACATAAAAAGGGAGGAGAGAAGGAGAGAAAGACAAAGAGCGGAATTAAGAGAGCAAGTAAATGAAGGTTGAAAATGTGTGTGATGTGAAGGGAGAGAGACAAAGAGAGAGTGAGAAAGAACCACTCATCTCCCCATAAAGTATCGGTGTCAACCAGAGTTGTTAGCAGCAGCGCCGTGGGTGGCTGTGGAGGACAGAGCACACACAGACTCAAACACTCTCAGTGAGTGATGCATGCTAGCCGGTCTGAGCCTGGTGGCTAGCACTAGCCTTTATTGGTTAGGCAGCTGGTTTGATGTGGGGCCCACACACAGCGGCAGGATGACAGACACACTGTAACACACACACACACACACCACAGAAAGCGGGAGGGGGTATATGTGTGGGTGTGGGAAGGGGATGTGTTGAGGACTATATATGCGTTCATATGGGAAAACTGCAATAATACATCTTTGTGTGGGGGCTTGAAGAGAGACGGAATGTGTGTGAATGTACAGTGGGATGGAAGTTGTGTGGGAGAATGTGCGAGTTTGTGTGTGCCAAGCTGGATGGCTGATAACTGTAAATCTGTGTGTGTTTGGTTATATGTGTGTAGCAGGGTTAATGTTTACCTAATATATTATATGCCTGTATATGTGTGCAGGTTTAAGGAACAATGACTGTGTGTTTGAAATGATTTGTGAGAAACTCTGGACATTGATGAGAGATTAGGAGTAGTGCATATAGATAAGACATAGGTAAGATAAACAAGTCCAAGAGATGAAAGAGAGACATAACATGAATTTGTAGAGTAGAACAAAAAGAAAAGAAAGGACGTGCACACGGTAAAGAGAAGGGATGTGTGATCGGAAAGAAAAAAGGGACAGAATGACCCCTAATGATTGAGAAGGAAAAGAAAGAGTCTGAAGAGAGAGAAGGGGAATGATGGAGAGATAAACAGAGAGTGTGGAGTGTCTGGCTGTGTCCCAGCTTTGTCTTTGGTCTCAGGGGAGGAAGGCTGGCAGAGGCAGCCAGGCTGGCTGCTCTGGCCCAGGGCCAGGCCACACACTGTGCCACGCCGCCCAGGAAAAGCCCCGTCCTGAGAGGGACAGGGAGGAGGGGGGCAAAGTCCAAGGCACTTCAACAGGCCCTGGGGGGCCCATTGTGCCCCCAGCTCAACCACTTGACACATCTGGTCCCCTCAGCTAGGTGAAGACTCTTTCACCTTGGCAATGTGCTGTGGGGCGACAAACCTATCTGAGGTCCTATGTGAAGCAGGAGAGGCCTACAGCTCAATATACAGACACAGGAGTAAATACTGGATCTATAATAAACTTTGCTTTTAACTCTATAGCACTATATTACAATTGAAAGCATTGAATTATAGGTTATTACTGGCTACTAAGTTAGGCAATGTTCAGAAAAAGTCAAAATCAAAAAGGTACCCTGTGGAGTTTTATTCTAAACAAACACAGTTATGTTTACATTCAGTGATCATGCACCACGATTTGCTGTTGTATTGCAACTTTTCTTGCCGTGTTGCCACCCAGCACTGTCAGTGAAATGACTCTAAATTGTGTATTAAGTCACCTTTGTTCTTGTGCGGGTGATGCAATTCATCGACAGGGACCCCCTAATTAAACATATGTACAGTGTACCTTTAAATAGGGCAAATACTTTCAATAGTTAGTCTATAATAAACTGAAATATTGGGTAACTGCATGACCAATAGCAATTATGACCAAACCTGCTCAACACATTGACAAAGTTTGCCGCAAAGTTCGCATACAGACACTGAGGTGTTATCGTCAGAATTTTCAGGAAAGAGCTGTAATGATACCGTCCGCACTAGCTGATCAACGGGTTACCTGTGGAAATTGCACTACATACACACAAAAATAAAAAAAATAAAACACAATACAAACACTAAATGGTAAATGTTTTGTTAAAATACCACCATGAGCATGATTTGTGATTTTGTGCTGTCAGTTGAGTATGTTATAACTCATCGCTGCTAAATAAATAAACTGTTCTGTGATCATAGTTGCACACAAATTTGATATTTTCTATGAGGTTCCACCTCATCCAATACAATCTGATCAGCTGAGTTCTGAACGCCTCCTGTGCCTAAGAATTATGCCAGTGTGTTGAACAGGTCAGCAAGTGAAACCAAATCAAAGGAGCAGGACAGGCTGGGCCAACATTGAGAAATTGTGACAAGTTTTCTAAACATTATACATCAATGAAAATGTGAACGGCACAAGTCTCTGAATCCAAGCCTGACAAAATATTCTGGGGATCGGTTCAGCAGCTGCAGCGGGGGCTGTGATCTGACTTTAGTTGAAAGTAACGTGCAGGCAAGAAAGCAACTGTAGCAGTCAGCCCAGAGCTGCTCACTAATGAACACTGTTTCACCATCACTCGTTATGACTGATTAAAGCTAATGAAAGCTCCCGTATATATCAGTCTCTCTTTTGAGACTGCTCAAAGCTAAACAATGCTTCATGTTTTCCTCCCTTTCTCTCTTTCTATTCCCTTTAACCTCTGTGTCTCTGTTTTGCCTCTGTATATCCTTTTCCTAATGAAATAAGTCACTTTACTGGTGTGCTTATAAGGCACATTGCCAGAGCTGTGTACAACCTTTCCAAAAACTGACAAACAATAGTTTCATCTATTCAAACAAAACTGAAAAGATGTATTATTTGGTTTGAAAACACGTAATAGTACATAATTCTCAACAGCCGTAATATCATATAACAAAACTGAAAACACGCACATTCTTGCTTTGTTTGTTCCTACCCCTAATAATGAATGTCTCCATTTCCTTTTACTCCATCTCTCATCCTCCACTTCCTCCATCTGTGGTAAGTATATGTGTCAAGTATATGTACTGTATACTTGTGTTTGAGAGAGCATAGGGACCAGAGCTGAATAAACTCAATTTTCCAGCTGCCTGGACAAGCCACGGACCTCAGAGCCTCTGTTTCCGGAGGATGGGAGGACAATCGCCACAGAGACATTGCATTGGGATTACGTCACTGATTGAAGCAAGAGAAGAGGCCTTTCATACATGTGTCTGTTAGATGTACACATATATTTTGAGCACAGGGTGGAGACCGTGAGTGTCTGCATGTGTGTATTCACTCATATCCAATGTCTACCAAAATGACCTCTGTGTTGAATGTACAATCACTAAAGCTCATATTACTACCAACCCTTCCTCTGTCTGTCTCTCTCTGTTCAGATATAAGGTTACCACTGGCTCCAGACAGTGAAGCTAATACTGCTCTACCTCCCTCACCTCGCTCTCACCTGACCAGAGGAAGGGAAGAAGGCAGGGACAGTGGGACGGAATAAAAGGACGAGAGAGCAGAGACAGGAAGGTGCGGGAGAAGGAGGAGGATGAAGAAACTCAATGGGAGGGAGGGTGGAGGGATACGAGACACACACACAGATAGCCAGAGATTTATTTAGAGGCAGAATGAGAGATGAGAACGAGTGATTGTCTTGTCCACCTGCGAGACTGCCATGAAGAGAATGGAGAGGAGATACAGATACCGCGCACACACACTGGGGGGTCGGGGGGCATGAGATCTGGGGCAGCCATAGCAGTCAATAGATGGAAACCTAAGATGGCGGAAGATGGGGGGCCGTACGACCCCTTCCTGCTTGTCTCCCCCTCTCTCAATCGAACTGCGCTAGGGGCCCCACCAGGGTCATGCACACACACACACACACACACACACACACACACACACACACACACTACACACCTCTGACCCTACCCTTCCCCCAAACGAGCCCCTTATTGATGAGGTCACTGGTTGAGAGGTCAAATCCCAATGTCGAAAGAGAACTGGAGAGACTGAAGAAGTGGAGTGTTGGGGCAGACAAACGGAGAGAAACAGAGAGATTAGTCTTGAGCAGAAGACAAACACCTCCTGCTTTCTACTGTATTTCTCCGACACCTTAACCCCGCTTTAAAGTGGTTCAAAACTACGACGCCCACTTCCTTTTAACTAGAATTTAGTGTTTTTATGTGTGCATGAAAGGAAAAATATGTCAAGGGTTCAAAGGGTTTAATGAGCCTTTTACAACACTAGGTTGTATAACGAAATGTAACTTTGTAGCCCCTTTACACAAACCATTACACAGCAAAACATTACAAAAAAACAACATTCATTTTGATGGGAATTTAAAATTCCAGTCAGTTTGTGAGGAAGTCCACTATCCAGTTGAAGAGTGTGGTTCTCAAGACTAGAGTGCTAAGTTTGCCAATCAGAGTCATGGGGGAGATTGTGTTGAACGCTGAGCTGAATCCACAAACGGCACTCTGATATAGGTTTGGTTATTTTTAAGTTGTGTGAGGGCTCAGTGGAGGACAGTGGAGATGTCATCCTCTGTGAATCTGTTGGTCCTGAAAGCAAAACTGGTGAAGGTCCAGGCTGGCTGGGATGTTGTTTTTGAAGTGCTGAAAGTGTTTAAAAACTTCTTTCTCATAGTTGAGAAAATACAGTCATCAACTGGCCCATTTGTAGCTGTCCTGGAGCTTTCAATCAGATCACATGATCGTCATCAGCAGTTGGAGTTGCAATGGAATAGATTTTTATAATATGTGATCTGATCAAAAGCTGAGCTCAGAACATCTACTAAAACTGACCACATGGTGAGACAGTTTTTTCGAGTGCATACGTTAAGAATGAACAAAACCTCAGTATTTCTCTCGGGTAATGCAAACGTGTACTTCAATCTGAATTTACGAATTCATAAAAAACAGAATTGCCCCAAACTACTGAGTAACAACGGCGACCATAACGGCTTCTCCAGCTTTGCTAATCTCTAGACTAAAATCTTATTATTGTGATTTTCTCAAAAAAAAACCCAAAAAACTGTGACTTCCGTTTACATGAGTACAGTGTTTAATCAAACGTGGGCGGCTGTGTGAATAAGGTGAATTGTTGCCTTTGATATTGTCTGCCCCCTAGACATCACATCTCAACAACTCAGATGTCATAGGAACACTTCCACCTCCACAGTCGTATTTACTTCTTCTGTTGTCTCTTTCATGTGCAGTTAATTTTGAAATAATAATACTTTCAGCAGCACATACAAAGCAGCGAGCCACAGTCGGAGTATTTTATCCTGTTTTATCCTGCACTTAATTTTAGAGTTTTTCTCTTGACTGAGACTCATTTGGGAGAAAGAGAAGAATTGCCATCTACACCTTTATTATAAAATGTAGCTCGAAATTTTCACAGGCAGAAAGTCAGAGATAAAAATAACTCCATAACAGAGACACAGAGGAACGGAGTACAGGAAAGGGCAAAATCAAAGGAGACAGCTAAAGAGTGCTGCTAAAGGAATAAAGAAAGAAAATTCATCTTTGTTGCCTTCCCCCTTTCAATGCCTGCATTCTTAAACTGTATAATCTCTCTCCTTCGCAGTCATCTTTCTCCTCCCTTTGGCTTTCTCTCATCGTCTCTGACATCATATTTCTACTTCTACATCACTCCTCCACCTTTCACTCTCTCCCTCTCTGTGGAGGGGCAGTCAGCAGTGATCAGAGGGATATTAAACTGTCACTGTGCTGCATGGAAAGCGCGCACACACACACACACACACACACACACACACACACACACAGAGGAGATGGAAAGACGTGCAGAGAGATGAAGCAAACTTTCTGTGTAAACAGATGAAGATTGGCAGTAACAGTGTGTTCTGTTATTCACCATGACACCTGCTCTACCCTCACACTCAATATTTTACTTTCCTTCCTATTGAACCTTTTGCTTTTTTCTGCCTCCATATGAATTTTAGCTCTGTGAAGCAGAGGGAGAGATTACTGAAATTCCATCATCCAAAATCTCACTGTGGCTGTCTACCGCGGACGTTTCAATATATGCAGACCTTGCTGCTTGAACGCACACTGCAACGCATTGCAGAACATCAAACACACACACACACACTTGCATGTGCCTATGACCCAAACACATGCACATGGCTCTGCGGTGATGCTAACTTGGCATGTCTGGTTCCCACAGACATTTTAATTTTACCACTTCTCTCTCTCGCTTTCTTACCTCTTCTTTGCTCTTTCTTCTCTGCTGTCTCTCTCTTTGTTTTCTGTCAGAGACAGAGTGTACAGCAAGCAGGGGGGAGAGAAGAAAAAGGGACAGATGAGACTGAGAAGGAAAAAGAAAAAAAACAGAAAAAAGGGGAAAGAAACTGGGCTTGGCTACTCGGATGTTTCTTCTACTTCTGAGTTGCAAGCTGTGTGTGTGTGTGTGTGTTGTGTGTGTGTGTGTGTGTGTGTGTGCGTGTTATTTCTATTTTTAAACCACTGCACAGAGTCTGATGGCTTGATTCTCTTCCAATAAGTCCCACTGACTGCACAGTGCACACTAGGAAACTTTCTAAGCTAGTGTGCCCATGCACATGTGTATTATGTTTCCATTGTTAGAGAGGTGGAAAACATCTGCACATGTGCGAGTGTGTGTGTTCCTTAAACACACCTACATTTAACTAAAGCACGCCTAAATGTACTAATGAGTAATTTTGATATTTGTGTTTCCCTTTCAAGTTGAGCCTGCTATGTCCATGCCATGTGAATGCCTTTTGCATTGAGGAAACACATGTACACACACACAAACACAGTATCAATGAGAGGATCATGGTGATAACCCAAATGAAACCAGTGAGCGCCAGCTGGGGCTCACACACACACACACACACACACAGCTAACCTGACTAATAATGCCTGTAATTGCTTTGTTTTCACATGAAGTGAGTGAGAGGCACCCTCTCCCTCCCAATGTTTCACTTATCCCTCTTCTACCTCCATCTCTCATAACTGACTGTGGGATTTATTATGAATGAATGATTGGGGGGCTATGGGACGGTGTGTGTGCATTATGTCATCCCAAAGCCAGCCATGCTCTATTAGCGGAGTTTGATTCATAAGTAGGACGCCTCACTTCAGTGATTCCCCTGGCAGCCATCGGCACAATAGATCCATTACACACACACACACACACACACACACACACACACACACACACACACACACACACACACACACTCACACGAATATACACACAGAGACAAAGTAGAAAGAAGAAATTACAGCCAAAAGAGAAAAATGTACTCGTGAGAGAGAAAGCTGAACAAAGAGAGGATGAGCGCCAGGAAACAGGAAGTGTGGAAGGAGGAAATGAGAGGAGGAAGGAAGCAGGAGGGGCAGAGACAGAAAAATGTGTAGCAAGAGCGGATGCTTTGTTTCTGCTTCTGCCCACTTGCGGGGTGACGTACAATATTCCTGTCTGTCCAAAAACGAACAAAAAGGTCATTCTTTGCGTTGTTGCTGCCTCTTGGCAAAGTTTGATCATTGACTACCACTCAGTATAACATGACTCATGTACACACACACACACCTCAGATCTCTTTATACAGCCAGCCTGATTAAGTTTTTAACATCCACTTGCTCTGACTAGTGACCAACACACGTTAACCAAATTCTGCGATAATAAAGTCAGACAGTCTGTCAACTGTGTCGTAGATAAATAACTGATGATGACTCTATGTGACTGATGCTAACCCAAATTCTCATGAGCAGATGCACACGTAATACCTCAGCCTCCTCACAATGTGTGTCATTACCACACATAATGGCAATGAGGGCAAATAAATGTTAATAAAGCGGTCAGATGTGATCCAGGCAACAGTAATTTGATTTTATGTGGTGCCGATGGTGCAGAGGATTAGACACATGCCTCTGGTGGGAGCGACTCTGGTTCAGTCCCCCACTGTGACAAATCCACCACTGTGTCCCTGAGCAAGACACTTAGCCCCTGGTTGCTCCAGAGGCATACGACCTCTGACATAATAGCACTGTAAGTCGCTTTGGATAAAAGCGTCCGCTCAGTGTAATGTTTATGTTCAGTAGGTGGGAAATGAAACATCAAGAGGCTTGTAACAGTGGCGTCACGGCAAGACATTTCCATTTATAAAGCCAAATATTGTTTCAGGCTTTTACCATCTGAACAATACAACAACACTCTCTTATTATTGACCCACTGATGCACGGATCCACCATTAGTAATAACAAATTCTACAAAACAACCATTAAAGGTATGACTTTAATCCAACACTTACTCACGCTCATGTACTGCTTATGTATATCTATGAAGCTGTTGTCTGGGTTGTATGAGAAGCTACAATAAAAACCTGAGAACTCAACAAAGACCATTAACTTACTCCTTAGAGGTACAAGAGTTGGCATGGCAACCACTAAAGTACACAGAGCCATGCATTATGGGAATCATCAGTAACGAGTTGAAACTTGTCACTGACATGTTATCAGGTTGCTTGAGAGTAGCCACCCTGTGCTGTATACATATCGAAGACACTTATACATCCCACTTTCATATGGAAGAGAAGGATTTACAACGAATATCATTTATTATTTTGAATTTCTACCATTGTGTTTATTTGTTTTCAACATCAACATAACTTGTGGTAGAGGCGTCAGTGTTTGTGTTTAGCAGGGTACAGGGTGTGAAGTGAATAGAGGTAAGGGCCCAGCAGTTGGGTATGTGGTACTTCGTGGGTGGAGGGAAGGTGGTGTTGCTGGAAGGGGGTTCGGCCATACGTGACGCCAGGCGCGTAACCAACGCTACCTGGCTCGTGTTCAAACACACCCACTTCAGCTGGAGAGCCCAATGTCCCTGGAGAGCTCCCATAGAGAGCTGACATAAACACACAGACATCAAAACACACAAAGACACACCACCCCTTCACATGCCTAAAAGACCAGCAAGACACAAACACTGAGAGGTAGAGGTAGACAGTATAAGTGCACACGAGAGCTCACATAATGAAAGTACAAAGAAATAACACAAGCGTGAACAAAAACACACACAGACAGGGACAATCACACATAAACAAAAGCCCAGGGAGATGCACATACTCAGAAAACACACAATAAAATAAACAAACAGTCACAAACATGCAAACTTCCATGCAAGCAGGCAATCGCACACACACAACTTAGTGTGCAGGGCTTCTTTGGATAAAGGCCCCAGCTCCACACAACAAGCTGCATGAAATATTCAGTGAATTTTCAACATGTGCTCTTTCCCCTTTTGCACGTGTAGAAGTGCAAAAAAAATGTGGGGGGAGAGCGATGGGGAGACAGGAAGGAGGGGGAGCAGGAGTCAATGAGGGCAAAGGCAGAGCGAGCAGCGGGAGAGAACGGACGAGCGAGCCAGAGACTGACTAGGAGATGCAGAGAGAGAGAAGAGAGGGAGAGAAAACCCAGCTGACTCTGTTCCAAGCTACTCCCCTTAGCAACAGCCCTGGCTCAGCCTGCGTCCCATTGGCCAGCTGACAGCATGCATCACAATCCCATGCATGGCTCCTCAGCCAATCAGGGGTTTCCTTGCAACTCTGCATTTTGGATTTCATTTTCACCATGGCAACACAACCCTGCTCTTGGCCCTGGATGTGGCCTGTGTAGCGTGTACACATGCAGGCATGCACGTACACACGCAAACACACAACACTGTACATATACAGTAGAAAGTTGACTAACCCTCCATGAGCTCAGGCCAAAGCAATTAGTCTGAAAGCACCAGAGATATAAACAAAACTCACATGGCAGACGAGCTAACTCGAGCAGCTAACTCTGCCGTGTCTCTACACCTGTGAATGTGCAATTGCATGTGCCGAGCTGTACACACAGTGAAGAACAGTGGAGAGCTGGATTCAATCCACACAACCCAGGAAATGCTTGGATCAGTACCCACTGTTGATGAAGAGAAGAAACACACAGTCACACTCTGTGTTTCTCCATCTGTCAGTCTGCATCCTCAGAATAAAAAATAGAAAGCAAACAATTCTCACAGTGCTCCCTCACATTCACTCCCCAGGTTGAAAGGTTGAATCTTCAACTTGAAGTTCCTTTTACACACATACTCATGTTAGTTCTCGGGCAATTTTATAAGTTGGTGTCTTGTTTGAAAAGGGCATTATGTAGTTTTTTCTGACAGTTTCTCTTCCCTTTACCTTTTTTTGACTTTGCACATTATTCTAAATAGTACAGCTACAAAGATACACATACAGTAAGTACTGGTGCGACCGGTGTCTTTGATCAGTGCATGTAAAGACATAAATACATATATGTATGTTATTATAAATATATTTATATGGAAATAAATCCCTTAAAAGGAATAAATAAGAATAGAAGAGAGATGAATCAGAGGAAATTTACATTTTTCAACAGCTTCAACTGTAGGTCAAGTGATCATTTGCTGAATGCTAAAAACACATTCTCCTATTCTTAGTATATTTTTGTGTATAAGTATCTGTAATCTTTCCTGTGCCTTTGCATGTCCCTGTTCTAATAGCAGCTGATATTAACTGAAGGGCTACAGCAGGCTACATACCAAGTGTCTGTTCTGGCTTCTCAGCCCTCTATAATCCATAAAGCACTACTAACTAAGTGATTTCTGCGTCACTGCAGAAACTAGCTCACTTGGATGAGTCCTTAACATCACACTTCATACATTTCAAACAGACAAGCGGGCAGACAGACACAGACAAGGTATCTAGCTATGTGCTCTTTGTTCTCTCATTGAGGCGAGATATATAAAAGGGTCTGAGAGAGGGAGGGAGACTATCAAAGATATAAAGACAAGAGCAGAGAGATGGAGGGGGCCAGAAAGACAAAGAGAGAAAGTAGTGAGCGAGGTGGAGAGATGTATGACACAGGCCGGCTCCTGAAGAATAAGAAGGAGGAGAGACAATGAATAGCAGCGCCTCTACAGACAGACACATGATGAATGGGTCCACTGCCTAAAAAGCCAGCGTGTGTCTGTTCACCCCACAGTGTGCATGTGTGTGTGAGTGTGTGTGTTTGGGAGTATGTGTGTGTAAGTACAGAGACGATCCATCTGGGCCATTGTGGCAGTGACCACAGTGGAGGGTGATATGCAGTATCCCCTTCCCCTGCCACAAGACGAAACACAACAGTCGGCTCCAAAAACAGCAGTCGGGGTCAGTTGTCAAACTTAACAGCAGGTAATTAAAAGTAATAAGGGAGCGTCCCTTGGGTTTGGCGATAGGCGATGTATGTATCCCACCAACAGCAATTAGTCAGCCAATTACCCCGGGGCCTAATTATTATAGCCATCCATAGGAAGGGCTTGGGAGGGACAACAATGAGTTCTTATGGTAGGTTGTGTTTATCTAAGAGATCAATGATTAGCATGATCACTGGGAAAGGTCAGCACCTCACATGAAAGGCTGGCTGCCTAACTGACATTTCTTCATTGCTGCAGTTAATTGGTACAACAGTAGCAAAGTGCTGTTTTCTATTAAGGCCGGGGTAGGCAGTTTTTTTTCAGGAGCATGTTTGTTATATTTGTTGAAATTCTAAACAGCAATCAATAAAGCAAATGCTCTGACAATGAAAAAAAATCTGTGGCTGTTGCAGGACTGTAATAAGCATGGCCAACCTGAATGCCTACCTGCGCGCACTGTGCATCAAAATGTGTTTTCAGAGAGTGGCTTTGGAGTGAGGCCTGAAAGGAGGGGGTGGGATTTTTTCTTTTTTAAACTTTTAAAAACTAGCTGTTTCATGGAAGTTTCTACAATGAAAACACACATAAAATATCAAGATTATCACAATATGATGTTTTTTAAATCATATCTTATAATATTAACATTATATTGCAAACAATTTGATATAGCACATCCCTAAATAGGATGCCAGATTTACTAGTTTTTTCCTATCATACATTTGAATATTGCTGTGTTGAGATTTTCTGGTTTTACACAATACATGGGACCTATGGTGCTTTAACGGCACAAGCTTTCAGTGCAACGGGTACAACCTAGCATTAGCTGGAAATTCAATGTACTTTATTTTGACTGATTCAATTAAATCTAGAGTAGAGGTCTTCCAGTGTGTGTGCCTACATGTTGCAGCTCTCAGAGCAAAGGCCTCAGCGGCAGAAGCTCCTCTAAATCGAGTTAGCTGTGATAACAGGAGTAGCAGCTGGCTTTCCAGGAATACACTGTTCTACTGAGCATGCATTCCCTGCAAGTGGATTTCACACATACATACACACACAGATTCACACACTCACAGACAAACATGTGCATACACATGCAAATGCACCCAGTGGGACCTAGCCTACCTTTCTGTTTCCTGGATTTTAAAAATTCATTTGTGGTGCTGTGGGTCTTCAGACAGTACATGCAAAATGCATGTACACATACTGACACAAGCTAATCAACACATTCATCTGTACATTCACACATCAGCTTCTCTCGCTCTTACTCTGTTACACCTACACACACACACACACTTAATTGTGTGTGTTGTGTATCTGCTGGCAGTTCTGTGAGACATTAAGGTAGGTCAGTAGGTGAATGACGCTTTTAGTGTCTAGCCACTTCGTTTGGTTAACTGTGAACACACTAACCTTAAAACCCTCTCAGCCACACAATGGCCTACTTCCACAGTCTGAACTTAATGACCAGTGCCAAAGTGTGACATTGTGTTCATCGGTCGTCAATATGTTCGTATGGTTGACACATGATTTCACATGAGCAAAAATAACCTACTCCTTCCCACACTGCTTTTCAAGGTCATGTAAACAAAAGGTATTGTTTATAAATGAAGACAATGCAAAGACATTTAAATTTGGCTATTTTTTATGCCATCCTATTTTTCCAAAATATCTGTTATGACACATTTCCTAAACTAATTGTTTTATTAAGGTACAGTGAAAACACAAAGCAAAAACTGATAACAGAACTTCCACAAGTTTCAGGTGTGTAAGGTTCTTATTAGAACTACATACAAACACACATACACAAGGCTCTTCCCTAATATGGCAAGCATGCAATCAACTGACTATACTGCTGTCAAATTTCCAATTATGTCAGTAACATCCTCAAGAATAAATATATATAGTGGCAATTTGGGCAACCAAACCCTTCTGCACTCTAGCTACTTCAAAATAGCTTTAAATACAGGGTTCAACGTTGTTATGAAACATATCCTGCAAGTTCTGTAATGATTGGACAAATCATTTCTTGTGTATAGTCTGATGTGTGTTATACTGGGACTTTTTTGCATATCTGGATGTAACTTTATGTTCTTGTTGATTGTGGTCTATTGTGCAAAGCACCAGCTTTTGAGAAGCTATTTCAGATGATGCAGCCATGTTTTTCTACCGATCTTGTTAATTTCTGATCGAAATGTGTTTTTCAGTCCTGCAGAGCTTTATCTTATATTTGGTGTAAATTAGAAAAAATCCCATCATGTTTATTGTGCAAGAGGCTTTTTGGAGAGCACATTGAGCTGGAAATTCTAAGCCAATCAGACTGACAAGCCGCGGTTTAAATCCTACTTATACATCCCTTCTAAATCCTACTGTCTATGTCCTAAAATTGAACATATGTTTTTCTACTAAGGACACAGACAGTACAGGTTGAAAATGTACCAGTATATTGTAAACACTGTATTTCTGTGTCCTGTACTGCTCTATTTCGCCTCCTATACATACATAAATACTGGATGGTATCGGGTCAGGATGTAGCCGTGTGTGGGCTACCGAGCATCTTGCCAACCACAGCGACCACACTGCAGTCCACTAACACCACAAAATGACCGGCTCTCAGCACAACACAGACTCCAACATAAACTCCAAGTAAGGTTAAAAACCAACAATGAAGTTTTATGTACTGAAGCCCATCAGGCCAAATGAGAATCGATTTCAGGTGAAAACACAGTAAACATCAGAAAGGCTGATTGTTAGCTTGTCGGCTAACATCAACCAGTTACTAATGTTAGCCAGTGCAAAATACTAGTTGTAACCCTATAGTTGTAATGTTATGGTTTTCTACATGACTTTGCAGGCAAATCTGACCCATACTACTATCCTGTGTATCACAGGTATTATGTCAAAGTGTTGATTTTAGCCTGCAAGAAATGATGTAGCAGTACTAAGCAAATGTAGAACGATTTGTTTACTAGCCTGTAGTGAAACAAGGCAGTGGCAGCCAGATAATGTACTTTAGCACGGATCTACCAGTGTTTGCTTTGTAACGTTGAATTACGATTTATTGTTGTTTTCCTGATACTCAGGTACACAGCTTCTCTACCATGTCAGTCACTGGAACCACCTAATACAAAAGGCTACTGCAACATAACTTTCAGGACAACAACACAGAGAAAGTACAATTCTCTATAGTAATGCTACTTACTGTGGTAAAACAGTTATAAAGTCTGGCCACAATCTAACTATAATATTCAGTCCAGCTCACTGACCGTTTCGTTATCATCCAATAAATTTAGCTGTGCTCACATTGCTGAGCCTCTGGTGAAAAACACAAATAGTTGTACTCAAAAAGGGGCAGGCGAGCTAACACCAATGTATCACTTCGGCTGAATGCAGTAAATGTAACGTTATCATGTAAAGGGCACGGATTAGTTCAACCTCAAGCTGATAAAAAAAAACGAGTTTCTAGCATGTTGTGAAGCTGCCTCCCAGTTAGTCTGTTTATAGGCACTTTCACACTGCTTTATTTTCTGGGAGGATTGTGCCAACATGCCGGTGTTCACTGTGCTGCCCGAAAGTTGCAATCTTAAAACCGCGCAGCTAGTGGCTGCTGAAAACTAAAGACTACCCCTTTACTACAGCTTGTCCATAGGTTCATTAAAGCCAATAGGCTAGACCATTTTGTGCATGTCTATGCACGTGCTCTATGCTTGTGAAATGCCACATAAATGCATGCGTTTAAAGTAGTGCTGGATAACAAATAAAATATTGAATCACGAATAATCGCATGATTTTCTATTAATTGCGATTACTACAACAGTTGTGTTACGCCGAGTGTTTAAACGACTGTAATGTACAGCTATGTATTTGATAGATGTTAGCAGATCAGCAAAAAAAGGATAAATGCCCAAGAGGTACTGGCGTTGACGTGAGTGAGGGAGAATCTGATGAGGGAGAGATATCGGCAGCTCATTAATGTCTGTGTGTGCGTGTGAGAGCTGAAGTTGAATTGTCTTGAACTCTTTGTACAAGACGTATAGACTGATCTTCGCTGTTCGTGAGTTTCCAGAATCTATTACTGTTAACTCAATAGCACATCAGCAGGAGGGAATTTGCATGGCAGAGCATCCCCGCAAAACTAGATGAAGGCCTATCAGGTAAAGCTATGTAACCTATAATTTTAACCTAAGTTAAATAGGCTAGAGCTGAGCAGCGCACAGAAGCCAATGCCATGGTTACTATCCATAGAGTGCCTGCTCTTTACTCGTGGAGCGCTTGTCTCCCTGTCTGTTCACCTGAGGAGCGTAGAGCAACCCCGCGGGGCTAGGATGACCAGACGTCCCGAATAATTTGGGACAGTCCCGAATTACAAGCAGATGTCCCGACTCCTGTCTGGTTTGTTCCGAAAATTAGACATGAGTTTTGAATATAGCATAATTAATCATTAAATATTGATCATTGTATAGTTCTCTGGCTCCAGCAGGGCTTGCAGGTTCTCTTTACATTGTGTCAACAGCGTTGTTATGGCCCCAAAGTAATTCATGTGCTCTTTTCCCCTTTTTGTTTTCTTGAGGTTAGTGAAGTTACAGCCGTGAAGGACAGGGAAAGTGTAGCTTCAGGCAGCCACAGCGGCGAGATCTTCAAGACCTAACCCTTCATTTCAATTCAATTTTATTAATAACGTTCCTAAGATCGACATCTTAGGCTATACTAACCAGCATGCAGTGTGTAGCTGTCCACTTCGCTATGGCATTTGTTCACTTGTCTTGCTTTTGTTTATCTACTTCTCCCACACGCTGCATCCAGCGTAGTCTGCTGAAGCCTCCCTCCGCTGCTTGTTTGGGTGAGTATGTGCATCAGAGTCAGTGAGCAACTGACTTTCAAAATAATAATAATAAAAACTGATTTAATGTGAGATAATTGTTAGCATCAATTAATGAATGTGTTAACACGATAATGTGTTAACTTACACAGCCCTAATTTAATGTTAAACATGACATGTAAGTGCTATGTACACACCATCTGTAAATGTGGAAATTGTGTGTGCATCATACATGCTTGTCTGCGTCTGCTCAAAAATCATCCTAAAGCATCTAAAGTGTGTAGTATTCTGTGGTCATCTTGTTCTTATAATTGTGTACATGTAGGGTACATGTTTAATATTACTTCTAGAGAGTACTATACAATCCACACAGAAGCTCCACATGCAAGGCAAAACAAGTCAAGTTAACTATGAAAAACTATTTTGTAGCTGAAGTTGAACTTTCTCACTGGATGCCTATAATGAGCTGCCATTAAACATTAAAGTAAAATATTCCGTCTTGTGGTGTGAAATATTCAAATGTTGTTGTTACTTTGAATTGAAAATCATAAGGACAGTGAAATATATTTAGATCAAAATAAAAATTAAATATAATGTTAGCCTGTTTATATGTTTGCTTCTTCACATTGTAACTATATGTTCATTCAAATAAATTTGGATAATTGGGATTTATAGGCAAGGTTGTCCGGTTGGATAAGTGGTCAACCATGCTGATCCAAAAATGGACACAATATAAAAACTTTTGTTTTTATTTGTGTTGTTTTGTAACATGTCTGTGGCATAGTATAAACCATAGACTCCAAAGTCTTAAACATGGACTATGCTGTCTAATTTCAATTAAAAGTGAAATCCTACAATCACCCCAACATTATGTTTGGCATTTGCACTTTTCTGTTGTTTTTTGAAACAAATACCTCTGATTTAAAATAGATGAAAATTATATGTAAAACAAATGATTACACAATGTATTTTCGGTAATTGCTGTTTGGCTTTCTAAAGGAGATTTTACTATATTTCTGTTCAGATGTATATGAAACAGGGACAAAAGGACATTGACACCACTTTAGCAAGGTGAATGCACAGCACTCGATGTGCAAGTCCAGCAAGCGCATGTAAATAAAAAAAGGGCTCTAGTTTCACATCTGATTCATAGGATCTGTCTCTTCTAGCTGCTGTCTCTCCCTCTCCTCTCTCCCTTTGCTGGCCTCTCACACACAAAGGCAGGGGAGGCAGAGGTGGAGGCGGAGGGAGTGGGGGGGGCAGAAGGCACAAAGGGTTGGGAGCTGTGGGCTTGCCCTGGGGAGAGGGAAGGTGGAGGGAGTGGATGGGTGGGTAACAGGGGGTCAAAGGGGGGCCACGAGGGTGTAGAGGGCTGGGGGGTGGGGAGAAACCTGAGAGTCAGAAAGCCAGAACAGGAGCTGGGGTAGAAAGACGGGGTGTAATGGTGGGAAGGGAGGGTCTGAGGGTGAGAGAGCACAACACAAAACAGCTTTTGGCAGCAGTGATTTTTTTTGTTTCCCCTTTGAAGGGGGGTTGCCAGTGGATTTGTTCAAGAAAGGGATTTAGTTTGAGAAATGCACATCCACTATTTACTAAATCCTGTGTAAGCGTTTTAGCCACATCTCTCTTTTTTTTTTAGGCAGATAGTGTTCACGTCTTTTGCCCTCTTTGCCACAGCTCAATTTCTTAGGCTGTAGTCACACCAAATCAGGCACTGCGGCAAAAATGCCAGTCCAATGGAATTCAGTGGAATACAGGTCCCCAAATGTTCAGGTATATGTCCCATAGTAATTTGTTGGATGACTCCATCTTGATTTTCTGTTAATGTGTACTCTGCATGCCTAAAGTTCTCATGAAGTTGGTGTTAATAACAAATCATGCTTTAAAAGGGGATCAGGCATTTAGGGTTTTAGGTCTCTCACACACTAAGCCAACTTCAAAGAACTAGTGCCAACAGGACAGACGGCTGTGTAGCCTCAAGTCACCTCACCTCATTTGAACGCGCACTGCAACGACTACACCAGCTTCCATCTGGCCACTGACATGCATGTGCCCTCTTTGCGCATGCCTGAGAAGAAATAATGAGCCAGTGGTTTGTATTTGTCTTGTTTTTTTCCTCTCTGCACTGTTCATTGGAATACAAAGCCAACCATTTCACCAATGACTCTGCTTAAACAGTTTGTCACATGCTGAAAATATGTCTGAAAACCTTTACAAGGGAGCTAAAGTATAGTGTCTTGGTCTTTCACTTGTGGGAGATGAAAATATGATTAAAGGCCTGCTAAAGCCAACCAGGGAAATAAACAGGCAAACAAAAAATCCATTAGGTGACATTCAGCCACTCAATTTACAAAGACTGTTGTTTTTGTACATCAGGGCCATTATGGATATGACTTCAGGCTTCATGCTACTTCCCCAGTGTAGAGACAAAGTACAATCAATGTATGTGTCAGGAAAATGAAAAAAACATGTTTTATGTATGTATCTCTACAACAACAGAACACTGACTATCTGCCATGTGATATGGCTTATGTTTGCAACAGCATTACTTACTGTTTTAACTTGCTTTCTTTCTAATATTGTAGCTCTCCCCATTTATTCACGTGACGTCACATTACAAGGAAAACGCTTCCTTGGAGAGCAAGAAGACGTTATTTTCCACTGCCCGCCAACCAGGAAGCAAGTGATACACTGTTACTTTGAGTTCATTACTTTTGCGTTGCAAAAATGCTACATGGTTGTTGTGCTTTCGGATGCCTTAATCGACGAGGAGACAAGCCTGAGCTGTGTTAGGTGAGGGACTCCCTACAAGGTAAACGAAAACATTAACGGTGGAAATAGGGCAGAGGGAGGTGCACAGGGATCGCAAGGGCCCAACACTTGCAGTTTGTGTCCATATCTATCTTTTTCTTGAGTTGAGAGGTGATCCAAATAAAATTTAATGGCCTGTGCGGCATCTCTACGAGGTGTGAGCCGCTATTTTGGTCTGTTGTTTTGCTGTCCAGGTCACTGCGCAAGTCATATGACTATCATGAAAACTATGAACAGATATGTTGAAGGGGTGTATGGAAGTCATAGTTGTTGTATGACCACGCAACTGCCTACCCGCTACAGTTTTTTTTACACCAATGCAGCCCTTCCACATCCACGCACACTTCATTCCCTCCACTTGCTGAACTTACCACAACTTTGCACTAATCTTGCACCATCTAACCTCCACTAACTGCCTCCAAAACCACGGTGGGGCCTTAAGACACAGGTGCACACATCAACGCTGAAACATTTTGTAGTAATACACGAAGAGTATGTACATAGCTGTACTATTAAAACACACAGTTACACACACACTGGGGGATATGCAAACAAGGACACCTTCCAAACACATGCACACAAAGACACGGCATACCAAGAGAGGCCTGTGGCAGCCGGGTAATGCAGGCCAAACAACAAGCACAGCAGAGGACAGGAGACATGTTGGGCATCTTCCTCTTTGCAAAATCTGTCAGCCCTACACACACACACACACACACACACACACACACACAAATAAACACAAACACATCCTACAAAGAGAGCTCACATGCAGACAAACAAACCCAATGCCCTCCTTTCTCGGGAAAGTTATAGGCAGAGGGGCTCTCTCTCCCATCTCTTCCTTTCATTACATCTTTGTATACATGGACTCAGTACATCTTGAAAGAAATTGTTTTCCAGCTGTTGTTTAAACGCTTTAAATCCCTTTGATAGCATAAAAATGTTCAAAGCTTTAATCGGGTAAAGCGTCCTCACAGATCTCCAGGAGGTGGATGATGTCAGCTCCACCTCTCCTTTTTTCCCTCCCTACTCCACTCCTCCCTCGATGACATAGCCGATGATGACGGAAGGGGAGGAGGACGATGAAGAGGAGTCACTCCCCCTCCCTTTCTTTCCTGTCCTCCACCTCACCCACTGCTTCCTGCCGTCCTCCCCCTGGGCATCCTGAGTCAGCTCTCACCACCTCTCTTCCTGAATCTCTCTCTACATCCTGCTCAAATCTGTTCTCATTTGAACCAAAAGCATTTTGCTTTCCTGAAGAAATATGGTTTTATTCAACATCAGATAACAGGCACCAGATAGAGGGAGGCCGAAAAAACGAAGACAAGAAGGTCATTATTGTTATGATAACTAATGAATTATCAGCACAATCTTTACTACTGGGACTGATTAAAATTAGAATGAAATATAAGATTTTTTTCTTGTAACTTGTTAAAACAACTCTGAATGTCCTGAAAGCATAAATCCTTTTCTGTGCTGCCTCCACAGGGTGTGTGGCACATGTGGATGGCACATGGATTGGTGCATTCAGAAGAAAGGAGGAGGAGGAGGAAGATGTAGACAAAACAGATGGGAAAAACAGATGCCAAAACCTAATGTCCTGTCCGACGCCGTGCACTGAACATTCACAAACTGTCACCTGCTCGTAAGAAATGCAAACTGGACAGTGTGTAACATCAAATGTTACTTGTGGTGGCGACGTCTTCGGGGCTAGTGAAATGTGAGTCCTATTGCAAAGCTTAACCAACTGGAATGTTCACTGTAAACTTCAATTTCACAGAAAATGTAACATTAGATGAAACATTTTTTGAAAATCAACTATGTTTTCCAATTCCAGGCCTCCTTGGTTTTAAAATTAAATGTGTGGGTTACTCTTTGTCTATCAACATCTGGATGACAGTATACTTACTGTAGTCTATGGACTCCTACTGCTCTGCTAAGCATAATTGTGCAGCTGAACATATGCCACTCATCTACCATGTCTTAAACTAGATCCCTGTCCAAATAAATCGCCTGAAAGAACTGGTCCCAGGTGCAGCATATGGAATTATTTCACTTACAACCAGCCAGCATCAAAACCCTGGTGTAAAAGGCCAAGCTCTGCAAGTCTAGTAAGTATGGTGACATCATCATAGCTTTAGATTTACAATTAGTATTAAGGTCAACTTTCTGGAATCGTAACATCACTAGAGCGAATGCCATACAAACAGCCTGTGAACTGAGCTCAAACATACAACATATAAATGTACATAATAAGGAGCCTATCTTATTTGGTCACCAGAAAACAGTATACTAGCCTTATGGAATAAAGCTAGCACTTATCTCTGTAGCAGGAATAAAAAAAAGCTACAAGCTGTAATGATAGTAGATGAGATACACTATGACATTCAAACCCAAAGGGAAGGTGACGCATGGCGCCATGTCCGAAGGGTGAGAGTGTGCACACGTGTGTGTCTCAGTGACAGATGCAAGCTGATTGATGGGGCCGTCATGCTGATTGATGCCTCAGTTACAGTTACATTTTCACCGTATGTAGCTTTACTCTCTCTCTCTCTCAAACATCAACACATTCAACATGACAGATAAGGTATGACCTCCACTAAACAAATGACCACAAGCTGTGTAAGAGACAGGCACCAATGGTGAGTAAGACGCTACAGTTTCATTCACAAATCACTCACTTTTTATGTTGCAGCCAGACTGTGCTTTACATGTGTATATGTGTGTGCGTGTATGTGTGTACCTGTCTACAAGCATAATGGAGAGTGTCTATTTGGTCTTAAGCGGGATTGTGCTTATATGTGCATTTATATGTATAATGGATGTGATTCATGGCCTGCTGTAAATGTATGTAATAAAGCTAAGTGATGGAAAACTCCAGGTGTGTGAGACTCAGACTCAGAGTCCTGAGAGACATTGGCATTAGACTGTGTGTGTATGTGTGTCTTTGTCCCTAAGAGGGAGATCAAAACAGTGAGTGAGAAAGGTGTGGGGGTGTTTGAGATGTGTGTCAGAGCGTGTTTGGGGACCTTCATTTGAAAATGAAACACAGCAGGTTAGATATGTATTGTTAAGTAAAGATGTTAAATGTGTACAGCTCAACTGAAGTGCATGTGTGTGTGTGTGCCTGTCTCCAGCCCCAGTTCTAGTCAATTTAGTAGCTGTGGTGAAAAGGGCTACCAAATAAAGACTCACATCTACAAAAAACTGGGGTACATTTGAATATTTAAAACTACAATCGTCAATTGTACAAACAGAAAAGAGAGGAAAGGCCTCAAAGCAAATCATCAGTCACAATGACTCTGGTTCAATTCATGAAAGGTACATACTGTGTCACTGAGGTAGCCTATATAGCCCAAACACAGTCCTTATGCACCTAACTTATACACAAAACGATCTACTATTACAGATAGAAAGGGTAAAAACACTACTGCAAAATCACTGGAATTTCCTTTATAATAGAAGCAACTGAAGTGGATTTTCCACTTGAATTGTTACTATTTGATGTCTCTCAGGGAACTACACAGTAACAGAGAACATATTGTTCCCATCTGCTGGATATTTCAGTCCATTTGAGCTAGTCACAGCGTTTCATTGTTCTGAAAGAAGCTCAGACAAACATATCTACTGGTCAGACACAACAGGGATGACAAACATCCTGACATGACTAAACATTGAAGTCATGCACACAGGTCAAAGTCTGGGTAAAAGGTCAAATGTCTTACCTGGACATGTGGGTGCTTGCTGCAAAATGCAGATGGCTCCCCTGCAGGAAAAAAACAGTAATGTAAACAATAGGTCTGAGATGGATCAGTTTCCAGGATGCAAGTCAGTTGTAAGAAAATACCTTTAAATGTAAGTAAATTATGATGTTGACTGTAGGGCTGAAACGATTCATTGATTAAATCGATTAAATTCGATTACTAAAATGCATCGACACAAATTCTTGGCATCAATGCTTCGTTTAATTCTACACAGAAACTACACAGCACACTGTATCGCACTGACATTTTTTACTGTTGCACATCACGCTACGCTGTGAACACGACGTGATTATGATGACGCTGTTTGCAAAGAGGAGGAAGAGAGAGAAAACAGCGAGGGACAAAGAAGAAAGTGTCCAAAGTAAGGGATTATTTAAAACTAAAGAAAACAACAACTCTGTAATGTTACCGTCCGTTCACCGTAAAACAAACCTTATCTCGCCTAACATCACCGCAACAGCTGAAGTGCACCTGATCAGAAAGCAGCCGGTGTTCTGCCCACAGACCACAGACAAGGTAACAGTAACAGAGACTTTAGCATTTATCTGAAATCATGATTGATTGTTGAGTTGAAGCCAAAGTAAGCCACAGTCCTCAGCTGAAAATGTGCACACGTGCGTTTGTTGTTCTCCTGGTTGGGCCGGGACCTCACAGTCATTCGTTAACTGGGTGTCAGGGAGCTGCGCCTTTTAACTCACCTCCAGCTCTCTCTGTAGCCACCTGTGTGTGCTAATCCATCCTTTCACCCAGATTCTTTGTCTTTAAAATCGCCATCTTTATAAAAACAAAAAACAACTGTTTCGTGCGCAGGATCGCTCATTTTGCGTTTCACATTTCACGTTTTCTTGACAAAACGTGGTTTGGAGACCAGCGCCGGGTGACACAGCTGCTGTCAGCTTGTGTAGTGTGTGCCCCCCTGTCACTGGTCAGTCACATAGTGTGAACGCCACAACGACTTCAAGTCTGGTGTCATATGATGGCAAGTTGTGTGAACGACACGCCGATCTGCTGACGCTGAAAGTCGTGTAGTCTGCACGAGCCTTTAGTATATCTTGTATAGCACTGGGGTGATGTTTGTGTTTGTAAAACAGCTGTCTGCGCCGCCAAGCAAAAGTATCCTACTTCTTAAACGACACATCTATGAATCGTTGAAATAATCTATAGAAGCTTTGAGTACTAAAATCATTGTTAGCTGCAGCCCTATATGACTGTGACAGAATATATTGCAATATTATTCAAAACATTGGGTTAGGGTTAGCATTTCTGAGCTACATGCTGTGTAGTACTACACAATAAGTCTAATTTAATGTCTTGTAAAGCCCACAAAACCAAATTTAAATATTACAATAGAGGAGTTTAACATTCAGTAAAGGCAACACCATGGTGAAATGTTAGCAGTAAAGTAACCCATACTAGTTCCACCGTAATAACAAATCTAGAAATGTTTAAAATAAATTTGCTATGTATATTTTTTCTCCTGACATTTTTCCTCACATGTTTTAAAGCATCCTGTGTAGCTGTCACATGACATGCCATAAGATTTTTCTCTGTTCTGAATGATGCAATGTTATTCAGTGCATATGAGAAATAAAATGACTTTGATGTCAGGGAATGACTGTGAAAGCTGTTAAGAGTCCAGCTCCTTAATAAAACAGTCACGCATTAATATATTAGTTGGACATCTTACCATCACTAAGGAATGGCATTAGCATTTTCCATTCCCAGTCCATCTTGCCTACAGAAGGTCAGACACCCAGTAAGATGTTTCACTTGTGGCTTCAGTCAGGCACTGGCGGTTCTGCAAACATAGCACAACAATGCTTGGCCATGTTCCTCACTGCTTTTCTGTGAATGGAAGAGATGTATATTAAGCTTTTTGATCAGGAACAAAAACTAATGAAGGATACATTAAGTAGATCTGATAACACTCATCAATATGGAAAGCACTCAGAGAGTAAGTCTGCCACGTACATGGCCGTTTAGGTGATGAAACTGCACCACAACTGCACCGATTTTGGTAGTTTTATCTGCTGGTAAAATTTAGACAATTGGACATCAACATACACTCACCGGCTACTTTATTAGGTACACCTCGCTAGGACCAGGCTGGACCCCCTTTTGCCTTCAGAACTGCCTTAATTCTTCGTGGCATACTTTCAACAAGGTGTTGGAAACATTCCTGAGACTTTGGTTCATATTGACATGATAGCATCACACAGTTGCTGCAGATTTGTTCGCTGCACATCCATGATGCGAATCTCCAAGAAATAAGTTTGAGATGATTTGAGTTTTGTGACATTGTGCATTATCCTGCTGGAAGTAGCCATCAGAGGATGGGTACACTGTGGTCATAAAGGGATGGACATGGTCAGCAACAATACTCATGTAGGCTGTCACATTTAAACAATGCCCAATTTGTACTAAGGGGCCCAAAGTGTGCCAAGAAAATATCCCCCACACCATTACACCACCACCAGAAGCCTGAACCATTGATACAAGGCAGGATGGATCCATGCGTTCATTACGTTTTTATGCTGTTTCAGCATTTTCATCCACACAACTGCCGCTTGTCGTGGAAATTGTATATTGCTGGTGAGGGATTAAGCAAATAATTGAGTAACAACCCACAGTTTTCTCTGAAGAATGGATTAATAAAAGAGGATGACAGAGGAGTACTACAATGTTAATCAGCTAGGCCAGAGGTTCTGTCTCCTAGGACAGACACTAACATCTGGCCCAGGGCAAAGGGAGGCATAATCATTTACACAGTCTAGGTTTCTATGTTTTGGGGAACAGAGATCCTCTACCGGCCTTGAATGCACATTCAAAGAGAGGAGAGGAACAATAAGAGGGGGAAAACACCAAAACAATCTGCTCACAGCTCTCACCTAAACCCTAGTAAGTGTGGACAGACTAACATAAGGAGTAAAGAAGAAGGAAAGGTTAAGGATAAAAACACATATATATCTATAAGACATAAGAACAATAGTAATAATAGTAGTAAAAAAACATGAATAAAAGATTAAATGTAAGAGGACACAATTTTCTGCCATAACACTGCGCACTGGATATTTTCTCTTTTTCAGACCATTCTCTGTAAACAACAGAGATGGTTGTGCGTAAAAATCCAGTTTGTGAAATACTCAGACCAGCCCGTCTGGCATCAACAACCATGCCATGTTCAAAGTCACTTAAATGCCCTTTCTTCCCCGCTCTGATGCTCCGTTTGAACTTCAGCAAGTTGTCTTGACCAAGTCTACATTCCTAAATGCACTGAATTGCTGCCATGTGATTGGCTAATTAGCTACTTGTGATAACAAGCAATAGAATAACCTAATAAAGTGATGGCAGTGAGTGTATATTCAGCACTGTACTGTGAGAACTTAGCAGCTGTTTACAAAGGACATACACAAAGCAGGGTTGTACTGGGAAAGTGTCGCCATCTAGGGGAGAATACGCACTCCTGGACTTCAGCTATTTGTACACTTAATACGGCTTTGTACACTACCGCATTCATGTAGTGATAGAAAATCACTCATTCGCTGTTTCAGTATGGGCAGATAATTAATCCATTCACAAAGTACATAGATTATGTTAATCTAGGTTAAAGAGCCTTAATGATGCCACTCCTCATGCAAATGACTATGATAAAGGAGGCTGTAATAGATGGTATGTGAAGCAATTAAAAGACTGAGGTGTGGACAGAGAAAAGGGGGCAGTAATCAGGCATGTACTTGGAAATATACTAATTGTACATGACTCTTTATGAAGAAAGAGAAGAAAATGGCTAACGGAATGCCAGGAAACAATACAAGTCAAGTGATCCGTGTGTGTATGTAACATCAAGATGTGTTGCTTAGGTATCCTTAAGCAGCTGTCTCTACATCCATGTGAACAAACAGTCAAGTGGCATTTTCCTGATCTCACAGTAAGAGAAGAAACACTAAGAAAGTGCCACATATTCATACTGAAACTGATTTGGCTACATTCCACAGTGGTGCAACACTTGTGTAACGGAAAAGTCACAATTACTGTAGTTATTAAATTATGTTTAATTGTCAGTTTTGCAAGTAGTTATACAGCCTAATATGGTTTTAGTCCTAGTCCCAATAATAATAATTATCAATTTTCCTCAATAACAATATAATTAATGTTCAATATATGGTCCAAAAATATTTGGTTGAATTAATTTGAATCATGAACAAATTAGCACTTAAATTTTCTTAAGATATTTATTTTGTTGAGGAAAAGGGACTGAAAAAAAGATTTACTAATCATATTTGTTTGAAAAGATTTTATCATAATAGTTTTTAATGTACTACTTCCGATTTGATAAGTGATCCACTGTTTGACATCAAGTCTTTGTCACATTCTGACCATAAAAGTTTAACCATTTAGTTAACCATCTTTTCTTCAAATTTCACTCAGGAGTTCAACCAGCCTTTAAACTGGAAAGAAATAATGATTTGACATTTATCCTAATAATTATTGATATTGAATATGAAATATTTTTATTGTGATAACATGTTTGGCCATATCGCCCTAGTAGGCCTACTACAATATTTACGTTAACCCGCAACGCAGGGCACATGTTTATTAATTACGTTTACCGTTAATTCAGCGGTGTGGACAACATTACGCCTACAATTTATGGGGGCACCAACTCAAATGTGTCCAAACCACTTTGCATATACTGACAGCTACAATATATTCTAGTATTACATATGTCCTCCTTGGGAAGAGGCATATCTGTTTACAGAAAAAGGTTTGCTGTACCACTGTCTTCAGAACTTTCAACTAGGCTAGTGCATGAAATTAATATAGCCACTTTACCATTTTGTTCCGATCAGAAACACTTCATCTGCGGCTTTGGAAATATTCTGTAAACTTTGGAAATTAGATAACAAAAAGTATTTATCCAATAATTCAATTGCTTTGTGTTTTGTTTTGTCTTGTCTTCCCGGAGCTCCCCCTCACTGCCCACAATTAATTAAATGTGTCGCAGCTGTGTAGGCTCCCATAGTAGCTCCTCCGGTTGAATTTGCACTGCATTATGGGGCATGATCAATCAACATCACAGTCAGAAATTACAGGGATTTATTATTCCAGATGACATGTAAACTGACTTAATTTTGATATGGAGACATTACTAAAACCATCTTGAATATAATTTAAATAATATGGTAGTATAATGTGGATGCACTTTGCACCTTCCGCTGGTAATTTCAGATTTTAAAAAATCAGAGCCCCAATCTTCACCTATTCCAGGACTACAGTGTGGCCTTTTTTTTACCTGGCCTGGGCCGACATTATACCTTTAGTAAAGTTTAACTGATTCTGGTTCATTGTATTTCAACATAAAAGCAAAGTGCTGCTTGGGAGATAGAGAGGCGTATTAACTGGATGCCCTGGGTTCAAGCTGCCGAAGTAGCCTAACGGTACTCTGGAGCAGTGGTTCACATCAAGGACCCCTAAACTGACACAAACGGACCCCCATTTGTAGGGAGTTTTGCATTCAGAAGTTTAATTACAGAAAGTGTCTGAAACCAACGCACAAAATAGCCATACATTCTGTCAATGTGGTACTGTGTGGATGGAATTACCTGAAAATTAATGATTTCTCTTTTTGCTGGGGACTCCCTAGAATCCCCTCTTTGAAAACCACTGCTTTAGAGCAACACTGATCCAGCGGTATATGTGGGGTTGTCTATTCCTGTCCTGTATCTCCATCCAGTGGCAACACGCCTGAAGTGCAACATGTAAAGCGAGGAGAGGGGCGGAGACAGAAAAAACTCGAAGCGAAGAACATTCAAACGCTCTTCCTGGAAATAGTAGAGAACCCGCCACAACTTCACCACATGACATTTCAGAAAGAAAATGCGACACTCCTTCCTCCAACACCAAGCGAGCCCGCATTTCATTCAATATGCCGCTGTTCAACCCCTAACCAGCAACATATAGCGGCCACACGTTGTTTATCACACCCACGGACACGATCCATCCCTTTTAGTGCATTTATACAAGAATAACCGAGATCAACACAATGCGATTGCGACATCACCAACTCCAGACCTACCTTCCCGTAAACTATTCCGTCCTTACCGTAAAAACATGACATCACCAACATCAATTTCAATGCGAATTTGGGGGAAACTGGCAAAACAGCCGTCAACAATGCAGAAATAACAAACTGCTGCAATATCTAAACTTATCGGCCATATTCATGTGAAGTTGGGAGTTGTGTAGCCCATACACAATTATGTAATACGATCAAATCACCCCCTTAAAAATCACCACATTACAGCCTTCCAATTTTAATCTAGATTCAGTTTCTGCTCCGAAAAATCTTGAGTTTACTAGATTTGCAATTATCTCCTGCAGTGAAACAAATTTCCACGTAGTTGCTTGTATTTTTGATCGTGTCCTTTAAGATTAATTACAGGATGGTGATACTGTAGTTCAGATTGTTTTCAATGGATTCTCATTGGCCCCCTATTTTACCTAAAATTAGGTAACAGGCAGTACAGCCTCACATGTCAGCATGAATGCCTGACAGTCATACTGTCTAAAATGTCTCTGGTTATGCTCACCGTTTAATGTGCGATCCAAAATCTGCTGGGGAGGTGCCGCGCTGACTCTCGCTGTTAAAACAGTGTAATAGTGGAAAATCTGCAAAGCTGTCCATCTTCTTTCCCAGCCACGGATGACGCAGCCCCCTAAAAGCCCTCTGCCCAAAAAACATCATGAAGCCCCCATTCAACATCCATAACGCGTTTAGGTGCGAACGTCGACACGGGGAGCACGGTACACGCAGATAGACCACAACCCAGCCTGTGAAAATGTGCATGTGTTCGCCCATGTGCAAGGCATGACGGATAGACTCATCACTGATCTTGCATCTCTGCACAGTCATATCGCCTTTCTGAATGATTGCACAGCTCGTTCACTCCTCTGAAGACCCATCTGGTAAAAAAAAAAAAATAAAAAAAAATCGCCAGCTCCTGTAGCCGCCAAGGGAGCGGGGGTTGCAATGGGCACGGATTCCCCAACCATCCAAAAACACAACTGATATCCATTTCCTAGAGAGTAACGATCCACAGCGATCAGAGCAGGCAGTCCTTAAAAGAAATTGCGCAGTTTATATTCCATTGAAACGGAGACTCTTTCCCTTCTGTCCCCGTTGAAAGCCTCTTTCCCTTCCTCCTCCTCCCTCCCTCCTCTCTCTTTCTCTCTCTCTTCCCTCATGCAGGTTTATTTTCGGTAGAAGAGTCTTGGACATTAACTGCCCCGCCTCCATAGTCACTGGCAAACACACTGTACAACTCGCCCAAATTCCATTATTAAGTGCTATTCTGTAGAAACAACTGGACCCCAGGTTTCCCCCCAGTAGTGATTTGGTTCAACAGTCAAGTTGTTGGTTGGCTTCTTCTGAAGAAGCCACTTGAGGAATCAAAAGTTGCGCTTTGTAGATAGATGTCTGGTAATCTTGGGAGATCCCCTCATTTCCCAAGAAACTGAAAACTAGTTCATGAGCATGTCGGCAACTCGAATTCAAGGCCAGAAGCTTCCTCACAGAGGTTCAGTTGGCTCACCAGGATGCTTGAGGTGTTGTCCGGGGGTCTCTAGTAAACTGCTGATTGATTTAGTTTCACTGGTAATACACTCCATAGGAGATCTGATTAGACATTTCCCAGTGCTCATCCTCTGATGTGATAGACAACATTTTCAAACTGGGGTCTACATGGCTGCAGGGAGTAGTTTTCATAGGGCCTTTTTATATGAAACGCTTTGGATTCCCTCCCTCCCAGATATTCAAAAAATGTAGAAATGTCTTCAAAACGCAGGAATTTTAGCAGCAACTGTTTACAATTTCTAAGTGGATAAGCAGATGGAAGAAATCGGCTTCCAGTGCCCTCAAAAAATGTATATTTCTGCAGACGCGGAGCATTTGAAAACTGTGGCCTAAAATGAGACATCCACTGTTTGGACAGAGATACACTTTTTTAACACATGGCACTTTGGAAACTGTCCTGGAACAGACAAATCTAATTCACTTATTGAGGTTAATTACTGTCGCAAAACAAATATATCTAAAATGTTTCCACAGCACATTTACATGCTCCTTCACTTCAGTTGAAGCTTTTATCCATAAAAAACACCTCCCAATTCTGATATTTTTGTTACAACCAGAATAAGCCAATTTGAATATGAATTCAGCATGTTGCTATGAGTGCCCCCCCTCAATCTCCCACCCAGCCAGAGAGACCACCAGAGAACACACACACACACACACCCGCACACACACACACAGACCTGAGTCTGATAAAGAGGCTCTTAAACCCTGAGGAAGTCTGTGTTCGGTCTTTCAGGGGGACAATCCTTACGTCTGAATACAACCTTGAACTCAGTCCCCCCCCCCTCTCTGGTTCCCCTCTCTCATTACTGGACCATTCTTCCTCCCGGCTCACTTTCTCCAGGGTCCTTCTCTTGTTTTTTCACTCCCTCCCTTTCAGGAGTATGGGCTGAGTCCTTTCCAGCGGGGAAGTCCGGGCCTTCTCCCTCACAACGCTGCCTGACTCCAAACGCCTCGTCTGCGAAGCTTCATTAGAATTCATTTGTTTGAATAGGTTCATTTCTCCTTCAGTCGCTCCCTCCCTCTGTCCTCTTTTTCAGCTTGGGGGAAATGTGTATTAGCATAGAAATATCCTTTACCTCACCTTGATTAACTGCATTGTTTGCTTGTGTGCCTGCATGTGTGTATGTGTGCTGATACTATGTCAACATGTCTGTGTATCTGAGTGTGCCAAAGCAAAGATTAATCTAATATAATACATATAAAACATAATTATTTTGTTTAAAGCAACCAGTAACAGACTTTTGTTGCTACTTTATAAATATTTTAATTGATTTGTATTTCCAGGACTCAGTAAGTGCACAAAGCCAGGAAGTGATATATTAAGGGCTTCATAAAAGTACTGGACATTCAGTTTGCTCCAAAACTGAAGCACTCATTTCCATTGTAATTAAAATCGTTTTTATACCCCAGAACTGTCTTCATGCAAGTGATTTGCTAGGTTATCAAAGAATTCAGTGAGCACAGCAGACGCCTACATGAACCAGACAGTCACTTGATCCAGATGTTGCAAAGAGCACGTTTCCAGTAAAACACAAAAGTTCTCAGTAGGAGACTATTCCCTGTCCATGTGTATGTGTGTGGGTTAAGTGTCTATGTTCGAGCAGGGTGAAAGGGGGTCGGCATGGACAGTCTGATGCAGGTCTGTGAAGAGGAGTGAATAATCGGTCAGCTGACAGCGAAGAAAGGAGACAAAAGAGACGGAAAGCTTACCAGGAATGTCTCAGAACAAAGTGGCAAAGAATGAATCGTCCATTTATTGTTAAGCCCCAGGTGTGAAAATCAGATTTATAGAATGTAATACATTTGAGAAGTTAACACTATGAAATTTAAAATGTCATTTGCTGTCACATGACCTTAAAAACACGAAGGTCACAAATAAGGATAATATAAAATTTCATAGACATCACTCAGAGAAATAAAAAGCTACATCAGTAGAAACAGTCACAGTGTCACAGTCAATCTGTGTGTGTGAGTGTGAGTGTGTGTGTGTGTGTGTGTGTGTGTGTGTGTGTGTGTGTGTGTGTGTGTGTGTGTGTGTGTGTTTAAGGCCTTTAGTTGTCCAGGCTCAAGAGAAGAGCAGTCCCTCTCTTAATCCAGTGGTCTGGGGTCACAAGTCCAGACTTGAGTTCTACAGCAACCACAAAAGATGCTCGGCCCGCCCCGCCCGAACGCACCGGAAAGTAGTAACACGGACATAGGTACATACCTAGACACACACACACATACAAATGAGACACACGTTGAAACCACAGAGCATGTCATGTCAACCAGTTGGAGAAAACAAGAAACCAGAGATGATGAATCATTCAGAATGAAATAAAAGAAAAAAGGAAACAAGGAGAGGAAAGACAGTCGGTGGGATGTAAGGAAATCCCAGATGAAAAGTTCCAAACAACTCACTCTTGGCCATCTTTTTACGGTTTTCCACAGGTTTGAAGTGGATGGTAGGGATGGGACAGACCATCTGCATGGGTTCAGCTTCCACCAGACAGGAGTTCTTCTTGTCCCAACCAGCCCCCTCCAGATATAAACCTCGGACAAATACTCCATCCTGAAGGGGGGGTGGACAGAAAAAGGAGAGCGGTAATCAGGGAACGGTACGGTGAGGGATACAAACACTTGTTTGGAGGTGACATTTTGCATTTAGCTAGAAAAAAATGTTTATGACAAACAGCCATGCCAATTAGGTAATGAAACTGAGAAAGGAAAGAAGAGGGAGGGGTGAAAACAAGGGAAGGGGGAGGTTTGCAGGGGACGAGGGAGGGAGGAGAGAGGGAAGAGGCAAAGAGGACGAGAGGAGAGAGGGTAGCAGGAAGGAAAGGGGAGAGGAAAAAGAGCGGTACAGAAAGGAGAGGAGAATGTTAAGGAGTGGATCATGAGGGAGAAAATGGGCAAAAACTGCCAAGGGGAAAGATCATGGGGAGAAGAGGGGTTAGAGGGGGGAGGAGAGACAGGGAATAGGAAGGAGGAGATTGTTAAAGGAGAAGGAAGAGAGGCAGTCAGTTTAGATACAAGGAAATAGAGCCAGAGAGCTCAAAAGAGAGAAGCAGCACAAAATATAGAAAGTGTGACTCTGATGTGGCAGCACTCTGGCAAATTAAAACATTTTCCACCAATGTCAAAAATCTGAATTGAAGAAATGCTTCTTCAAATATTTTTAAATGCAACAGCAGATTTGAGGAATGGCAAGAGAGAGGCACAAAGCGGCCTTGAATGAAACTATGTTCTTCATGAAAACCCACAGAGTCAGTGTTGGAGTAGAGATGAAAAATGTGATGGAAAGTGGCGATGACAGCAGAGAGCTAATGCCTCCAAAAAGGTGGTCTGATGGCAAGCTTATGGAAATCTTTATGGAAATAGAAATGTGTGCATAGGGAGTCACCTTGGGTGGGTAAAGGAGGTTGCTGTCATCAACGGTGGACACTATAAACTCCCAAGACAACGTGTCCACTGATATCTGCGAGAACACAATGTTATCTGTTATTATACACAGGCCCAAAAGTCAAAATAGCACATTTTCATTCATTGCAGTATAACCGTATTAGATCAGTTGTTTTTCAAATAACCAGCATAACTGACAGCTATGAATGCATTTTGGTTAGATCAATTCCTCAAGTTTCCAACTGTAAAACATTAAGTGCAGCAGTTGATGGCTGTGAGATGCTGAGATTTATGTATGGACTCAAGAGAGCAAGAGAAACAAGTTATTAGCAGGTTGGGTTTTCACTCTAGGGCATCACTTTGTGCTGAAAGTGGTGGGGATATTTAAGGGCATTAAGACTAGGGGTGCAGTGATACCCTTGCTCCCGAAATGTGAACAACACAAGAAGATATTAGAATAAATGGGGGTCCTCCCAGAAGGTTTTGAGCATTAAACACTTAATTTCCTACATTCTGGAGACATTTTCCGGACCAATTAATGGTTGGAATGTCTTCTATATATATATAAGGGGAAACACAAAATTCAGGTGTAAGGTGACAATATGAAAAATATAAAAATATAATGTAGTAATCAGCAACTTGTTGTTTTCAGCTTACTTTCCTAGACAATACACATTTCTTAGATATTTATAGCATTGCATGTTTTCTTATTGTGCAAATAAACCTTCTCAAAGCATTCTCATTTGTTATTTAACATTTCTTGTTGCAAACAATTTATCAGAACCATTTTAACAAATAGTTTCAAAAAGTGATGGGGACAAAATCAGCCATTTCTACAAGTGGCGGGGACATGTCCAGCATCCCGTGTAAATGACACTTATGGCTTCACTAGATACTGTAACTGTCTCTCTGCTTGTGTGCATGTGGTTGTGTGGACTCTCACGTTGTGCTGTCGAGCAGAGGACTGCAGTACAGCGGTGAGGAAGCCATTGGGAAAGGTGAAGCTGGAGAGCCAGAACAAGTTGGGGGGCTGGCCTGTCTCTGCCCAGCTTGCAAAGTGATTTACTCGCTGGCAAAGATCCCTGGTCCACGCTGCCAGGGGCTTTAGTGAGGGGTATGCCTAGCGGACAGAGAGAGTGATGCAGAATGAGAGTGAGCGAGAGACATCATATCTGCAGTCATTTCATGCTTCCAGCTGTTGGCAGCTATTCATAATGGGAACAGGTTCAGTACAGCACTGAGGTCTTGACACACACAGAGCGAAGCAGCATTGGTGTGTGAAAATTCACAAGTGAGGTGTGAGCACAGTTATGTTTTAATTTTAATATGATGACTTTTACTTCTTCTGGTTGATTTGATATTGAAATGATTTGTAGAGAACCACAGATGATTAACAAGAATCCACAAATAATCCACACCACATCACAATCCTGATGAAATGTATGTATGTATTATGTATGGCTTTTATCAGTTAGTCCAGTGGTTCTCAAACTTTTTCACATCAAGGAGCCCTAAACTGACACAAATTAGACCATGGACCCCCATTTGATAAGATTTTGTTCCAGGGTTCGGATCGGATTTTAACGCAAAAGCAGATTTAGCATGTTTTATTACAGAAAGTGTATAAAACCAATGACCCAAGTAGTTATACATTCTGTCATTGTGTTACTTATAGATGGAATTATAATGAAAACAAATTATTCCACTTTTTTCCAAGGACCCTCCAACACATTAATTGCAAGTGCTGCAACACATTAATTAAAAGTCACATCACTTTAAGTTCCGCGTTCTTCTTTGAACCCCTGTGAGCTGCTCCACAGCGGGTCATGAGTCTCCTAGGCTGAAGGCTAAAGTAGGCTACCTCAGGTCTTACTTTTGCTGGAAAGTTGACATAATTTCTTTCCTTGCATATTTGTTTTATCTGTACATACATGTACATACATAATTGCTGCTGTTGTGTTCCATCATCTGCCTGACCCTCGTTCAGTACGCAGATATAGTGGGTGCACAGAGGGCCTGGAGAGCAATCAACATATTAGGGTACCTTTCGACATACAATTCAATTTTGTTCCTTTATTTATTTTGTTTGACTAATATGCACGCACAACATATTAAAAGTTCATGGCATGTGCACATAAAGATTTACACACTTATTAGTGGACTAGGGGGATGAAAGTTTGTTCATGTATGCCACCCAGGAGGGAATGACCACAGCATTCATCATTACCCTTTTATACATTTGCATAACAGATATGTACATCTCTTCCAAATTTTTAACATATGCTATACAGCCCCTACACACTCACACATACACACAGACGCACACACACACACTGTAGAGCAAAAGCCTTGTGAAGAAACCAGATGCAAAATGGCCGGAGACAGAGCGGCAGACAGGCCAAAATTAAAGCCATGAGTCTGTGAGCTCAGAACTAATGACAGGCTGCCATGCCAAGGAGGGGCGGAGAAGACAGGGATGAAGGGATGGAGGGATAAATAAGCAGGACAGAGAGTCTATGAGGGGCTGCTGTTGCTGCTTAGACCAGATGAAGCATGACGAGATAGAGAGAGAGAGAGAATGGGGTGAACACTAGATGGAAGATAAAAAAGGAATGAGATATAGACCAAGATGAAGTGGGGAGAGAGTAAACCAAAGTGTGCAAAAAGAGAAACAAAGAAAGCGGTCACTAGAATAGAGAAGCTCAGCTGGAGGCAGCAGCCCTATTAGCTGTCCAATACTCCTATAAAAGGAAATAGACACACACACACACACACACACAAACACGCACACACACACACATTCCACTGACTCATACACTACACCACACACACACACACACAAACTTGTAGAAAGAATCTTTTCCAGCCCCCTGACCCAGTCTGACAGCACCCTGTGTTCTCTCCCCACTGTAAAGAGGTCCAGTGATAACGAAGCCAGAATGAAGTGTTCGGACAGAATTACAGCTGGAATGCTGCCAGAGGACCATCACTGTGTGTGTGTGTGTGTGTGTGTGTGTGTCTGCGGTTGGACAGAGGAGAACAATAGGTGTGTGTCTGTGCAGCCAGGCAGAGTGATGAATAAATACACCTTTAATAACAGATCAGGGAGTCAGCACAGGGCCAGACCTGCAGCTGTTTGATTGGCTGGAGGGAGCAGAATAGATTACTGTTGATCAGATCACAATCACAGAGATCAATACATGAAGAGTCCTGAGCAAAAATCTGAATGCCCCCGTTAAACTGCACCGCATCCATAAAAATCTGTCATATTTATTGGAGAGAGAAAGGCGTAGCTGCAAATGAAGTCAGAATAAGTAATGGAAAATAAACCTAGCTGTCTGTCTGTATCGAAACATTATCTATGATCCTCACAAAGAAATGCTCGGTCAATTCCTGATTATACAGTACAATATAGCCAAATCAATAAAGGCTGCATTTCTTTCACTGTTTACCTTGGATGTTTTCATGCTTGGCTACCTTTTTTCAATTTGTTCTTTTTATGATTGTAATCCTCACTGAGAATAGTCTTTTTGTCTTGCATTATTTGAATCCACTCAATTCTCCAAAGAGCAGCTCTCTCAATATTATTGATCCTGGCAGCACTTCTTCATTGTATTGCGTCTGCCCACTTTATGAAGTAAGATAAAAAAGGAAAGTTAGCAGGTGGAGTCTCATTTCTCATACTGTATGTGCATCACCTATATATTAAGACGTGAGAACTTGAGAATTATGCCTCCAGCAGCAGAGAAAAGATAACCGGATAATAGATTAAGGCATATTTGTGTACATTTATTTTCAGTAAACTCACAAGACAACTTGTTTTGGAAGAGGGTTATTGTAGGTGGTGTGTATGTGTGTGCGTCAGGCACCTTCTCCCACAATGGTGGTACACGAGCGTCATAGATGCAGTGGAATGTCTCCTCCAAACTGGATGACATCACCACTAAGCCTTTGATCCCTTTCTCCAACTCCACCAGGGACGAGCTAACACACAAACATACTCAGTTACTACAACACATCTGTCATTTTTAACCCCCGCCCTCCCCCTTACTGAAGGCGTTTAGCAGCCACTGGTTCCTAGACCTGATATATTGCTATGACTGGAATTACCATGCAAACAGGCTGAACATTACCTGTTTGTTTAGATTTTTGATTTGCAATCAGATACACTTGTGTGATTGGTTTAACCATCACAGTTTCATCACCTGACCACCTATCCATTTCTACTTAGTAGTATATGAAAAGCATATCCCTATACCCTATATACTGCTGAGACAAACCCAAAGAAACACAGAAAGAGTTCATACACGATGGTGTCCAGAAGAGAGTTGTATCTCTGGATCTCGTGCAGGAGCACCACATTAAGAGGTGAAGGGTTGTCCTGGAGGATGGACCTGGTGCCCTCGTAGTCAATCAATGCTGGGACCTTCCCACGCATGTCTGCCAACAGCTCCAATACCTGGAAGCACAGAAGAAATGTTGCACAAAAGCAGATGAGACAGGTTACCTTACAAAGGCACCGCACCAGAGGTGGAAATGAACTTTTGGCTCACCTGCCAAGGTGGCAGGTATATGAAAAAATCCAGTGGCCAAACATATGTTTTTTTTTAAATAAAAAAGTTTATAATTTTATAAATTGCCTTTTGTGTCGCATATATATTTGTTTCTGACCTTTTAATTTAGATAATAAGGTATTATTATTGTCAAATACAAACTTAAAGAAGAGGCCAGAATGAAATGTGAAGCAAAATTATATTATTGCTATTAAATGTAGTTAAAATATAACAGTTAATTGTTTTATAAACTTACAAGATGCTTATTAATCATTCAACTTAAATTTTATCTCTGCTCACTATTAGTCATGCTTTATCATTTAACTTAAACCCCCTCATCAGACTGCTTATTTCCTACAGTCACCCTCTTCTGGCCTTCTGGTTCTGACAGAGTCCTGGTACCACAGCATCAAAGCTTTTGTGGGATCAATATTTTTTTTATACAGTCCATGGATCATTCTCCTTGATTACTGGATTACTGGGGAGGACAGCAGGACCATTAGAAGATCTTACAGTGTGTCAGACACTAGACTAGACTGCCAACTACCAATTTTGTAATTAGCCCCCTTTTTCTTTTATGGCCTGTGAGTCCACGGGGGTATTGCCCCAAACTGCCAACTTGCTGCACTTTAAGCAATTTAAGACAAGTATGAGCAGGGAAAGTTGGTGACAGGCACGAGGAAGAAAGACCGATCTGTTTGTGAAAAGCCACAGCCGACATGCACACAGCTTATTCCTGTAAAGCCAGACTACTATGTGAAAGCACACAAGATTGTGGGATACAGCTGCAAACTTTTGTTCAGTCTGAAGACGTGAATGTGACATAAATGTGGATATTCTTTTTGCTGTGATCTCCGTATGAAAACGGCCACACTATCACTCTCTCCGTCCCGACTCCTGTCACCTTTCCCCTAACGCCCACCCCTTACAAATCTACGCCAATCAAACACATTTAACATGAAAAGAACATAAACAACAACCAATGAACGCCTCTAATCCGTGTGTTATACGATTTTAGATACCTTGGTACATCAGGAACCAATTTAACTGAAGCACGCAACCAACAAGAATACCGGTCTGCTGCTAATTACCGTCAAATAGATATTATATGCCGAATATATTTACCGCCAATGTGGTGGGTAGCCTTCCAACATTTGGCCGCCAAACGGAAAATCCACCCGCATTTGGCGGGTGGCGGATGTTAATTTCCATCCCTGCACTGCACACATGTATTTGCAGTGAATCATGGAGCTGCATAAACTTGGAGGACGTAGTTCAGGCTCAGACACTTGATAGCAATCCTTTCCGAACCCCCCCCCCCACACCAGACAAACACACATATACTCCAACAACCACAAGAGCCACTAGAAAGGAACTGGATGACGAGATTACATTGTTGAAAGTCTTTCTCAGATGGACCACTAGCATAGATAGAGATAGTAGTAGAAATCGTCATTTCTAGGCTGGATCTTAGTGTCCATATGGATGTCTCAGCATTGCTGGGAAAAATCTGTCAAATATGGACATTGCTTTCATAAAGAGCTTTTTTAAGCTCAAACTATTGTATTAACTGATCTGCCTCAAAAACAGACCGGCTTAAAGTGGCATTGACAATACACCCATAATTATAGCCATGACAAGTAAATCTTCATCATGTTGCAGTGTTTGAAAAGAAACATGTGGTCATCAGCATGTGATCTGTGTAAGTAAAACTAACCCTTTACTACTGGGCAATGAGGATGTCACAAATACATGTGCAGTTTAAGATCAAGGTGCTGAATGCTTTTGCCGCAATAACTGACGTGCATATGTGGAAAAAACAAGCTGAGTTGACAGGTGACGTGCCTAAACATTAAAAACATGTGGCTCATTTCAGGTCGCAGCTAAGTGGATGTATGTTGCAGAAATGTACAGTATGATCTGGAAGGAAAGTTTGGGTGATACACACCATCAACCTTTAGTGATTTAGTCATACTGTTCATACCAATGTAGCCATTACTTTAATACCTCAGCGTGCCCTAACCCTTTCCAGAAAATGTACTCTATCATTATCACAGATTGGTGAACACTGAAAAAAAAAACACAAATACCATATGTCAGAACTAATCTGACAGATGAAAACGAAAAGGACAACAGTGTGGTGATAAAACAAGCCACCTTTTTGTTGTAGAGCAATCGGGGTATTGTTACATATTAAACCAGACTGGAATGAACATTTGGCTGAACTCCACACTACTGTGAGAGATTAGTTTTTACTGCTGCTGACTTTACTGAAGGCATGATAGTGAAATCTGAACTGCTGTAAACTTTAAGTAATCTAGATGACAATGAGGTATGAGGATGTGATCCCTTTGCTAAACTTCTAAAATATGCTGGTAAAAACTTCCTGGAACTTGCTTTACTGGCATTCAAGTTCATGGCATTCAACCTGGCTGTGATCTCAGCGCAGGTATTTTTTTGTTGTCATAACTACGGACCTGTAGCCCTTTCCAAGGTGATTGAGAGAATTCTGACAGACGGGTTAGATTTATAAAACGCTTATCAGGCTTTTACACAAATCAACCATGACATAATAAAAAAAATTACAGGATTACATAAATAGTGAACTGATATGCCTATCAGAACACGCAGGACTGAGCTGCACAGTAGGATATAACAGTTTATCCATTCTTGTTCAAACTGTATATATATTTTGATTATCATCTGTTTTAGTATTATTTGGTTATATTTTCTCCACGCAGATCTTCAACAGTTATTGAGCAAATGCTCCCAATATGATACTGGCTTACCTCAAATTTAAAACCACAAAGAGGAATGATAATTAGATTTAAAGAGACAGACAGAATTCCCCAGGTTCTAACTTCATGTTGATGCATACATTAATGTCTATACTCTTTGTACTCTGATACAGAGATGGGGACTCGGGTCTGACTTAAGTCGCACACACAGTGACTTCAACCTCAATTTGAGACTCGCCCTCAAAAGATTTCAGACTTGACTTGGACTCGAGGTGTTGGACTCGTGGACAATGTTAATTTTTAGAAAACGTCTAATGAGCTTGCCAACACAACACGTAGTATCTGCTGCGTGCGGCCACACGTGAGAGAGGACAACAAACAACGGCAGCTGCTGAGCCATTCATCATAAACTTTGGCTTTAAGACATCATACAACAAGACCCAAACAAAGAAGCGCTGAACGCAAAATAGATTAGTAACCTGAGGTTAGTGAACATGTTTAGCTCAGCATTGGCCATCAACGTTAGGTTGCTTCTTGCTTTAGCTACGACCTACGAGAGGTTAACTTTGACTGTTGTTTGTTATGAAAAGATGAATGTTTCTTTACTTGCCAAACTTGTGGTGGTCGACTTATGTAATCGTCCTGCTGTCTGCCATCACATTAATTATTAACAGTGGCCCCAAACAGGTTACAGGTTTATTGTTGAGCAAGTGACGTTACAGTTTCATTTAGTTAACATTACACTGCATTTGAGAGTCTGCAGGGGGTGTTGACTGACAGTAGCTGTCATTAATTGCATTGCATTGTGCTCTGTCAGTGAAAAACAGGTTACAGTTACAGAGTTCCTTATAGCTATGCAGTGTTATAAGCAGCCTGGATTGAACGCAGCAGGTGTTACAACATTCGTATTAACCACGAGAGACTTGAGACTTGACTTGGTCTCCAGCTCAAAGACTTAAAAGCATCTCTCCTCTATGACTCAGTTTACTGCTCAACTATGGTTTAAATATAAAATTGTTAGTTTCATCTTATGCCAGTCTTTTAAGTTTTGTATTTCCACTCAATTAGTGATCTCTGCCCTCTCCTTCTCCCACCTCATGTCCCCCTCACCTTGTCTTCTCTACTGGGCCTGGGCCCCGCAGCACTAGGACTAGTGACCTGGGGCTGCAGGGAGAGCAGGGTGTCAAACAGCATCCTGGTCTCAGCGATCTGGCTAGCAATGTCGGCATTAGAGTGCTGGCCAAACACCTCGGGGTGCTCTGTGGGAGGCAGCGTTGAGATATATTCCTTGTATGAGGACTTGGGACCATCACGGGGGATATAATAGGAGGCTGAGGTGGACAACCTGACAGGTAAAGGGAGATGACAGAATACAAACTCAGAGATAGCAACAATGTTTCTGCACTTCTGAAGTTGTAATAATCTGATTGTCCACTTGGTGGTGCTGGTTCTCTGTGACTTTTGAGTAACTTCAGCAAGCAGTTTAAGTAGCCTCTGCTTGTTTGCTTCCACCAGGGAAAAAATGTATTTTCAGGGGGGACGGTATGCACTTAAAGACTAAAATACGTAAATATCATTAATTCTTCACCATGTGTACATTTGCAATATGTACTTCTGTTAATTGAAACTTAATAAATTATTAGCAGTGTGCATTAGTGCATATATTGGTGTGTGTGTGTGTGGTATAGTCTCTCACTTGAAGAAGGGCTGGCTTATGGCAGCGTCACAGAAGTAGTCATTTATGTATGTGGTTAGAAGACGCCTGTCCCAGTCATCTGTGACGTGACCTCCATAGTTGACCCCAGCAATGAGGTACTTCAGTGCATCCCAGGGAATCTCCTTATACTCATCCAGGTACAAACTCAGCAGACTCTCACTCACCTAGGGGGGCATCAAGACGATGATCTCAACAGACTGACTTTGAAAGGTAAGATGCAGACCAAGGGCAAGTAAAAATGATGAAAGTAAAAAAAAAAAACTACTGCAAAAAGCAGACAGTAAAAATACTTGACCGGAAACTTGAGAGGAAGAAATGTTAACAAATTGAATCCTACCTGTAATGGTAGGATTTAATTTCATGCATTTCAACTATATTGTCATTAAGCCCTCACTTTGAAGTCTAAACTGGCCAGTCTCATTGAGATAAGAATATTATATAATTCAGAGCAGATTCACCTTCAACCATAAATTCTAATCATTTATTTCCATCATAAGCACATCATGGTCCCTTGTCTTCACTATGTCATTCAGTAAATGTCACCACCAACGTCTTCACTGGACTGTAAAAGAGATTAGTTCTTCTGTTTTTTTTCTTTCTGCTGTCACTGTTTCATTGACTGTCAGATGAGTCTCTGACCTCAAAGTCAGCATCGTTGAAGCCATAGACGATGTTCCAGCCCAGCTGCAAAAACTTCTTCCTTTCCAACAGAATGCTGTGAAAAAAGCAGAGGGAGAAGAGCAGCTTCCTGTAGAGGGGGGGTCTTGAGCAACGGTTGAACTGAGCCTCCGTCACCAGCTGGTACAGGCGTTTCATGTTGGCTTTCACACCCTGAGGACAAAAGGGGGCAGTGTTAACAGTATGAGGGTCTTATGTGTAGGATGTATCTTACTGTAAAATATGTGAAAGCAAATAAAACTCAATATACAAATAACTTCTATGTGGATTTGTTGCGATCTATATCACGTATATACGTATATGACTGTATAGTAGATATACAAGTCTGGAAATTTGTATTTGTGGGCACATGCACCTTTGGTGGTTCAGTGGTCATCTTGATGCCAGCCTGCAGGATTGTAATGGGAAATTCAGGGTGTGGCGAAGAGCTGAGCCAGAGTCTGAAGTTTGAATGGGGCTTCTGCACCTGAAGCTGCTCCACCAGCTTGTCCAGCTCAGGCATCCATGAGAGAGAGAGGTGGCAGTTTGCAAGGAACACCCAGTGACCTGAGCAGAGGAAAAAAGGGCTTGAGACAGACTGATATAGCGTTTTTATGTCACGTCAGTTTTTGTGTGTTAGGGTAATCTTGTGGTGACACCAGGAGGAAGGAAATGCATAATTAAAGTACTCTGTCAAGCACAAGTGACTTTTGAAACTAAAAGACACTTCTGAGAAACAGAATGACTTTGAGATAATAGAGCAGGAAGGAGACAAAGCAATTGGTGTTGTACCATTCTTGACGCCCTCCTCTATCATTTTCTTGGCAATGGGGGCCTGTCCTTGGCCCAGAGAGAGAGCGTGGAAATGCTGGCTCATGCCAGAGGCCTCAGCCAGCTGCAGCAGGGCTCCTGTGGGGTCCACCCCAGGAGACAAAACAAAGATCAGAGGAGTCCTGCAGGAGGATTCCTCTACAACCTGGGGAGAAGACAGTGACGGGAGAGGTAAAGACAGTGACAATGGATGAGTCAGCATGGTGTGAGTTTTGAAGTGAGCTACAATCAAGCACACATGACATGTTTGATTTTGTTTCCTTCAAATTCAAAGCTTCAAAAGTAATACTCAAGATAGAAGAAGTAGAAAGGGCTAAATGGTTAACAGTTGACACTCACAGCCTTCATGTCGAGAACAGGAGGCTCCACAAAGCGAGAGCCAAGGTTGTTAACAATAAAGGAGGTGACACACAAGGAGACGCGGTCCTGACGCAGGGAGCGTACTATCAGCATTTTCTGGAGCTCATTACAGTTATTCTCCCAATCACCTAGAAGGACAGGAAGGGTAACACCAAGGAATTCAGTGGTAAGTGTTTGTAAGTGTGGCAGTTTGGAAATGAAGCCGATATGTATGATTAACATGATTATTAAGAGAGTTGAGTAAAAAGGGCCCTGTGCCTGGGTCAAAATGATTTCCTACTAATGAAATAAAGCAAAAGAAGTCACGCATAAACACACAAACATACAAACCCACGCACACTCTTGCTCTCTCTTGTCTCCTTAGTAAACAAACTATAAATAGTTTGAAGACACATATACATCATCTCTTCAATAAATGTAGTGTATACACACACACACAAAGCATAAAGGGTTGAATTCATTAACAAACTACCAAAGAAAAAGAAAAACCTCCCACAACACAAACAGACCTGGTAGGGTAGCATTCTCTGGTTCAGGGCTGGTGAACCAAAGGTTCCAGTCTCTGGGGTACTGTTCAAATGAGGCCATGATACCATGGAAGTTGGGCAGCTTATCCAGCTCTGTGATGTTGTCCCAGCTGGAGTCTGCCAGCCAACTGGTACAGGGGTTGTCCATTTGATCCTCCTTATCAAGTACCTAGAAAGACACTCACCAATTAATCACTTGTCTATTCTTCCATCATTGTATAAATAAATAGACCAAACAACCCACCAAAACATCAGTCACACAGTACCAGGCCTGTCCCTGGGATATTGAGAAATTAAGTGACGAAGACAAGTAGATACAAAAACCTAGTCCCCTACGGGCTATGGCAAGCTTGGAAAAAACACATTCAGTTCCAAGCCTTTTAAAATAAAAAGTTTGACCTGTTGGATTATCTTAAATCAAATAGGGCAAAAACACAATGTTTGTGTGTGTTCTGTGTTTTCTTACGAGCCCTCCTCGGAGGAAGAAGTTGTACTCATCCATGTTGAGTTTGCCAGCGACCTCCAGGATTTTGGCACACATCTGAAAGCTGAAGAGCAGCTTGTGGACCTCAAACAGACCACGACAGGTGTACCTGCAGAGTTAGAAAGTTAGAAAAGCGCTTAAATAAATGCAGTACATCCATTTACCATTTTATACAGCTTGTTTGTAGATCATAAAAAAAGCTCCATGGTCTTTCGCTGTCCGTGTAAAACATTGACTGACTCACGAATACATGCATGCAAACAGACACGACTTCTGAAAAGGGCCTCTCTTGATGCATCTTAGCTTACCTGTAAAGGGCATATGTGTGGTAGTCATTGAGGTTGGTAATCCTTTCCTCTAGTTTGTGGCTGCGCTTGCTGTTTTCTATACTGAGGTTGAACAGGTTAATGTAGGCATCCAGCGAGAACTGGTACATTGGGTCAATGCGGCCCATGTCGCTTAGAATGAAGAAGAGAATAGAGGCTCGCTGGGCACAGGGGCGGTAGCCCTGTTAAGAGAGAACACTTTCAGTTATATACACATAATTTAAGCAAAAACTGCAAATGAATCATTTTCTTTATCAATTACGCCCATCACAACTTTCCAGAAACCCCAATGATGGCTTATAATTGCTTACTTTGTCTTATCAATGCTCCAAAACCCTACAGCTATAAAACTTATCATAAGACCGAATCACAAAACCCCAATCGCTTCATCCATACACCTGACCTCTCTAGCAGAGTCAATCTTAATCTCGGTCTGTTCACTGCTCTCCAGCTGCTCTGAAACCTCATTGGCTGTCACTTTGGATGCCTGCAGGGTGTTCACCAGCTGCACATCGTCCAGCAGCGAGCCAGTCGCCTCATTCAGCAGCCTTGTAGAGTAGACACACATGCGTATATAACATTAAAAAAACCTAGGTGCATTAATCTAACAAAACTCTGCCGCACTGCTGAGCATGCATGACAGGCCAAAAAAAAACAATGGCAACACAACAGAAAGTAAACTGCCTGTTTCAATGTATTAATATATTCAATAATAAATAGTATTTACAAAAACTCTCCTTTAAAAGACAAAACATGGACTGTTGTATAAAGATGAGCAGCTGAGACAGAGTCGCTCTGTTACTATGTTGTTGATAAGCCATTACTACTACTTGCTTCAATGTGATAACTGCAGAAAGGTACAGTGGCTGCTGTGGTGCTACTGGGTGGCTCTTAAATGATTAACATAACATGATGATATGTACTAGTAGTAACAGTGGTCTCTAGTGGTTTTACTGTAAAGTTGCTAAATGAGATTTAATGGTAGTACAGCTCAGTGGATTTCTACTAATAGTGGCAAGTGTAGAAGTAATGTTATATAGTTTTAAACTATTAGAAAGACTAGTAAAATGATTTCCTATTTAATAAATGTTGACTTTAATACATTTAATTACTAGTTCTTAGGAAGATAGTTCTTGCCACTATCAGTACTGCTGCTTGAAATGTGCTTACCGACAACACATGCTACTTCTATTACTGTTACAGGTTACAGGGCTACAGGGATGACCATACAACTTTCACTACTACTAAGATTGAGAAAAGATTGTATCTTTCACATAAAGTGTATTTTGTTCACTGTGTCAAAAAAGAGAAAGTGAAAGACTGAAATGGTCAGCTAAACAACCTGAGGATCTCATCCTCCAGCTCCTGCAGGCTTCTCTTCCCAGAAGCAATGCTGATCACCAAAGAGTCCTTCTGTTCTTCCAGCTCTGGACGCTCCTTACGCACCACAATCCCCAGGAGTTGGGCTTCCAAACCCTGCACATACACAAACCATTTAAGGCAGCAGCTCATACTCCCAAACTGTATATAGAGAGAGATATAGATATAGATATAGATAGAGAGAGAGACAGAGAAAGAGAGAGATAGATAGATAGATAGATAGATAGATAGATAGATAGATAGATAGATAGATAGATAGATAGATAGATAGATAGATAGATAGATAGATAGATAGATAGATAGATAGATAGATAGATAGATACACACATAGAGAAGAACAGAATAATGAACTAGAGTTAAAACATACAGAACACACATTACACACACACACACTCTGACCTGCTCCTTGACAGCAAAGTTGACTATAGTGGTCTTTGTAGAAATCTCTGGTGTGTAGTGGGGGTTAGACAGCTTGGTGGTGATGTAGAAACGGAACTCTGGACTGTACTCCACCTCTTTATCACCAAGCTTCAACAACAACCGCCCGCCTAGACAAAGCACAAACAAATGTACACCAATGAACACAATGGATTCAGCCCTCAAATTTAGCTGAAAATAAAAAGAAACCTTTAGCAGTTGGTATTTTACTTTTGTGTGTGTGTGTGTGTGTGTGTGTGTGTGTGTGTGTGTGTGTGACCTATCCGTGTCAGGGACTTGTTGAGAACTGGATTGAGAGAGGGGTCCAAGTCCTCCTGGACATTCTGCAGCAAAACAGGATTCCCAAACTGGATGGCATTCTCCAGCACCCGCAGGTAGTCTGCCATTTGAAAGTCAATTATTTTCAGACCCTGCACATGTGGACACACAGGAGGACAGAAAGAGAAATCCATTATGTATCGTCTTTATTTAATCAGGTAGTGTCATTGAGATCAAGATGTCTTGGGTCGGCCAAAAGATGCACAGCCAATTGCTGTTACTGCTTGAACTGAACGGTGGATAAAAAAATTAATCACTCAAAAAAAAATCCAGAACTGTACAATAACAAATTGGCCTTATATTAAGACCAGACAAAAAAAATAGTCACTTAGAGAAATATCTGCATACAGATGCAGCTACAAGATTTGTTACAAAAACAACGTCTGAATCTCTGAAATGCATGAATCTACCGCTAGTAACCATAGCAATGTAAAAAAACAACTAACAAACAAACATTATCAATGTAGCTAAGGTGGCGCCATTTAGTACAGCACCATTAGAAGTTCCAGAGTTGGAAATACTGCGTCACTGAACATGCAGTGCAAAACCCTTGTTCACCTGCTGTAACATGAATATGCTAGTATGGTGTTAACTTTTCCTCCCCTTAGAGAAAGAAAGCCTTGGGTCAGTTTCAAGAAGCAGTTTTACAGTAGTGGTCGAGCAATATGGGTTTTTCAATGGCTGACGAACCATGATTTAGAAAGCAAGGCGGCTGCTTCTGTTTCAAAGCACTCTATTTACTACTAACTGCAGAGAATTAAAAAATAGATTTTACATTTTCATTTATTATCAGTGGTAATAAATGGGAAACTAAATGTGAAATACTGAATACTATTCACTGTAAATAAATTGAGTCATTTATAAAATTTGACTGAATTCCCTGTCTCTGGACAATCTTTAACAAACTTCTGCGTTTCCTATCCAAAATCCCAAGACTGTTCCAGATATTTAACTCTCTAACAGTAAGCACACATTAAGATCGAATAAGAACCAGATTGGCTGCATCAATACTTACTCTCTTCATCTCCATGTTTTTGATCCACTTCAGAGCTTGGCCTTGAGGGTCCACCATCAGTGGCCATCTTGAAAGAAGGCAAAGAAGTAACACAAGTCAACATGCATTTTGAAACACGTGTTTTTGTACAATGAACACAACCAAATCCAAATCCAAATCCAAGAAACACAAACCTAAAATTATTTTACTAAAATAATTTTAGGTTTGTTTTTAACATTAATCCTTTAATAACAAATAGTGTCAACATGCACAAACCGGTTTCCACGCGTGACGATAACTCCGTTCTCAGTAGAGAATGCGTCCGAGGGCAGACCCTGAATGTTCCAGTCCCTCACCGCAGTGGGTTTGGACAGAAAAACTGCAAAACTGAACCCTGGTGAGCATGGGATCTCTAAGTCCCGTACCTAATGTGGGGGAGGGGGGTGACAAGAGGATACTTCTCATTGAGTGCTTCCTGATAGTAACAGCAAAGGAAGTAAAAGTGTATGGCAAGCTTTTCACTGAACTACACGCCAGGATGTATGTTTTCATTAGGTGTGTCTCACCTCCTTCATCCAGATGGCAAGCAGCTCGTCTCTATAGTTGGACAGGAAAGGTCCCATGTAGGACAGGAAAGATGCTGCTAGCAAACAGTCTCCTACCAGGTATCCCATGTTTTCTTCAAGACCCTGAAGCACAAGATCCAGACTACATTGTGATCTGTTTCTCAAACAATCTCAAACACATCTTTTCAGACCTAAGTATGGGAGGGGTTAATATTTTCGTTGTGTATCTGTGTGTCTGTGTGTCTGTGTGTTGCCTACAGCAACTCTCTCCTCCCAGCGGACCCTTTCTCCAGCAAGCCCAGTCACCAATTTGTCAGCTCGGTCCAGTTTCACCTCCATCTCTTCTGATTTCTTCCTCAAACTCTCCTTCATGGCCAGTTTCTCACCATGCTGCTTCTTCAGCTGTTCTAGCTTCTCCCCAACCTGCTCACACACACACACACACACAAGTGTGAAGTAATTATATCATTATATTGACCTTGTCCTATGTAAATTTGACTTACTAAAAAAGTACATTTGTGCATTTGTGTATAAACTTCACTTGAGCTAGTTTCTAACCGTAGGGCAGGCTTGTTTCTAGATGCTCTGGACTACATACCTCTTGTAGTTTGTTCTGGGCATCAGCCAGTGCGGCCTGTTTCTCTGCTAGCTGGGCCATGGCAGTGTTCAGCTGGGCCCGCTTTGGCTCCACCACCCTGTAGATACGGCCATAAACCTGGAGGAACAATGCACACGTCAGTGGATTTTGTTTAGCTTCCTATTTTCCTTTCAATATATTCATTTAACAAATGGGAGTCTCATTGTTTTATGATTACTCTTTGGCAAACACTTTCAGCTGCTGCTATGCAGTACTGCACTTAATGCATACAGCTCTTTGTGGATTTGTGCGTGTGCGTACTCTGTGCAAAAATTGGTACCTTAGTCTGCATGCATTTCTAACTATTTAAACATTATTTAGTATCAACTATTATGTGCAATTATGGGTTTATGGTGACTATTCATATGAGCATGAGCATGTGTGAGAGTGTGATTGTGCGGCAGCCATCAGACACCCTCTTACCTCCATGGCTCTGACCCACATGCACAGGGACTTGGCAGCCAGTGACACTTTGCCGATGATCTCTGGCTGAAAATCTACCTGTCTGCAGTACTGGCCGATCTTCTTCAAAACACGGTCCGATATATTGTCCTTATCAAAGTTAACTAATGTTTTGATGAAGTTGGACTCACCTGCCAGAAACATTTAGGTCACATAGGTCAGATAACAAAATTTCTTTTCCAAATTGCTCTTAATTTCAAGAATTAAAGTCATAATTCTCAAAGGGAAAGTTTTGGACCTTAGTTGTGTTCTCCCAAAATCACTGTACTTTTTTTGTGTAATCTATTTTTCTGACAACTCTACAGCTTTGTGATCAGCAAGGGGGAAATGCAGTGCAGTTTTTAAAGGTCAAAATATGTTTCCACCACTTATACAAAAAAGGCTCTGAGCAGTATCTAAAACTACAGTGAGCCTACACCTGCTAAAATGGAAATATAAACTGCCACATATAAACGGAGTGTAGTTTCAATAGAGATGAAAAAGAAAGGAGCAACAAAAGTTGTGTGTATGGGCAGAAAACATTAGTATGTATAGTACATATTATTATGGTTCTGTTGTTGTTGAAGGAGCTCCTCCAAACCATTTTCGCAGAACTCATTTCATTGCCAAGTCCAGTTTGGTGCCAGTACCATATTTACCATCAATAGTACAATTATGTAACAAAGTGACAATAATAAATGCTTAAACAAAACATGTCACATTAGGCAATATTGATAAAAATCAATGTGTTACTTTGTATAAATTTTTCCCTTTTTACCCGATTTAAAACTGCCCTTGACCTCGAACAAAACCCTCACATTATGTGATAAGTGCTCAGCAGAGGAAACAATGAAACACACTGTATCAGCGATGCCAAAATAATCAAACAACCCTTTGGAATCCAAATGTTTTTTCATAATCTGTTTTATAAATCCTATTTAAGACATTTTGTTTCTGTTTGCCCCACAGCACTGAAGAGGACTGCACCTTATAAACTGAGAGGTCAACAGTAAACTTAACTAAAGATAAAGAATTAAAGAAAAGATTAAAGGAAGAACCCAAAGAGTGAATTTATAGCAGGGGCCTTCTTCTAATATATTCTATCTGCAATCCCATTCTTTCCACATTACGTTACAGCTTTTCTTTCTTTAGTGTTACTGACCACAATCTGTACTTGTCTGGTTTTACTCTGTTCATTTTTTAAGCTCTTCTGTTTTCCCAGTCAGTTCATTTCTTTGCCAAACTCTCCCTTCACCCATCCATAAATTCTGCACTGCTGCTGCTGTTTCTCACCCAGCTGCCTCTTGGCCTCTGCCCAGGTAGGCTCTTTGCCCTGAAGAGTCATGACAGCCTGCATGACTGTCTCCACCAGGGTTGGGGGACGACCATACGACTTGATCTCTGTCATGTCCTTCTTATTCAGAGACTCCAGAGCCTATGTGCAAAAAGAGGAAGGAACGTGTGGATGTTGGGTATACTGCCTGATGAATCATGTTTGATGCAAATTTAGACAGACAGGAAGCACACACTCAAATTACAAGGTGGTTACATCACAGCAGAAGAGAAGGAAAGCAATCAAAAACACTGTAAGGTCAAGGATCATTACTCATCAAAGACTTCAACCAGACATAATTATGAACAAAGTGAGCACATAAAGACAAAATGACCAACAGATAGAGGGACTGGCAGATTTAAAGCAGTCAACAGGACAGAGACCTACCTTCATGGCCTCTTCCAGGGCAGGCAGGGCCTCATCCAGGTCTCTCTGTGCATTTTCAGCCATGGCTTTACACTGCAACTCTTCGGCCCCGATTTTCTCACTATTAGCACTCACCGCCTCAACACACACACACACACGCACACACACACACACAAACATTCACCAACATGTCATTGGCTATTATATGCCTGTTTCCTATTAGTCAGCTGCCAACACCCTTCTAAACATGAACCACTAATGTAAAACTTTTCTAGCCCAATAGGATGATTGGGTAAGTCAGGTGGATTTGAACCATGTGTCTGTGTGCATGTTATCATGGTGCTTACCTTCTGCTGCATGTCAGCCTCGATCTTCTGCTGTACAATGACGGACAGGTATTCGTCGCACTGTTTCTGGAACTCGGCCACCTGCTTCTTGGCCTCCTCCAGCTCTACAGACATGGCCTCCACCTTCTTCCGTGTGTCGTTGATCTTGAAAAGGCCGTTGCGCAGCTTGCTCACCTGCTCCCCCAATTCACTGTGTTTCTCTGCCAACAGCCTGAATGAACACACAAAAAATCCAACAAGATGACCGACAGAATGATGGTCGATGTGTGAACAGACATGGGTTTAGTGAATTGAGCAGGCAGAGAAAGCAATTGATCCAAAGAGGAGGATTAGTCAGACAGGTAGCATACTACAATTACTTGTTCTGGTTTAGCTCTATTCTGAGCACCCAATGCACCCACACCTGATGTATGTATATTTTAGGTGTACATACACTCAGGACCAGCTTAGTGTGTCATTTTTAACAATTTATGTGGCCTAACTGACGGAGGTGTGAAAAGAGAGGAAAACAGAAGCAAGAAAAACTGAAGGAGAAAGACTGAAGATGCCTACTTCTTGTATCCAGACACCAGCTCCAGGTAGTTGGTGGGTGTCACATAATTATGTCTCTTCAGCTCCAGCCTCATCCTTTGGGAGACCTGTGCTACCGACTGGTGAGTGGTCACAAAGATACTGGCAACCTTTGTCTGGATCTACAACATCATGCAGCATATGTAAAAATGTTGATCATTAAACAAAAGGAATGCAACTTTAGGAGTCAGATTATTTTAGTCACAGCAGAGTTCAGTGCAGTACAGAGATAAAAGTTACAGAATTTAGTTTTCTAAACTTGCAACTTTTTCCAGTTTTTATACAGTACTACTACACTTTTTGGAAAGACTTGCTCTGTACTAACATAGAACCAGTTAAAGGCTCAAGTGAAACCAGTCCTCTAGACAAGGATTAGAAAGCTCAAACAAGTTCTGGGTTTGAAGTTTGTACCTTAAATCTAATTTGTGTGCACAATAATTAAGGCTTATAATGTGAAACCTGGAAAATAAAGCTCTCTGTCCCTGTTCAGTCATGTTCAGGTGTCTGCATTCTTTCCAAACAGCAATCCTTTCCCCTCTACCTTCACCATGGTCACATGAAGGTGAACTTACAGATATTGGGAGAGTAGATTTGTGTGTAAGAATGTATCACAGTGTTGAATGGGCACCAGTTCAATAGTGTGAAATGAAATAAATGAAATGTCTGTGTCTGTGTGTGTGTGTGTGCGCCTCACCCCCTCCAAGGAGCCCAACTCCATTCCATCCAAATACCTCTCAGCTACCTCCAGCAGAGCATCTTTGGGCCACTCACAGAACCAGTCAATGGAGGTGCAGTTGACGAGTGCTGGGTACTGGAGGATACGGTTCCTGTTGGCATATTTTTAATTTTTTGATATGATTTGTTGATACAATGATCCCCATTATAAACAAATGCAGGTACATTTGGCCTTTGGTTAGGAAAAAACAACTGAAGAGAATAATGAAGCCATTATGAAACCTGGATCCATGCAAAGGCTGTCTTTTCATATGGGTCTCTTAAAATTGATGAGTGTAAATAACACTGGCGAGTATATCCATTTATCAGATATTCCTGAGGCTTTATTCATGACATGACACAATTAATAGGAGATATGCAGCAAAGAGGCAAGGGTCAGACTCAAAGCCAGACCGCTGCGGTGAGGACTCAGCCTTCATACGTGGGGCGCACAGTCTGAACTGTGAGCTAACCAGAGCCCATCAAAGGTCCATTTAAAAAGAACCTCGTACAGTAATTTGGTGAAGAGTATGCTTGAGACCTACAGTGTATGTCAGGGAGTTTGGCTGGTTAATTGGTGTCGCAGGGCTCACTGTGCTCTGGCAATGTGATACGGATCCTGCTAGCAGCTAGTGGTCAGAGGGCCAGGACGCCTCGTCCAGAGAATGGTGATTAGCTCTGGGTAACAGTGCCTGCCAGCCAATTAGCAGCATTATGTGTGACTATTACCCTATGCCACTAATTACATCCAGGCCGTCGATGCCCGTGTTTTTGTGAGGAGAAATGTGTGTGACGAGGGAAAGAAAGAATGAATAACAGAACATATGCGTCCATCTGTTTGCAACTACATCTGTGTGTGCACAAACAGCTGGCCTTATCTGTCAGAGAATCCACACCATTTGTAAATATAGTAAGCCTCAGGTCCTTGCAACAGAATCAATCAAGTTACTGAACTCATTTACTCAAGACCAAGTGTAAATCAGCCATTAACTGATTCATGGTGAGACATGGCTCTCTGTCCCCGGTGTAAGATGGAGTAGCTGCTGAGAGGTACTAAAGGGAATAGTTACCCTGTAGAAGACCACCAATGTACTTAAATTTCCTGTATTTACAAACTCTCCCTGAGCATATTGGAGTTGCTGAGATTGGTTCTTTGATAATACTAGGCAGACACAGGGCCCTTGGATGTGGCAGCTTGCCGAGATCAAAAGTACAACAACAAGCATGGGGCAACGTCCCTCATTCATTCAATTAATATAAGATCATAGCAGACTACTGGACATTGGCTATTATATGGACACTACTGTTAGGGTCAGTATTTAATTGTGTGTAAAATAAAATGACAGTAAGGCTTATGATACACGGGGCAACTTTTTGAGCAATGTTGCTGGGCAATCTTGCTAGATGCAAGTCCGACTATGTTTTAAATGGATAGCGGTGGTGCGGGGCAGGTGGCGGAGTGGTGGGGGAAGGGGATTACTGTAGTAATCTTTACTCATTACCACTGACGATAACGTTGCCCTGCACGATTGCTCTGAAAGTTGCTCTGTGTATCATCCGCTTAAAAGTAAATAAAAATGATTCGTATCATGTAATCCCTTGTTGTTAGGGCAGCAATGCACACAAAGCCAATAGAGAGAAGTTGCTGAAGTGCTGGGACCCTTCTGTCTATAGATAAGGATTGCAATGTGATTCATTCTAATTACCATAAATGCGTGTGTCAACAATAAGAGCACACATGATTCTCAAAAAGAGGAGAGGATTGAGGAATATAAAGTGAACCAGGATATATTACATGACACAATGTGCTGCAGGAACCAGAATCTACCTGAAGGGCTCTCCCACTGGGCTCATACAGAGAACAATGTGCAGGTTGTTCCTGACTCGCTCTATCAGGTAGCTGAACAAGGAGTCAGGAGTCTCCACCACATTGTCTTTCCTGGCAGACTCTGACAGAGCATTGCATACCTAGAGGCAGAACGACAACAGGTACATGTTATGAGAATTGGAATTAGGTTTTAACTGACTTCAGACATGTCTTTAATATAAACTTTAGGATCAAATCTTAACTTTACACATAATTCATATTCAATTCAACTTTTATTAAAATATGCTGCAGAAACAGAAATAGAGATGTGCTTGAGTTAGACAGATGTCCAGGCAGGTATAAAACATCTAAAGTACAAATATTTAATGCAATATATCAGAAACCATAACAGACCTCAACAAACTCATCCTGCTTGTAGAGGTTAGGCACCTCTCCAGAGCTCAAGATGTTATTGATGTCTTCAAGGAAGGATTTGTCTGTGATCTGGGTGTCATTGAAAAGGAAGACTGTGGGCTTGTTGTCCACACCAGTCAAACGGTAAAGCTTCTTGATGTCTGAAAGAAAAAGACAGAGAAATTCCCAATACATGTGATTACAGGGTTGTTTTAATCTTGTTTAATTTCCATCATTGGTTTGAGCTTTCTTTGTTTAATGTCTAGACCACAGGGTTACTCCCAGAGCTGAAGGCATTGGATACAGTCATTTTGTTTGATCTCACCTTCTCTAAACTCCTGTTTGCGGTACTGCTTGGTGACTTCCACCTGGAATAACTGGTACTCACAGATGAAGGCGGCCATCTTAGACAAGCTCTGTCTACCAGAGCCCCCAACACCCACCAGCAGCATGTTGCCCCTGAGTTGACTGATCACACGTACTACACGAGTTACTGTGGGAGGAACACAAAAATATTACCCAGATAATAAATTTAATGGGAAATCCTTTGCTTACTTTATTCTTACAATAAATACTACAATAAGCCCTGTGTGTGGCTGACAAGCATTTCCAAATATTCAGATACTTTCATGCTAGAACATTATTTCTGCTCATGTGACAAAATCTAGAGCCACACAGTTTTGTATTCCTACTTCCTGCTAATAGTGTGCAATCTGTTCCAATATTGACATAAAGCTTAATGGAGCTCCAGTGTGCCTGAAAATCTGTGCACACACGTACAAACCAACAATACATATGTACAAGCAGGTATGTTTCTATAGTAATGTAGTGTTATTGATTTGCGAAAGCATGTGGAAAGTGGCACATTGACAGCAGGCTGAAGAGAGCTGAGAGGCCTTCTCTCTTTTAACTACTAAAAGTGGCAAACAGTGAACACAGGAAAGATACATCAGAGCTCAGCACATGAGGACCTCTCATATTGATTGTGGTAATGTGCTAGATTGACTGGTGGAATTGACCCTGTCGATGTACCAGGGGAATTGTGTGCACAGCGTATTGCCCATTTAAATATGTGCATGAGGGCGTGAGTTGATGTGTGTGTGTTGTGTTCTCAGACACACTGTGTTCGATGGCGTCTCGGAAGAGAACCAGGCTCATGGGCACTACGCCAGGTGTCAGGTTGTAGTCCTCCAGCTGGGTTTCCATGAACTTCTTGAGAAGCGTCAAGTCCAGTAGGTCCTCATACACACAAGACTCACTCAGGAAATCACCTGACCCACACACAGAAAATAAACACACACAAACACATTCATATGCTCATGATGCTCATTATGTCTATCAGTTTCATAATGCTTAAACAACAACGCATTACCAATCCATTATCTTATCTGTAATATAAAGTATTAGTATAGAGTAATTTTACACTCATTGGTGTGACACTACTGTGTGTACAGTAATAAAGGTACCAAATATTGGCGGTTGTTTGTTGGGGCAGATGTTGTGGAACGTGAGGTCAAAGAGTGAGCCCAGTTTTTCCGCCAGAAAAGCAACAAAAGCCTCCATGTCACTTTGATCTACAAGCCGGTCTGAGAAAACCCTGAAATCAACAAGAAAACATAGACAACTAATTTTAACCACAATTCCACAATCTACTCTATATACACAACTTCAGCTAAGGGATAATGTAAAATAAGGAGGCTAGAGCTATAGTAAATACGCTGAACGACTGTGAGAAGGTCAAAGATTTGAAAAATGACTTTGGTTACCTGAAGCATTCATGGATCCACAGTCTAGTGATGCTGTTCTTGGTATCATGGAAGTCTGGGTGAGCTCGTAACAGACCCTGAAACACCTAGAAGGTGTAGAATACTAAAGTATTGACAATTTTCATACAAGTCTCAATAACCTTATAAGCCTTCTGACCTAAATCACACAACTAAACAGGTAATTTAAATATGCATTAGTTAAGTTTAAAGAAAATTGTTACCATAGCCAGGAATACTGGATATGTGAAAACATTTAACTTCCATGTGAAACAGGCTCCAGTTGTATTTTCTTGAAAACACATTTTAGGTATGATATGTATCTGTGTGCTGTGGGTTTACTTGTATCGACCTAACCAATCTATATGTAATTTTGTGTACCTTGGAGATATCCCTTAAGTTGAAGAGGTAGTGTATCTTGGCTGGAGTGGGAAGAAAATGAGCTGAAACAGCATTATACAGTTCTAAAGTGGCCTGAGTTAGAATCTCTCCGATGGGCTTCACCTCCTCTTTAAAACCCTGTAGCTTTTGGTTTATCATGGTACTGTAGATCCGCCTGATCTGTGACTCCTGCATACAGAGAGAAAGGTCTGTTCAAGTACATGCTCATTGCATTTTTAATATATTTCAAAGCCTGTTTAAGTAAAAATTAATAAATCACTGTAATTTTGTCACATGATGTCTTCAGTAGTAAAGAATAAAAGTTGGACATGACAGCAGGACTTACATTAGGGAAGGTCATATTGATAAGGTTGAATCGGCTCTGTAAACGCCCAGAGATGTGAGTCCTCCCTCCACCAGGAGGCCCCATGGACGCCAACAAGAACATGTCCTATCAAAGCAAACATGCACACATACGGTCACACACAAACACCACAGAAAACAATTTTAAGTCCTCAAAGTAAGACACACTGTAACTATGAAATAAAACATATTTCAAATCTAAAGCTTGTCCCGGACATTGAAAAGAGTTCAGTTAAAGAGTTAATTAAAAGGTGATTATAGAGGAGGCACTGAGACGGCAGTAAAATTAAAATATTTATATCTGACACACACACACACACACACACACACACACACACACACACACACACACACACACACACACACACACACACAAACAGACCACACTCCTCATCTTACCTTGACAAACTTTAGGGTCTGTTTCTGGCGGTCATACCAGAAGCCATAGTCTATCCAGAGACGCAGCAGTTCCAGCGGTGGCTGGGAGCCAAAGAGGTCATGGGCCGGCATGTTTAGGTCGTCCAGGAAGCACAGCAGGCGCTTTCCACCTGCTGGCACAAACACGCTTTTGGTTCTTTTCTCTATGCGACTCTCCATGATGGCTTGGATGTTATTAGAGGTGGTCTGGAGAGAGATGGAAACACAGAGAGAAAGACATAGATCCAAAAATTGAATGTTATGTTTCATATCTGCATAAAGTACTGGTGCATCTCATAAAATTAGAATATTGTGGAAAAGTTCATTTATTTCTGTAATGTTATTCAAAAAGTGAAACTTTCATATATTCTAGATTCATTACACATTACATGAAATACTTCAGGTCCTTTTTGTTTTAATCTTGACCATTGAAGCTCATGGAAATCATCCGTATCTCAAAATATCCTTCTGCACAAATCACTGCATCAATGTTGCGTAGCATGGTGGCAGTCAGCCTGCTGAGGTGCTCAACATTGATGCTGAGGTGTTAAGGAAGCTGTGATGGCGGCCTTCAGCTCGCCTATATTGTTTGGACTGTTGCCACTTACTGTATTCTTGACAATACAACATAGATTCTCTATGGGCTTCAGGTCAGGCGAGTTGGCTGGCCATCCAAGCACAGTAATACCATGGTTAGCAAGCCAGTTACTAGTGGTTTTGGCCCTGTGGGCAGGTGCCAAGTCTTGCTGGAAAAGGAAATCAGCCTCTCCATAAAGCTTGTCAGCAGATGGAGGCATGAAGTGCTTTGCTCGACTGTCCTCTCAGGCTGCGGTCATCCCTGTTGCTTGTTCACCTTTTCCTACCACATTTTAAACTCCCAGTCAACATTCTGTGAATATGCTTTGATACATCACTCTGCAAACAGCCAACTCTTTTCAGCAGTGGCCTTCTATGTCTTACCCTCCTTGTGGAGGGTGTCGATGAGTGTCTTCTGGACAGCTGTCAAGTCAGAGGTCTTTCACCATGATTATGGTTGTGTGTACTGAACCAGACTGAAATATTAAAGACTCTTCTAGGGTCAACATTTAACTATTTCTTTTAATAATATTTAATCTAATATTTTGAGATATTGATTTTTGATTTCCATGAGCTATAAAACCTAATAATAATAAAAATGAAATATATCATTAATATGTAATGATTATAGAATATCTGAAGTTTCATGTTTTGAATAAAAATAAAATTACAGAAATAAATAAATAAAGAACTTTTCCACGACATCCCAATGTTATGAGATGCACCTGTACTTTATGTAACACTTACCCACTGACTCCAAAATCATGAAAACTGTTGCTGGTGTTGAGTTTTGTGGGTTGAAATATGGAATTTAGTACATTCATAATATTACAAACTCTGTTTTTAAAACTAATATTTTATGTCTAGTCCTCCCATGAGAAATTAGAATTCCTGCCATGGAGAAGAAAGTCCACTTTGCTTTTGATTATTTTGTTGTTGATAAGTCTGTGAGATGTTGACACTAAAATGATTAACCCACGCCCATGAGACTGAACCTTATAGATGTGCAGATTAATTAAGGGAAGCAAAGAGTGTGAAGGAAAGAGAGTCTGAGGAAAAAGATGAATAAGTAGCACTAATCCCAAAATACATATTAATCAGTCGGAGTGAGACGGATGCAGAGGAAAGACGAGGGAAAAATGGTGGGGAGAGAGCTGCCAGGTTAGAGCCGGGCTGTGAGGCTGATGATGGTGATGATTCTGAACAGGTGGGGGAGCGATGAGTGCCTCCATCTCTCTCTAATAGCCCTATATCACTGCTATCCAGCGCTGACGTCCGCCTTGTGGCAATGCAACACTTTTACTCTAATTGTAGTGAAGCTGAGATGGAGGCTATTCAAAGCCATGACGTGGCGGGATGGAGGCAGTTTCACTCACTCACACACAAAAATATGCACAAGCACAAACACACCCGACACCTGCACTCAATCACCTCTACATGACTGCATCTCATGCTGCGAGTGATGGTGGTTTGTTCAATTTATATTTAGCTGACAGATGAGACGCGTGTGCTAGACTGTGCATGTGTGGCATCTATAATATATACTCTATGACAGCATGTGTGCTGCAGCCTAGTGGACATACAATGTATAAATCAATATCATGGTATTTACAATCCATCTTCTTCTTTATTGAGAGCAAGCCAGGTGATAAGAATGTCTGGCACAGGAGGACAAACCTGGAGTACTCAAATTATAACCTTGCACTTATTGCAAAGACATTAGGGCAGACAACCATGCAAATAAAGAGGGACAAATAAAAAATCAAAGATCAAATAAAACCACAAACTACAAAATACATGTTTACAATTCTTTTAGCAACCCTTATCTGTAATTCATTATTTCTTAAACCTAACCTCAACCCTCACAACCATACGCCTTTATTTTACCTGCTAATGATATAGCTAAACCTATGCGTTAGTCACAAACTGGGACCTTAAAAAAACTGAGCACCAACCTGTGAAGACATGTTGATAGTGAGGTCTGTCCATTTGTTATCCAAGCCCTGCAAGACGCTCTGGGCCACTGAGGTTTTACCAGTGCCCACTGGCCCAGTGAGCAGCACTGGGTACTGACCCAACACCAGAGCCTTAACCAGGAAGTTGTAGCGAACTGTGTCCACAGTAGGGACCATAATCTTATAGAACGGAGCACTGCAGGAGAGAGCAGAGGAAGAAATACTGATCTACTTTTTAGATTTTAGTAATATTGTAAGGTTATATGATCTTGTATTTATTCTGTTTCAAACGTAAAGTAACTAGATGGGCAGAGTGAATGATTAAAACATCTACACACTTGCAGCTGATGTCTGGTACATAAGGCCGATGAGTTACTTACCTGGCATTGTAGCTCCAGCCCTTTGGGAGCTTATCTTCAAAAGAAGCCCAGGTTTTGTTCTTAGTGTCCACATAGTACTCATAAACCGTGTCCTAAAAAAGAGTTTACATAAAAAGTTCAGAGATGTTGACGCCTGCTAAAACAGATTCTTTCAGTCTGCTGTATTATTATTATTATTATTATTATTATTATTATTATTATTATTATTATTATTATGATGCCTGGCTGTAATTAAAATGCTTGCATCAGTCCAACCAAGATCTGCAATTGTAGAACAGTCTACACATCACACTGATATAGTGTAATGGTTAGTGTAATAGCTCTGGTAGCCCTCGTATTATTTGCTTTGCAATATTAGTTTTTTGCATAGTTTACCCACAGCAGTTGAAGCCTACAGTACACCTAACACTGGCTAAGCAAGCAACCTAGTGAGGAGAGGGAGTACCCTGTAACTGACTTTGTATGTCATAAGTGAAGTGAGATGAAGAAATTTTGCTGTACAGAGGACCTTGATGGGGAAGGAGCCCTCCATCTCCCGGAGAAAGTTGTCCATCCTCTTGCGTCCATCCTCGTCGACAGAGGCACACGTGGACCAGATGAGGCTGAAGATAAACCAGAGCTCCACGATCCTTCCCAAGTTGTCAGTGTCTTCAGTATTCACCTGGAGGAAGCCCGAAAGAAAGACAAATAGTAGGTTTTCAAACTGGGGATGCTTAAGAGATAATGTAAGCGTTTGTTTTGGGGTTTACTCAGTAATGTAATGGGATGGAGTGGATTCATTTCATTCAAAGGTCTTAAGTCAGTTACACCAAATGCTATTGAGGATCAACATTTAAGGTGTGCTGGAAAATGTTTATCCATGAGAAGGATTACAATGCACAGTGAAGGTTACAGATCCCAATCGACTTGTCATACCCCATTGCTGGATGTGGCCAAGGAGTCATAGAGGCAGCAAAGAGAGGTTACTCCATTAAGCTCAGTGATGGGAATCAGCTCCTTACAGTTTTTCTGTTTAAATTTCAGTGTGCTCTCTATATATTTCTCAAACAAACGCTTCAAGTGGTCCGTTTCAGCCTGCGGAGAAATGGAGCAATGGAGGGATCAATAGATGGATGTGAAAGGTTACAGAAATAATGGAATAAAATAGGCATATTTCATGAAAATGAGTGAGTGCACTGTACCTTGGGTCGCTTGTCCAACCAGGACTGAACATAAGGCTTCCAGCCCAGATCAATGTAATCATTGTACACCATCCCACAGCGAGACACTGTAGCTGGAGAAGCCATTGCCAGATTCTCCACTTCAAACAGCAGAGACACCTATGACAAAATCATTAATGTACAGTTTTTCTCGTTTAACAGTACATAGCTGAGTAACTACTTACCTTATATTACTGTATTGTAGATTGTTTTGTTGTTATTGCCTTGTCGGATTAACTACACATACATGAATTAAAACAGCCCAGTCATTGTACATGCACTGCTTTAGATTCAGAGACAGGTAAAATTCTTAGTTACTGTTGTGACAACCTGTCAGACTCAGCATGGTGCTGTCTATTACCGTTCTCCCTGGAGAAATACTGTCACATTTTTGGAAAAACAAAAAAGCGATCTTAGAAAGGACACAGAAAGGTTTGAATTATGCATTTAAGAGTGGTATTGGCTTACTGGGACACTTGAACAGAATAGAGCCATCATTGTCAGTAACAGCAGTGCTTTTCCTACTAAGAAAAGTCAAAATGTCTGTTATGTAAAATAGCTCTGTTCTCACCTGTTCAGGCATGGAGATTCTCTCTCCATTGATAAGTGTGAGCACCTTGTTGTCATCCATAACAGAGTTCATACTCTCAATCCACAGCGTGTCAACAGGCCCGTCGAACACGATCCACTTCTCATCTGGTTTCTCATCTAAAGAATGGTGAGAAGGTGCGGAGTGTGAAAAAATGCCTTATAAATAAAGTGAAACTGTTCATACTGTTTTGCTAACAATTTTAAGACTGTAGGATTAACTTGTTTATGTAATGCTTACCAGTTTCCTTTTTAATTTAATAGAATATACATAGACTGAATATAAATACCTTTGGCTTGTTTGGTTTTGAAGCTTTGGTCTATGATAAAATGTCATTTTTTAGGCTTGTACAAAAAATGAATGCTCTGTGATAAAACAAAATGTGTGCCACTTAAGCTGGAGTTTAGAAATGGGAATGGGGTACGGCCAGAGCAAGAAGCTCCTAGTGTGTGTTCACTAAATGTAGCAATCATGAGACCAGTACCTGCGCAGGCTGATCTCATGAGGGAAGACAGCACTCCGTCAGTCCACTCATTGGTGGAGAGGTCATTTTCTCCATACAGCTCTCCCAGACTCACTGCTTTAGGGTTCAGAGGATACTCCTGTTGTGCCACATAGACCAAAGCATGAAAGAGAAGATAATAAAAAGAAGACAAAAAGTGCATTGTAATGGCAGATCATAATTACTGAAGACTGTCAGCTACAAATCTATAAATGATGAGAACACATGGAAACAATAGCTTTTCATGGAACATGCATCTTATTGCAGATTCTATCATGTATTGGCGACTGATCTGATTTGGTTTTCTGAATGGTCTAAAATCAAATACGATTAAGGTAAGGAGTTTTTTGTGTAGTATGTATATATGAAATCAAAAACATGTCAATAAGTGAGGTGATGTCAATTGTTACTGTCAGATTAGTTTATTGAAGTAAGAAGGATAAGTACCGTAACATTTTGTTGTGTTTTTCATTGTGAAAATTAAAACAGGTTTCATAGTAGCTCTGTAATATACAGTATGAATGCTAATATTACACATAATACCTGCAGTATGCAGATGATATTTTGAAAATGTCCAAAGAGCAGTTGCATGTTTGATTTCCTTAATCATGTGTGAGTACATGAGGTTGCATGAACATGTGGGCGGGAAAAAAATCAACAACAGAAGGTACTGTGCCTCAGTGGAGACAGGCAAAACAGAAGAACAGAAAGACACAAAATGACAACCAGGCAGAGGTGAGGATGACACGAGGGGAGACATCAGAAATAGATATGCAAAGAGCACTGAGGGAAAAACAGAGAGCAAGTAATAAAAATAGAGTGAAATAAGTAGGAAGAAAGTTAGATGAAAAGTAATAAGTTAGGACAGAGAGAGCAGTAGGAAGAAAACATGGCTGTGATTCTGATGCTAGTAAAATAAATGGTAGAAAAACAGAGTAATGTGTTTGTAACACTTGTGTATCTAGGTGTACCTAGATATTTGAGCCCTCTACAGTCACAACAAAATCCTGATGTTCCTCAATTCCTTGATTTGTTCATGATTTTCCATAATAGAGTTTTTCATGACCTAAAAATGACCTAAATTTCTGGTTTTCAGTAGCAGTGTTAGAATTATAAATTATAAATTACAGTGTGTCTGAATCTATGCAAATGCACCTGGACCAGCTGGAATCCAGGCACTCCCTTGTTGTTCAGGGCGGTGAGGGCACTCTGCAGGGTCCTCCAGGTAACACTCTTGCCGCTGCCTGTCTTGCCTACAAGCATGGATGAGTGTCGAGAGTTTTTGGTCTCATAAAGTTGGATGACTTTGGTCATCATAAAACGAGTCACCTGCAAACCGCTCTGATGAAGCGCAACCTCTATAGCCTCCTTCAACTGCAACAAAATGAGTGATGGTGATACCATGAGTGATATTGTAAACATACAGAAAATGATGAAAGGATGTACCATGTCCATACATATTTTTGTTATTTGTTTTGGTATTTGTGGATCAAAGAAGACGGAACACTGTCATACAGAGCAAACAGAAAAAAAACAAGTTCACTGCAAGAATGCTGATGTCGACTACTGTCTTACCATGCCATAGTCTATAATGGGTATTTCCACAGCAGGGAACAAGTCTTGGGTGATAGCATTGAACAGTGGCACGTCAGATGAGGCCAGCTTAGCAATGTTCATGTCCTTCATAGCTATCAACAGGATCTGAGGACAGAGTTACAAAGGCAGACTCACTCACACATGGACTTCCTATAAAAGAGTTTAGTTCATTTGAAAGGGAACAGTAGTTAGTTCAGTTAAATTGTTAGGTGTCTAGATTCAGTTCTCCTATGATTTGATATTGTACACAGGAAGCTATAAGAGAAGACAGCACAGTTTGAATTAATGTTCCAGTTCATGCAGTCATAGCAACTGCTTGCCTATCCCATGTAAGTTATAGGCTGCTTCGTAGGAAATTGTCTCTTTGTGTTACACAGTGTTCCCCTGCTGATCTGCACTGGAGCAACAGCAAAACAGAGCTAATTTCATACAAAACTCACATCAACTGACTCTTCAGACTGCTCAAGTTTTCACACTATGAGGTACAGAATGAGGACTGTGAATTTTGTCACTCACACTGGAAGTGCATTAGGAAAAGATCTGTTATTGGCCAGGATTAACAGAAAGACTGATTATACTAAGCAAAACCTATATAAATGATCATATGGACACCTGAATAAAAATGCGAACTTATTGTTTAAAACTGCTGAGTATTAAATACCAGCAGATTGGTTTTACATGTATAAAAGGTTCTAATGTGCCCTTAGAAAGTCACCAAACCTATTTGTATGTGTTGGAAAGTGACACATGGAGAGAGAGAGAGAGAGAAAGAGAAAGGCAGAGACCTACTTCTTCATCAGGAACGTTGGCACAAGAGCGACGCTTCTTTCCCGCATAGCGAAGCAAGGAGGTGAGAGCACGCAGGCCAAAATCATAGTGGTCCTGTTTAGACAACTGCTGTACTGCTAGGGAGTACAGGGTGAACACTTTCTTAGCCAGGAGCTATGAGACAAAGGAGGACAAAGACAGATACATAGTGACATAGAGTAACATGAAGACAGAGGCATTCTGGCAGGTTTAGTGTTTATTATTGTTTGTTTATTATTTATTATTACCTATTATTTGTTAAGTGTACAGCATCTTCACATTTATAGAAAAATATTGTCAGCTAATGGCCGTAGCCGTTTTAACACTTTAATAGCCTATAGGTCGCACGCCTCTGGAACAACTAGGGGTTAAGTGTCTCTTATCCATCACCAGCAAAGCTATAAATCTATAAATATTTTTTAGAATTTTATCTATTTAAACCCCATGTACACTTTCATGAACATAATGAAGGTTTGAACCATTTAAAAAAAATAATACTACATATTAAATCTGCAAACTCAGAAAGTATGATTCTGTTCAACCAGCTGCATTCGTTTAAAAGGTTTAAACCTTAAAATGATAAAAATCTGCCAACAGTGGTTGTTGCTACAATGGGCAAAAATGAAAAGTCTACTAACTGCATATTTTATACATCAAGATAAAATGGATTACATTCAACAAATAGAGACACTTAACCAACACTGAACCAGTGTGAAACAATGATGGGGTTAGTTGTGGTTCTTCACGTTTTTGCTGTCCTTCTATTGACATTCTTCATTTTGTTGAGGTTACATTTGTGAAATTATGTATCAATAAAAAAGATGAAATACTGTTTATCAATGGAAGGTCCTTATAAAAATAAAAACAGAAATCTATGTGACAAATAATGTTTTTGTGACTATGTATGCTGGTGTGTTTTTGTATCTGTCCATTTTCAAAAGCATTTCAGCAATATACAGCGCCATCATTGCTTACAGCAACATCCAGTACCACTGAGTGGTTGTGTTGTTTCAGTCTTAATCTGTTTGCTCTGCTGCTTGCTTAACAATCCTAATTCTCTTGCTGGCACATAATTACGGCTCCCCACAGGATCCAGCATGGCAAGAAAACCTTTGAGCCTACATTAGTAAGCGGGTGTGTGTCTGTCTGTGTTGACAGCAGTGCTGGATTTTGCTGAAGTAACTTCTTTTTATTTTTTTTGAAGGGCGAATTAGGTGTTCATGTTTGAGTGAAAGACAGATGTGTGAAAGACACATGCAGTTGAGGAAATACACATATCATTATCACCTCCTCTCATCACTCTGTGGCAAGCAGCCCACACATAATGCCACATAACCAACACACACACACACACACACACACACACACACACACACACACACACACACACACACACACAATGATGGTCTCAGACCTTGGCCCTGCACCAAACCCCACTCTGACTTTGATTCCCAGACCTTAAAAGAGGGGATCAATGGGGATACAGATGGATCAATAGCCAAGACTGATCTATGTTGAGCTGAGGCTCCAGATGTAGATGCTCACTCTTGCCAACAAGATCACTCTAACTTTGATATGAAAAGGCAAGCAGGATATTTTTAATCAAATCCATCAGACTGACTTGATGATATTGCATTGTGATGATCAGTGTAGAAGAACTCAGTCTCATCTGCTGATTACCTGAGCTCTTCAGATAAAAGAAGCGGGAATGTTTCAACAACATGTACTTATATAGCACCAAGATGGAATTTCTTAAACTGTATGCTCCATCCAGCATACAGACAAGAACTTGTTACCGAGACGTGGGGGAGGTGATATAGAGTAATGCAATATTTCCATGTTCTTTTGTCACTGGTCTGATTACTGTTTACATGTTTCATCTGCTCCGTTTTATTATTTTTTTCCCAGCACACTACCAGTATATAAGTATATAATTTCCTTGAGTAGTACCTTGCAGTTGTTGAAGCCCTCTCCAAACAATATGATTTCAGCGATTAGAGTTGAGTCTGGCACCACCATGGAGATAGGTCTGAACATGGACTTGAGGTTGTCCGGAAGCTCAGTACGACCAGCGTAACCTAGGATTAAATACAAATGGAGAGAAAAGATTAGGATTACAAACACTGAAATAATAGTAGAATAATAATAGCCAGTTATGACAAAACATCAAAACATCCACTGAAAATGTCTCAAACTACATTTTTTTCTGTAGTATACTGTACATACTGTAGACAGTATGAGTCAAACGTTAATATTTCCACCAACATGTGATGATATAAAATGCATTAGCACATTTGTATTGACCTACCGGGATTCATGGTGATAAAGATGCCACATGAACAGACCAGACGTATGTGCTGTCCATCAAAATGGAACTTGGATTGTCCAGCTGAGAGGGCGGACAGGATGGAGAGGATCTGCTGGGCCACTACTGACAACACCTCGATGTTGATACGGTTGAACTCATCGAAGCATCCCCATGCTCCTGTCTGTTCAGGGTGGACACGATCCAGTATGTACATATTGAAGTTAAATTACTCAAAAAACTCACAAAAATAGAGAGAAGAGGCAACATACTGTTTACTAACCCAGAAAAGGTATATGAAGTGTTTTTGACTTGGCTATCATGTGAGCAGTGTTTCAATTTTGCATTTGCAATTGCATTTAGTCACATGTTGTCACTCAAGCCACATTTGTGCACATTTAGGTGGACATCATCATCATAATTATGATTTTAACTATAGTCATCATCATCATCATCATCATCATCATCATCATCATCATCATCATCATCATCATCATCACTTTTCTTTCCTACCTGTGCCAGGCCAGAGTACATGCGTCCCATGGATTTGTAGTCTAGTCCTTCAGAGCAGTTGACTACAATGACGTACATGCCTAGAGCTTTGCCTAAGTCCTTGACTGTCTCCGTCTTCCCAGTACCAGCCGGGCCTTTTGGAGAGCCCCCCCGATGGAGATGGAGTGCCGTAGTCAGGGTCATGTAACACCTGGACAGAAATAGACATTTATTCTACAGAGAAGCAGCATAGAAACATGATTCATAATATATTTACAATTATGACTGGGAAATGTTGGCATTAAATTATTGATGTGTTGATGCATTTGCTGGTTGGAGCACTAAGTAAATGAAAGACTGATTCTGACCTGTCTGTAAGCGGAGTGATGACGAGCCGTCCGGAGTTGCCCAGGTATTCGTAGCCATACGTGAAATGTGTGTTGGTCTGTCGGATTATGCAATCATACACATCCTACAGGGAGAACAAACACAACACGCAATAAACAAGTTTAGTCGATTTTTTTCTTGGTTTTGTTTTCTCTCTCGCTGCCATTGCTGTTTTTCCACTACAGGGATCCCTGCCCTTTTCACATAAACTACATTCAACAGCAGAGATTATGATAAATCTTATGCATTGTTCTTTTCTCCATACTGTCTGTATCCTTTTTCTCCATCCATGACTTCTCCATGATTTTCTCCATGACTCCTGTCTGCTGTCACTTGCCTCTCTGATAACATACCTTTTCCCAGTATAGTCGCAGTTGGCAGAGCCACTCAAAGGCATTGATGTCACTGCAGCCTGCCTTGGCCAGCTTATCGATGACATCCCGAGCATGAACCTCCACTGTGACCAGCGCTACAATCTTCAGACGTAGGACTTTGGACAGGTTGCCACGGATAGTCTCTGAATAGCACTGAAGCATGGAGACCTGAGAAACAAATTAATTAACTGAATGTTGGCTATCCATGGTGCTGAAAAGGCAGATACATTGCTTTATCACAACAAGGCTACATGCAAATTCAAACATTATAAGACACAGATGACACAAGACACATTTTAAAATACACATCATCATGCTGGTTACATAGCTTTCAGCTGGCTGTATGAAGACATACTGATGTGGTAAAAAGTTTAGTTAGGCAACAAAAAGCCAATCAAACCTGTTTCTTCTTCATGGACTTTAGGGAGGACTTATCAGCTCTCTCCTTGCTGGTAATGAGAGCTTTAGTGACATCAGCGGTCCACTGGATCTGACTGGCTGTGATCAGCATCTAAAACAGAAAGTATGTACAAATAAGATAAACGCAATGCTTCAGTTTAAAGAACCTAGTAATATTGTTTTAATAGGCAATCAGATATGGCAACCAAACAGGGAAAAGCAAAAGAAAGGTACCTGTCCAGGCCAATCTCTGACCCATTTGTCTCTCTGTCCTGTCATCTTCTTCAGAGCTACGAGGCAGTCTTTCAGACAATCCTTTAGTGTAATGCGCATGGTCTTCTCAAGATCACACAGCCAAACCTACACACACACAAAACAAAATGGTGCACAAAACAAAATGGTCTTTATTGTGTTCATTAGCACCAGTGCTATCAAAACTGGACCCAGATCACCATGATCATGATCATCATTGCTGTACCTCCACAGGTCTGTCCAGTGGCACTTGCTGGATGAAGGTAATAAACTCCCCATCAGCAGAGAACATCCCAACAGCATCTGTCTTACTGCCGTCCTATAGAAGACATAAAAACACAGTGGCAGCTCTCAGTATGTACTCGTTTATCCCAGTCTGATTCTGTTTAACCTGAAGACAGTTTTGAGGACCAGGATTTGAGCCCAGTTCATCCTGTTATAATTAGGTAGATTTGTAGTATAAAAAAAATGTAACTAATAAACCTGCACTGAAAACAGAGGAAACTTAGTATCTGGTCTGATGTCTCCCTTCAAAGCAATTTTTATTTATATTTCTTACTAATGCGCAGGGCACACTTAGCCTGCAGTAAGAATATATTTGAAGCATTAAAAAGTTTCAAAGACGCTAGAATCATTTCAACAAACAAAATATATCTGCATAATTGCGTTGGTATATTTTGTGTAACATTATACCCATAAAGTTGTGTAGTGTGCAGCAAAGAACGTCAGGTAAAAAAACACAAATGTATAATGTTTAGTAAGCTAATCTTGACCAAATGGCCAAAGATTACTCTCTCTCAGAGTGTATTGATATCTGATATTGATTTTCATCTAAGTTCCCTGCCTTTTCAATCTGGAGGCTCTTGATGTTGTCAAAACACTTCTTTAGGTGGGGTTGCATGGCCTGTGGCTTCTGTGACTGCCCTAGGATCTCCAGCACGTCATCATTGGACAGGAAGTAAAATCTCGGGAAGATCTGCCTTTTGGTCTCCAGGTACATGTCCAGGGCCTTCTGGATCTCCTCCAGCTTCGCACTCATCTCTGACAGCTTCTCTGGCAAGCCTGAAAGACGGAGAAGAGAGTCTGATTGAAGTATTCATATTTAAATAATATGTATTTCATTTGTGAATAAGAAGTCTCTTTCAGCTGACGTCATCATCACAGATTTGTTTCTTAACACACAAAAATCTTGTTCTTTAGTGTTTGACTCCACTCTATGGTTTTGATAACAGCTTTTTTTTAAAGAAACATGTTGTCATACCGGGGTGGTGTGTTCCCTGCAAGGCATTGTTATCCTTGTGGAATCGGCCCATGATGGTCTTCCAACTAGAACTAACATCTTCAAACTCTTTGCACTCATGAGGCAGCTGCTCCCTGATGTCCTTTCCTTGGAAAATGTTCTAGAAAAAGTGAAATAAAGAGAGTGAAATAAAACGTCAATATGGTAGCAGAAAGAGGTTCATAATGGCGTGTCTACTAAGGAGGTGCTTCAGACACATTTTTCAGTCATCTGTCTCGTGAATGTCTGACAGAACACATCTACACAGGCTGCATACTGCTTCAAGTGTAGTTTCATAGCTTTAAGTGTATAACTACAGTAACTACGTACTAGGCTTTGAGTGTTGCAAAAATGTGGGTGACCCACACTTAATACTATACCTGATCACATCTCATGTAGACACAGTGAAAATCAAAAATGTAGCCAACAGGGCGTTAAGATATCACATGCTCATTGTGCTCAGGTAGTATACTGTATATTTTGCCAGAATCTAACAACTAATCATCACGTCTACTGAAACAATCTCAACAGATAATAAATGTTTACTCCATCAAATGACAAATATTCACAGACAATAATGAAAAGCCAACCATAAAGCAATGAATATCCATTTATAATAATGAATCCTGTGACATATAGTTTATGAGTGTGTTTCCTGTACCTCCAGGTAAATCCACTGACGTTGCACGTTCAGGACCATCTCGATGACTTCCAGGACATGGGACAGCCGGCGTTCCCAGCAATCCACCTCCCGCTCAAAGGCTTTGACAAACCGAGAAGACTTCATTGTGGACAGAATAACCTGGTTGTCCTCCAGGGCCTGGAAAACCTCCTCTGTGCCCCTGGGAGAGGCAGGGAGGGAGAATTAAACATGACTACTGATGATTGCTTAGTGACACATCTTCACAGCGGTAGCTTAAGCATAGAGCAGTGTACTTGTCAGGTTTGAGATCAGCGCCAAAATTCATATGTGGTGCGATGCTGAAAGATTTGTAAATTTCTATTACCATCTTGTTGTTAATGACTAGTGGAAATATTGTGGATCAAAACTACTTGTAAAATTCAGTGAGTTTGATCCAGGTGCTTTGTTATTTGACACAGCTTGAAGTGCATTCTCATCTTGCATGGTAGGTTTGTGTAAGATATTTGCATGAGGTTCTGGTAGCTTGTAAGATCTAAATCATCAAATAATGTGGCTATTGTAGATGGGTTAGGCGTGCGATCCAATTTGTAAGCATTGCTATAGTTTGAAATGTTATTGATATATTATTTGGAGTGTTCATGGTATTCCCCATCTGAGTTTTTAATAGTTTGTAAAAAAATTTTTTCTTGTTGTTGAGGCCATTTGCCAAATAACGTCTTTATTTGTCACTGTGTTTAAAATAGTTATGTTTTAACATGTGTATGGGAAACTGTGTCTTCTTATTCATGATGTTATTCAGTTTGTGATTTATTTTGGTTAGTTGCTTTTTTATGTCATCAGATTGATTTGTAGCTGGTCTACCATTCAGTTGTGCTACTTTTTGCTCATGTTTACTGTGGGCCACTGGATGACTGTAGTCTTCACCCCCTCTGTTGAAATCAGTGCCAGTGGCTTGGGTTGCTAATTAGACTGGGACTGAGGTCTAACTATATAAATTTTATATGCTGCAGATGGCATGGACATTCCTGCTTTCACAAGCCAGGCTGTCACTCACTTACCTGACCACAAAAAAACCCACACTTGCTCCATTTTTTTCCTCATGACATGCCATTACATTGATCTATATGCAAACAAAGCGAGAATGAAACATCACCAGATGGCAGTACTGAGCTGGACTGAGCTGTGGGATCCAGTGATGGAGCTTAATAAGAAGACACAAATCTATGACCATAAGTTGGAGAGAGTTTCAGCCTGGGTTTCTGTACATTCATAACTTCTTGAACCTTTCACCCAACCCTGCCTTCAAGGTTTGCATTCTCACCTCAGTCTGTAGTGACCTTCATCTTTGTAAGGTGCTATATCCAGGAATGTTTCCTCCCATGTCTTGGTAATATGCTCCAGACCCTTAAACATCAAACAGAAAGAGTAATGTTAACAGACTTAACAAACCACTGAGAGGTGGCAAAATGATGGGGCAACATTTCTATTATTTTTCTTAATGATGCTTAATGATGACAGCGTAATTACAACATGTGTTTTTTTCTTTTTTTCACGCTACACAATAGGATTTGACTTGTATTCTTTTGTGATTCCATGTGCATTAATCTGACCCTAAAACTGCACTAACCTCTGTAAGTGTTCAGGTGGATAATAAGGAAGTATAGAGGGGCGAGGGGAAGGATTGATGTTGACAAAGGTTCAGAGGCAGACAGTTCTGCACTATGAACTGACTGTGTTGCCCAAGCAGGCCTAAAGGCATGGTGGAAGGGAGCCAGTCAGTTACACTTCTGAATGCGCTTACTAATTTCCTGGGCGAGAACCTGGCTAGAATGAAGCGATTAGAAGCTACAAAAAATGCCCACTGAGCATCAGACTAGACTGACTAGAGGAAGAAACTGGACCTGTTCTATGGAGAGCTCCTTGCTGGCGGCTCCAGAGATTTCACAGATCTTGTCAGCATACTTGTCAAGACCCAAAGATATGATCTTCTCCAGGGTGAATTCAGCACTGGTTTGGTCAAAAGAGTACTGCAGCTCTTTGCAGATCTGCTTCCAGTGCCTGAAAGAAAGGCGGCAATGAAAGAGTGGTTTATGTTACTGTCAAATTACCAAGGTCAGCTAAGGAAGCCTTCCAGGCAACTATTACCAAGTTAAGTCAAGAGCAGAATCTGTGCTTGAGTCCTAGGGAGGTTTATTCTGTGGGACTTAGGTTAGCAACATGTTAAATGTCCACCTTTTAGTCAGGCTTGTACACTCCCATGTACAACAAACCGAGCATGCATATAATTCATCATTTCTGTTATTAGTCTTCTAAATAAGGACTAAAGCATACTGTTTAACTATTTAGCAATAATTTAATTTCTGTTTCTGCCATGACTTGTACATTGTATTGTAACTAATACAAGACAATGGGATCATAGTTCAAAGATACACTGAAATGACAGGTTTCATTTGACAAATAAAGTGGTGGAAAGTAACAAGGTCCAAATACTTCGTTACTGTACTTAAGTAGTTTTTTCCGGTATCTAAGTATTTTTAGCTGTTTCAACTTTTTACAGTCACTTCGCTACATTTCAAAGCCAAATATCAACTTTTTACTTTGTTACAATCTGCACGAGACCTCGTTATATTGGTAGTAGTGTATGCAGCGCACCTCAGTGGAGCAGCAGTGAAAAACAAATGTAAAACTGGTAAAGCCAACTCGGCGCGAATCAACTTCATGCGACAGCGGCACATGCAGTGATAGAAATCAGGTCACTCTGGCACAGAGCTGGAGGCCCCCGCCTCACTCTCATGTCAAAGGTGAAAGCAAGTGTTTACAACTTTGATGAGAGGATGAAGAGGGGCTATCCTTCTAGGCACAAGAAGAGAAAAAACTCAATGAGAGGGAACTGTGGGAACAGCAGTCAGGTAAACATGTGTTCTCTCCTCTCCAGTCCTATGTAGATCGTACGTAAGCTAATGTGCAGCTGCAGAGAGTCTCGCTGTCTGTCTGTCCTGCTAAGCAGCTGAGCAGAGCAGCTCTTGGTCGGTGTTTTGGTTGCTTGCCAGACTGTGACTGAACAATGTTGAGTGAAATACAACTATTTATTACATTTGATAAACGCAGAAAGGCCACAGTGTTTATAAACTATAGCTCGGAAAGATGACCGCGTTGCACGTGGAAATGTGTTCATATACGCGTGCAAGAAATTAAACTCGCACATTTGAGCAAGAAACATCTGTGGGACCAATCCAGACAGGATGTGAGGGCACTCCTCGTACATCATTTTAAAACAAGACAGTGAAGTTTAGTTACAAATCTGGACTAATGCAAGATAGCAAGCAGTGGATTCACATCGACTATTAAAATGTTGATTAGCTGCGCAGACTGGGCAGTATGGATGCACATCTCAGTCAATAATAAGCAGCACATATTCAGCCTAGTCATTTTATAAATAGCCAGTTTGAATGGGCCTGATGTAGCTGATAACGTTAATGTATAGAAAATATCTATAATTTACAGGGGCTACGCTGAAGTTTGTCTGGATCATCAGCCAGCCCAAGCACAGTTGATCCACATCCATCCTCAGCCAGTACCAGCACAGTCCCAGTCCAAACATGCAGCTCAGAACCTAATGGAGCAGTTGCTGCTCCACCAAATGATCCAGCAGATTGGTTCTCAGTCTTATCAGACTTCACGAGGACTGAGTGCGTAGAGGTCTGTTCAAACCAACACTGGACTTTTCTAGAGGAGGTTTCTATTCAGGCTTCTTACAGAGGACTGTAGTGAGAGCATTGTGGTGTCAGGTGTGACTGTGCAGCAGCTCTGTTTTTGCACTTTGGGTCGCAGCCAGTTTGTGATCGAGTAGTAACGTAGTTGATAAGAGTTTTGCAATATAAACATCTGAAACACATTAAAACCAACTTTGCTCTGTGTGGGACTGTGCCACACGTTATGAGAGGTGCTGAAGTTAACGTATGGATTTTTGGTGAGATTGTGAATTGAGAAGTGTTTCAGTTAGTTTTGGTTTCTGCCTCCTTATCTCATCTGAACATACCCAAGTCCCAAATGGGATCTGTGTCTGTCACACAGTCTGGACATGATACTCCACACCAGTAGAGAAATAATGCAGACTTATCCTCCCACAGTACAAGAAATATTTACATGTCCTCTTGCGACTCAGTTTTTCTTATTGGGATTAACTATAAATTATAATGCTGTATTCAAACCTGTCTTGAGTGAATTTAAAAAGACAGATTGCGTTTTGAAGGATCAATAGATTTTGATGTGTAGTACTTTTACTTTTGATTATAAATATTTTTAAAATCAGGTACTTTATTCCTTTTACTTGAGTAAGTTTGTACCGGATGACTTTTACTTTTAGAAACATAGATAGACAACATAGATACTGTACCTCTCTCTCATGGCTGGGTTCCTCAGATCAGCAATGAGAGGGATGATCCGCTTGAACTGGTCAATCTTGTTCTTGGAGAAATCTACTATGCCCCACGCCTTATCCTGCAATCAGACAAATATGAGGACCTCACTACTGTGCAATTTAAATGTAAGAGCTGCTGAGGGTATATTTAGGGGAGCTGTGCATTTTGTGATATTAGAAATACATTTTGTGTTTCACATTTTATGTAAATTTACCTGTCACTGTAAAATGCATTTCAGGGAATGTGTGGATCTGAAGCTAAAAATGATGTCTGCTTAAATCTGCCAACTTATTGTATAAATTATAAACAATCTATTATAAACAAAGTGTCATTCTGTTTTCTTTCTACAGAGATCATCAAGTACATTTTCATAAACTCTGTGTGGCAGAACTGACTTTTAGTTCTCTCTGAAGTTTGTGGAGTTTTTTGAACATGTCCTGTGCTGCGCTCTCCATGCTCTCCATCCGCAGCGTTGAAAACTGACCAGCCTTCCAGATGTTCCAGTTGGCATTCCACTCCTGTGTGATTTCCCAGACCTGCTGCAGGTAGTCTATGTCCTGTACACACCATACAGATGCAAATGTGTAACAAAAATATTACAAGGTTGGCATTTGCAATAAAAATTATTCCTTTGGAATTCATTGCAACATCCTACATAACATTTATTTATTTAGCTGACGCTTTTATCCAAACTGACTTACAATTGCTATACATGTCAGAGGTTGCACGCCTCTGGAGCAACTAGGGGTTAAGTGTCTTGCTCAAGGACGGTGGATGGGTCACAGTGGGGGACTGAAACCTGGTCTCTCACACCAAAGGCATTGTCTTATCCATTGCACCATCACCACTAACACCATCCTGGTTGAATTCATCCTTGTCTCTTTGATGCATGTCATCCCCTCTTTCATATTTCCTGTCAATTTCCTACTGCTTTATGCTATCAAATACTTGTACAGCCTTCTCTTGATTAACTGCTCAGTATGTTGAATCTGTGTACAGGTTTATGGCAGGACAACAGTATGTTAGGATTATGAGCCTGGTGCTACGTCAGACCTTCTCCAGCATCCGGATGCTTTTGGCAGAGGGCTGCTCTATCTTGAAGAAGGCCAGTCCATGTAGGATGGCACTCTCTTCCTTTTTCAGAGCCTCCAGTTGACTGCGATGCCCTGCTATTTCCTTTAAGGCCAACTCTGTGCTCAGTGCGCTGTCAAATGGACCTGGATATGCACATGCAAAATCATACAAAGAAATTCACATGTCCACACACAAAAACAAAGGGAAAACATATTATACGGTGCCGTTTGTTTCTTAGTGGTCAGCAAAAAACACACACAGGTTGGTATATACATTTAGAAAATAGATATTTATATTAATATTTTTATTGCTGTCAAAGTAATATCTGTTGTTTAATCTTGTTTTCTTATACTGTATATAAACCACCACTGAGGGTCAACTATTCAATAAATGTTACAATAGAGACAATTGCTATTGTTATGTAAAATTACATATAATGTGATAGAAAGTTTAATCATATCATGCATGCAAAACAAGGTAAGGGGGAAGGAAAGATGGTAGTAGGAAATTAACAAAAATGAGTGGGAAAGGCAGAGAGGTGGTAAAGAGAAGTGAGTGATGATGATGATGATAATGATGACGTTGATGGGGCAGGAAATCAGTCATGGACATCCCTTTTTCTGTGAAAGGGAGCAGCTGTGCATTTACAAATCATCAAGTCAAGAGTAGATAATTTACTGGCTATTGGTTCTAAAGAGGCTTCATATAGACCAGTAATGGTTCAGTAAGGACAGAGGGGAAAACAGAGAGAACAACTACGGCGATAATGTATGTTGATGATAATGATAATAGATGAAAATATGTGTGAAAGAGAGAGTAAGAGAGAGAGAGTGTGTGTGTGTGTGTGTGTGTGTGTGTGTGTGTGTGTGTGTGTGTGTGTGTGTGAGACCTGTGTTGTTGAACTCCAAAACAGTGGTCTGGATCTTCTTCTTGAACTCCTCAGAGGAGAGGATAAAGCTGTTCTTGAACTTCTCCTTGTGCTTCTTCAGCATGATGTTACTGTCAATCAACACCTGTTGGAACCACACCCACTCCCCATTCAGCACCTCACGCAGATCCTGCACCTGTAGGTAAACCAAGTGTCAGAACTGGAATAATGATGATAGTTCGTTAAGGTGTAGATGTGCAGTTCCCATGAATACCAGAGAGGACAGGGTTTTGACGATGCCTGCATTCTACTGATACTCTACTGAAGATATATAATGGCCTTGTACATATTGTTATACTGTATTAGATAGATATTTGTTTTACTGAAGGTTTGGGAGAAATATTAGAAGGATGCACACACAAGGGTAAAGTCACCGTTTGTTATACACTGTACTTGTATACTGTACTATACACAGTCCTGTATTGTGTGCACTGTAGATATGTATGTATTTGTTTATTAATGAGCAAGGTGCTTACAGCCTGTTCCACTGGGACCTCATACTTGTCTAGGATAGAAAACTGATCATGGATGAGAGGAATCTGAGCCTCTGTCTTGGCCAAATCACACTGGAGAGCCTCCAAGAGCTTCAGGCTCTCATCAAGCTCCGCCAGTGTCTGGGGGGGTTGTCTCAGCCTAGACACACACATAGAAATAACAAAGAGACACATCATGTTAGGCACAATACATATCTCAAATGTTTGCAGGAAAAGGCTTCTTCTCTAGATGCAGTGGAGATCTATTCTCTCTGAAGGTGAAGTAACCTTTTAATCAAGTAACCAAATACATTCTTTTACTTGACTTCCCACCTCTTGGCGTTGTCTTGCAGTGAGGCATGAAGTCCTTTTAGGCGAGTGCTGGCCATGTGGCTAAGCAGTTGAGTGAACTTGGTTTGCCACTCATTGCAGTGCTGCACCAAGGAGGACTTGAGCAGTGAACAGTCCAGCATGACAAACCGAATGTTCAATACAGTCTCTTCCTGTTGAACACTGTTGGCCTTTAACGTGTACCTGGAGGGGATTATGGTAAACAACAACATTTAAAGAAAGTCTTGGGGAATTGAAATAAATAAAAACAAACACAATTGTAGCAAAAAGTGTCAAATGGTCCCTAGAAACGTCTTAAACAGGTCAAATGAATAATGATGTTTAGAAATGAGATTTTAGTGCACAGTGCCTGTGTATATCTGCATCAAAATCAGTGACTGGTTGGTTTTGTCTCTGGTAGCCTTGTGTAATGGAGTCCTTGTTGGTCTCCCAGATATCCCTGTATTTGTCCCAGGTCTTCAGATAGGCCCGCAGGTGGCTGGCATTGGCTGCCATCCCTGCGGCAACTGCAGCCTGAATCTTCCTTATCCCCTCGTCTTGCTCTGAATAATCAAAGAGGACAGGGTGACAAGAGTAGAAGCTTAGGCAGAAAGCTATGGTCACATACTGCATACAAAGATATATGCTTGGTAACTGCTTGGTAATCACTGTCTGGTTTAGTACATGTACAAGTAAAATGAAAGAACATGTTTTAAAAAAAAATGCTAACCTATGTTGATGTGTATGGGATTCGCCTGTGACCGTTTGCAGGAGAGAAGTTCAGGCAGTCTTTTAAATGTTGAGATGGTGTTGATGAGCTGAGGCAAAATGTTCACAATCTGAGCAAGCTTATCGAGCGACGGGGAGAACTCAACCTGTCAAAACACACGCATGAGCATAACTTTTACCCAAGATATCAAATTGCCAGCAAATAAATTGTGAATTGAAAAGAACTGTTGCCAGAACTGTTTACATGTGTTAAAGGTGACTTATTATGCTCATTTTCAGCTCTATATTTTTAGTCTGGGATTCCACTAAAGTAGCTTTGCATTAATCACAGTTCATAAAATACTTATTTATCTTACACTGGCCCTTTATGCAGCCCCTCACAGACACTGAACAACCTCCAAAAACTCAAAGTAAAGAGTAGTCCTGAGTAGAGCAGTCAAGTAGCCAGACTTATCTGCACACATACTTTTAGAGCTTTGCCATGCCTGGAGAAAGTGTTTTGGGCAGAACAATCAAATACTGAGATTTTGAGAAGGTGGATGGATGTACTTCGGTCTGTGCCTGAAGTTGATTATGAGCTAGGGCTGTACATAATAATTATTTTTCAAGTCGATTAATCTAAAGACTAATTTTGTGAATTCTAAAGAAAAAAAGTTAACTACTACTCGATTAACATAGCCCACCAATTTATCCAAAATAAATAATAAAAACATGTCCAATCAATAAATCAATATTTTATTCAATCATCCTGATGAAGCACATTAGAATAAGGACAATAGTAGCATAACTAAAAATTAATCCAATTTCCACATTACTGACGTGCTGTGATAATAACATTAACTGACACTAACTAGGCTACTTTACTTAAAACTTTAAATGTTTCTGACATGGATTTATTTCAATATTAAGTAATGCAGTATGATAATCTAATTTATTTCTGCATCAGCATGGGGCAAAGAAAACTGAAACCATTACATAAGACAGATTGTCTTATGTCACAGATTGTCTGTAATGTTGATTCAGCTGTTTTCTCGCTCATATGTGGCTGTTAAATAAACAGAGAAAATATGAAATGGCCGAATATTAGATGAGACACTGTGTAACCTTACGTTACCATGACAGCAACGGGGCAGAAATTTCTTTTAACATGAATGCGATGAAGAAATACTTAGAAAATACATTTTAACAGACTACGTGTCCTCGTGTTGATAATGTTTGTGTGGAGACAGAAAGTAAACAAGATTTTCAGTGCTGCTGTCAGTGCTCCAGGATACTTTCACTTCACGTGTTCATGCTGCTTCACATATTCGTGGACAGCAGTTGTGCTGCAGTGAAGCTCACGGAGCGAGCGCCACGTTGTTGGGTGTCTGTCTAGAATACTCCCAAACTCTTGCAGCTGGAGCTTGTCTGGGAATCCCACTTATACATGTGTACCTGTGTGGGTGTTTTAGTGTGTTGTCACAGTCGCATGTGGTATTTTGACCTATTCCTTGATTGCTGAAAGTTAAGTAAGCAGGTCTTATCTAATCGGAGCCTGTCATAGGAGAGATGTCACAGGGAAGAAAAGAAGAGAGAAGAAGAGGAAGGAAATGCCAGAAAGTCGGCACGTTCCAAAGGAACACTTTTGTTAAGACAATGATGGATATTAAATAATAACTCACATCATTTTTTGTTTAATTTCTGTCCCAACAAGTCAGATTAAGGAAAGACCTAAATCTTTTCTCTTGCATTGGCAACCAAAGGCACTGAATATATATTGTGGCATGTTTGTAGCTGGTTTAGCCGTGAAGCTAATGAATTCCCCTAAACATAACAGCAAAACATTTCTCAAGTAATACATATTCCATGAATGAGAGAGTGAAAGATAGAACCACTCACTCTGCATGTGTGCATAAGTTTATGCATGTGTTCTTTGCTGTTTGATGTGTGCATGGGAATCTCACTTTGATTCTGATGGGGGGACCAGCACATAAACTAGCAGCGCAATGAGAGGCGGAACTAGTGTGTGTTTGTCCGAATAAGAATAAGACTAGTTTCCTACATCAGTGAGTAGATACCAGTTTATGTGATACATTTGTGCTGAGCATGAAACATATGTGGACATTGTGATCATCATATGACCTAATAGGATTAAGAAAGGTTGCTGGTACCTTTGGTGTGGTTTGGGGAGTTGCCTGGCGCAGTGCTACAAGGACTTTGAACAAAGGATTGGGCGATGTCTTGCTGTCTCCATTGATGGCCCTGGATAGCTTCTTCATGGAGTGTTTGATGTTGCTCCTAAGAGCTTCCTCTACCATGTGATCCACCTTCTCTGTGTAGGTCACCCAGTGTTCATGGACCTTAATTAAACACAAAAATAGCACATTTTTTAAATTTTATTTAATTTTATGTTTAATCACCAGTCAAACAATTTGTGTGGGTCAATACTTTGCTATTTATCCAGTATTTTTTGACTTACAGATCTCCAGAAAATGAACTTAATGACTGACCACTTAAAAACTGCAAGTGAAAAGTCTTCTCTATTCTCTAAGCTTCTCCCTCAACCTTGCATGGTTACAGGATAACAAGTCTAAAAATAACAACCTTATGACTGTGCCAGATTATATTTTCTAAAAGAACAGGAACATTTCTGATGGAATGCTACCAATACTGAATGAAGAACAAAGCACAGACCTCAGGTCCATCATCAGAGAAGTTGTTATGGATGCGAGTCATGATATCGGCAATATCCTGGTGTGCTGAGTGCAATATTTGGAGCAGGCTCTGCTGGTGAGCCTTCTGTTCATCCTCAAACTCCAGGTTCCTAAGAATTACAACAGGAGAAACACCAAAGATGCAACCAACAAAGGAAATGAACGTACATCACTTGAAAACAAGGTACAGTTAAGATGCAACCCATGTGAATTGCTTCAGACAAGGTCAAGATGTGGAGACACTTGCAGCTGCTAGCAAGTTTTCTTGTCATTTACCTCTATATCTAAACTGAGGGAAAGGCGATTTCAAAGACTGACAGTCAAAAAATAAGCCAGGTCTCCACTGAGTACAAAAATAAGCAAAATCATCATGTTAAATGATCATCAATCGAGAAAAAAAATTGCAAATCAAATACGCATTTTAAATATATAAATTCAATATTGAATGTATGAATCTTGTCATCAGAAGTGGCATAAAATATACTAAATAATTTCTGTGCACTTTGTGTTTTTTATTTTGTGTTTTTACCGAATTAGGCATTCTATGCAATCACACATCAGGAAGTAATCACATATCTGTCATTACCTGTACACAGTCTTTCCATCCAGTTTAACCAGCAATGTTTCACTCATCTGTCGACAAAGGTTGGAGATGGATAGATTGGATACTTTGTATCCATCAACCATCAATTGGACCTGGATTATTATTAAAAGGAGAGAAAAAGTGAATACAGTCACAATATACTTAAGATGTGTCCATATAAGTAAGAAGTGAACTGTGCGTAACAACCTTGTTAACATGAAGAAGACAGTCACGGATGAAGACATTAGAAGCTCCTTTAGACAGCCACAGAAGCTTGGTCAGCCCTGGCTGAATCTTCTTATCCAAGAAACGAATTCGCTCCCGAAACAGACCCAACTCGTCAGGAGACAGCACACCTATGATCCTGACACACGCACACAGATGATAAGAGTATTAAGTATATATTAGTGTGTTTCGTTTGCTGGGTGAGTACTACTGGAGCAGGCAAAATCATCATACAGCGACAACAAATTTCAGTGTGTGTGTGTTGTGAATTTGTCAATGTGAGTGTTGATGTGTGTTTTTAATTGTAAAGTCTCATATCGACAGCTAAGCAGGAAAAATTCTAATGCTTGATAGAAAAAGGCTGACAGACAGTATTTGTTGCCGGCTTTGAATTTTTTTATAATGCTGTAAAAAAGGCAGTATGTAGGGTGGTCTGTCCTACATTGGAGTTCTAAACCTGAGGGCAGGAGTCTTTGTGTCTGGGTTATGTATTGCTCTGTGTGATATGATGAACAAAAAAATTCAATGACCAAATTGCAATAGCAATCAAAGGAAAATAAGGACTCCCTACTCAGCCTTTACAATAAAATTATATTAATTATATTAAAATTGATTAATTGCCCACATCTGCAAAAATCCTGTGCCACACCCCATACAGACACTTCACACACAAAGTTACTGTGGCTGCTGCATTGTTCCTATTTTGATAATGTCATTTTAATTTGATTGGAAGTGTACCAATTACAGAAAAAGATAACAGTACAATATCTACCCCAACATAGAATCAGATGACACAAACGACATAACCATATATAAGGGCCGTGAAATTAGAAATCATTGTCCAGTGTTGCATGCATGTTTGTTCCCCTGTGTGTGTGTGTGTGTGTGTGTGTGTATGTGTGTGTGTGAAACCTGTTATAGTCCCTGATCAGCAGCAGTGATCTCTCCCGCAGGCCTCTGAGATCTTCCCTGTCCTGGTAAATGTCAGACACACACTGGGGGATCTCAAACTTCAGTCGATCCCAGTAGTGGATCTCAGAGAACAGGATCAAAAGGTTACTGGAAAAGAAAACAGAAACTTTTAAACAGAAAATTAATAATGAACACATGTATGTGTGCACACGTTTTGTGTTTGTGCCTTATTGTATAGTGTCCACATTAATAAGTTGTGTAAGAACATACTGTATCTCCTTATCCAACTAATGGTGAGAGTGTATCTATACCTCTAGATGCAGCGTTAACACAGTGTTACAAGTACACCAGCATACAGCTTAACACATGCTTAACACATGCGTGAATGTGTTGTTTCATGTGAATGGCTTGTTTCTTTTGTGTGTAACCCACTTGTCAAAGTTGATGTCCAGCTTGGATGTCTTGTCTTTGCAGTGCACCATGAGCGGCTGCTCCAGTCTCTTGAGGAACTGTCCATCCAGGTTCTGGCTCCATTCACTGAAGTTCTTCCTCACCATCTCATCCAAAATCTGGACCAGCTGGTCATTGGTGTAAATTACCTGTTTGCAGCTGTTTGACTCAGGCATGAAGTGGGCCTTCTGAAGTAACTGGAGGGGAAGGAAAAGGGACAAAAGAGGAAGAAGTCAAGGAAGGAGGGTTCACCTAAACCATGAATAATGGATGTTAAAATTCAACCAAAGCAGAACTAGTATGGACAGAGATCCCACTACAGTAGTTTACTTTGCTCACTGCTGATGGACTGAGACTAAAAGAAATAAATTACCGTGTAATCTAATGGACTCACCTCCATGGGTCTCTGTAAGCGATGTCTTAGGGCCCTCACCCAGTGGGCTTTGCCTGCCATCTGTGGCATATGGTCAGGATAACACCTTTTCCTCTGGTTCAGCTCCTTGTTAACCATTTTGAACTCCTGGTTAAAGATGTTGTACACTTCCTCCACCTTCTCTTCTATTGTGAGCTTAATGGGCTGGGATGGTGTAGATTGGATGGTAGACAACGAGTAGATGAATTGTAAGAGAAGAAAAGAGGACAGGTGAAGAACAGGAAAGGAGAGTTTGAGCAACTTACACTAATGGCCTTTGCACACCAAGTTCATATTTGTCATTGCACATTTAAAAAAATACAACCTCACATTGTGTCAGTCACATTTATACAGTCTGAAACGTATGCCATCAAAGTTTTCAGAACAGGTTCAATTTTCTGCCTTTTTTCCTGACAGCCTATACTTTAAAGAGGTGAGATAATAATATTCAGGTGGATGATGATGATTATGAGGAGGAGGAGGAGGAGGAGGAGGATGAAATAGAGGAAGAAGACAGAACACAGACAGAGAGGGAGAGCAAAAATGTGGAGACTAAGAGGGAGGACAGCTCAGCCCTTTCAGGAAGCCATGGTGCCAAAAATAAGACATGGGCAGACATTGGCGACAGTATCAGGAGTTTCCTCCAGTGGAGAGAAACGAAGGAGGAAAGACAGGGAGTGAGAGACAAAGCGACACCAGCGTCGGGATCTGCAGAAAGATGTTACCCTCACTGCTTGACAACTCCATTATGTTTCACATTGTATTGTATTTACAATGAATACAGCATCTAGAATCAGATGACAGATTTAAAAATGCATACGACGAAAATGGGCTTGTTGTGCAAAGGCCTTAAGACCTGAGACAAATTTGAGGGTTCTCAAAGAGATCTAAATATTGCATAGGGACAAACTAAACACAAAGCCTAATATGGGAAGTCATTTTGCCCTCAACCAATTAAAGGACTTGAATGTACTATACGTGTATGTGTGAGAGACACCTCTTGAGCAGACATAGGCCTAAAAATGTCCAGTAGGCGAAGTCCTTCCTCCACTGTGTTCACCGTCTTAAACACTGAACTGATCAGGTTCTGCATCATCATTTTCAGATCCTTTACCAATGCACGAAACCTGTTTGAACACACAAACCCCAGAAAATATCCACACATTAAAAACACATGATGATCAGCTGATGAATGAATGATTTGTGACTTCTTATATTTTGTATTTTGTCTGACCTGTTGAATTCATTGCACCATCTTGTGTTCTCGACATCAAGGATGCCCTCCCCAACAGAACGCAGGTTCTGTAGGCCACGGTGGAAGTTGTTTTCTATCTCCAGAAGCGAGTGGGTGAACTCTGGTCCCTGGTAACCACTGAAGCATGGCAATGCTCTCTGCTGACCATCCTCCCAACGGGCAAGCTGATGCTGGCAGTCACATACCTGAGAGAAGCCAACAATACATACTGAGGCAATACCTATGAAAACGTTTTTGTGAACTTAGAGTACGTGATGAAGACATAATTTATTGGAGGTCACGTCCCATTGATTTATAGACGATGATAGGATGATGAACAAAATGTGAAAAGAAAGCGACCAAAAGCTAACCCTCACAGTATTCTGTATTTTTCTCTGTTTTTATTTCTATATCTCTGTTCAAATCACAATGAGAAAAAAAACAAACTGTATCACATTCAATTTGACATTTCCTGTTGTGCTCCTAATGTGACACCTGTAGCAATGCAACCTCACTCATATTAGAAATCATAATACATGTATGTAAATACAACACAAGATCTGTCATGATATTTGAGGAAAGATGTTGTAATGGATATGTTCAGCGAAGAATCTGTGATTGTAGACTGCATCATTGTTTTGACTGTCTGTGGAAGCACAACTCAAAGTGACATAAATGGCGAGTAAAATGCCAACACAAAGTAGTCTTTAAAGAAGCTGAAGACTCAGATAAAGAAAGTAGCTGTGAATGGATCCATTTTAGAAGCCACTATAAATGTTGGTACACACCATGTATAAACTTCTGCATGTCAATGTTGTGTTTATTCTCTTTAGTATTGTTCTTTTACACAGGAAGATTAACATGACGTGATTTATTGACAACAATAAAAAGCATTATTTACAGGCAGCATCAAGTGGATCTTCAACATAAGGGACGCCTGCATTTGCTTCAGCATTTGCTTTGCGGGGGTGGTCGCTTGGTCTGACATGGATTTCAACAGCATGAATTTACAGAGCTGTAGTGTGCAGATGTCTGTCAGACATTTGTTAATGTCTGTGTATGTATGAGTGAGAGAAAACAGTCACCTCAAGCAGGTCTCTGAACCTCTGAATGAAAGCATCAATCACCACAAAAAAACTGGTTTGGTCCAGGACCCAGCCTTTTGTAGAACACCTGATGGAAAAACAGAGAGGGAATGAGAGGTGGACAGAGAAAGGGGGAAGGGGCAGAGAGCCAGAAACGAGAGAATTTAAGATTTAGGGGGAACCCAGATGACAATGTGTTGTGTCTCCACACAGGTGAGATTTCTCCTACTTGTGGTGAATCTGTGAGGCCTGCAGGTAAATTTCCTTCCAGGACAGGCAACACTGGATGCAGTCGTTGAGGTTTTGCTTGCTGGATAACACATGGCCCTTGAAGATCCTGTCCAGAGAGATGCTTTGGAAGCACAGGCGGATGATCTCATTAGTCATCTGCAACACACCAGAAAAAAAACAAATAATAAGTAATGGTAGACCAAGTTACACACTCATAGCCACATTTGTTACTGTATATGTTCAAACTATGAGGTATAAGGTCACGTTTACACAATACCTACATGACTACATAGTAAATTTTGTTTTTGAGTCTGCACATTGTTTGCTGTGACCTTCCTTGTCCTTTTTAGCAACCAGCAAATCCGTCCACCATTGAGGCTAATAACATTCATAAGGTTTACCCCCAAGATCGAAAAATCCAGCTGCCTGCAAAAATCTTTGCTGAAATCTTTCTTTCTAACCACATGTCACTTTTTCACTCTTTCTTGGTAAAACACCAGACATGGTAACATTTATCTATGACAAATGTGGAGGAGGCAAAGGATATATGACTGCTTGTAATACTGTTGTAAACAAAAAGAGTGGTGAGTAAAGCAGACACACTCTATTTTCTCTCCCTTCTCTTTGGTATTAGCAGGAAACGCCCCAGACACTTTATATGGAGCACCATTGCAGGAGTGAGAGAGAGAGAGAGAGTGCAAAGATGAAGACGATGAGGAAAATGTTGACCAAACGATAGTGGGTCATAACATAATTATTTGAGGTTAAATATTTCCCCATGGTCTGCGTACCTGTCAGCTGAAATTAAAAGAGCTTGGGAAAATGATCAGGCCTTTTAATTCTTAGGGTATTGTAACCCAGGATGAGTGGGAGTGGGCTTCAGTGACGACGATAACTTACCAGAACAAGACAAAGTAATTCAAGTGATGAGCTGATCTACAACTGAAAGGACATTCTGACAGTGAAAGGTTATCTGTAAATGCTGTTCCAAGATTGCTTGTGTGAAGGAACATGAAGTAGCACATCTATTAGCTGTCTACAAAACAGCTGTTAGAAATATGAAAGGCGGATTGCAGCATGTGTCTCATGCAGGTACCTTGCGGAAGAGGCTGGTGATCCTCTCACTGGTGTTGTAGTAGTCAGATTTGACCCAGATGATGCGAATGAGACTGACAATGTGTCGTAGCTTGGGAGCAACTTGGCTAGGCTTGAGCTGGGCAAGCTCTTCACATGGCTCCTTCAGTATGGACAAGTAGGTCAGGTTTGATCGGGCCTGCAGAGAGCAGTCCTGGGCAACACACACACACAAAGGAAATTTGATAATATTATCATGCGTATTGTTATTTTTATAATTATATTGCTTCAGTCAAGTTTACAAAAGATTTCATGCCAACATTTTCCAACTTTCTAGCTAGGAAGCGAGTGGGTTGCACAGATGCAATAATGTTCCAATAATGAGCAGCACCAGTGAGTAACACTACAGTCTGTGAGTAAGAAATGATGAAGAGTACTGAGTAAAATAGAATTCTACCATACTCCATCCGAGATTGCATATTTTTGGTGGCACAGAACAACAACATATTGCAACAGTATTGTATTCTAATGTAAAGGTGTACATATACATTTGATGTTAAAAGATGATTTTAGACTTCCTTACCTGTATTTCCTTGGCCAGTTTGCAGAAGCGCTGTACATAAAGAGACTTAAAGAGCTGCAGGATGTCTTGGATGTGCCTGACCCCTGGCTTTTGCAGCTGCTGGCTAATGTCCAACAACTTGGCAGAGCGACTCTTCCAGAAGGTTATCTCCTGCAGCGGGCCACTGTTGTCCCTCATTTTCATTACTTCTTGGGCATTCAGCAGCTCCTTGATCTGATCTGTCCAGTGGATCATAACGGCTAAAAAGGGGAACAACAAGTGAGTGGAAGAAGAAATACAAGGTAGGGAGAAATAAAGATGAGAGGAAATACAAAGAGTCAGAACAGCAAAAAGGAAAGGACGCACGGATGCCGAGAGCAATGGCTGGAATGATGTGAAAACCACTAAGTATGACAAGGAAATGTTTGGATATAAGCATTTGAATATGAGGAGAAAAAGGAATCATAGGAAGAAATTGAAAAAGAAAGATAATGGGAGGACAAAGAGTAGAATGACTGATGCAAGTGAAAGGTTATGCACCCATGGCTTCATTAAATAAAATCTAAAAAATAAAATCAGTCTGAGGCAGAAAGCCGATGCTGCAGTGTCGGTGTTGTCTTGAGCAGAATCTCATACACCAGAAGTCTGTGAGGATGACTTTTAGACACAGACCCCATTGAAACAGATGGAAAGAGAAGGACGCCCACACTCAGACATACAGAAATACAGAGCTCCATAGGCTTACTCTCCATTCTTTGTACCAGCTTCTTGTCCTTGCTGGCATCCTTGGGGTTGTACTGGAGGCCTTCCATTGGGATGTATAGAACTGTGTTGCCCAACTTCTTGTACATATCGTCTGTTCACAATAAAGGTATATAAAATATTACATTTCAGCACATGTATTTGTGGCTCAGTGAAAATTTAAGCAAATTATGACTGCCATCCTGTGCACACTGCACCAGTTGAAGCCAAATGGGACATGTGTCTTGTACTTTTCATCATTTCCTCTGCACCTTCCTGCCATAGACTGCAACTTGTATACCAGGGCCTAAAAATGTATTTCTCCACTATTTATATACATATACTGTAAACCCATCATTTGCAGTCATAGAGCTGCTTCAATGTAACTTAATCAAAACTTCTGGCTTCACCAGAGAGCGGTAGGTGTGGACTGACTAATGCTTGCATTGTAAAATAAGAAAACGTTATTAACGTAATTATCTGCTCTTTGTCTTATCATCTGGAAAATAGTAAGTTTCCCTTCTGTGGAGGAACAGTTTTTGTACTGCCTGTAAATAGAAACCAGGAAAAACTATGAAATCCATTTATCCTTTCCACACCAAGGGAAAACCGGCCACAATTTTAAAGTTACTGTCCTTGGATCCAGCTGCTCTTTCTCAGATATTGGCAAACCACATCCCAGGCTATAGGCTGACTAATTCCAGAAAATACCAAATCGATTGGTCTAGTATTTAATGGAAAGATGTATTTTACTTTCAACTATGCTGCATGAGAAGCTGTTTTCATTTAAACTCTGGGCCTTCACTGATAATTGTAGATGAAGTTCACAAGACAAAGCAAATGTATGGGGTCACATATTTACAAGCAAAATGTGCCTCATTTTGTCTTTGTATAAAGTAAAACATTTGTAGAAATCTTTCTGTTATGTGAGGCAGAGAGTGAGGGACGTCTAAAATGCCTCGAAGGTGCTCCACAAACACTGCCAGTGTAGATAGCACTTCAATGGCTTTTATAGATATACAGTATAAGTCATAGTGAGGAAGCCGAAAATACAGAAGTCAAGAAAATGTACCTGTCATATATTGGATTAAAAATGTCATGTGTCTAGTGAAACAGGAAGTAATGGGAGAGATAGGAGGAAGGAGGGGCTGTAATGATTTGTGTTCAGAAAATAAAGCAAGTAAACGCAGAAGCTCCATGTGGTGATTAAATTCAGGATGCAAATTCTAATTCACTATTAAGATAGGTACAGTATCACACCTGTGAGGCTGGCAAGGTAGCAGTGCATGTTGTTGCTATAGTTTTCCTTGATGTTCCTTTCCCTGTAGGTGCTGAGGGCAACCGGGGGGGCATGCAAACAGGTCATGTCATAAAGAAGACTCCGGGTGGTGTTGCCCCGCACTGTGCCAAACTGTACAGCAGCATCGAACGTCTCTGCTGTGATTATGGCTCCTGGCAGGCGACTAAAATAGGACAGCTGCTCTTCCACCTGTCCCTATAAAATAATTTTTAGGTGTGGTGGTGAAGAGAGATAGAAAAATAGTGAGAGTTTAATTAAAAAATGAAACATACCATAAAGAAGAAGAGGAGAGCACTTCAGCTTTTCATGCAAGGTGGACAATGATGCTTTTGAGGAACAAAAGCATTCAAACACCTCTCTCTGACAGGACAATGCAAGTACCTGCATATTAAACTAATTCAAATTAGGATTGAAAGTGGAGAGCAAACTTTGCTTTACCTGTAAGGGCATAGAGCACTCCACCCGCAGCTTGATGTAGGTGTCCACGTAAACCACAATGGTTGTGATATCGGTGTCCACAATAAACTGATCCAAAGCCCTCTCATTCTCCTCTGTCCACAACTCTTCAGATACACCAGAAAAAGCCACACAACGGATAAACAACTTCCAGTGGATGGAGAGTTATGGGTCCAATGAGAAGAAAAAGGGAGGGAAAGCAAAAAGTGGTTACTTGTTGGGATAATGGAAGGGTAAAAAGTTACAAAATTACAATCAATGGCCCATATTTACCAGACGAATGTGAGAGTATTCCTCTCCCATTTCTTTCAAAGCTTCCTCAAAGCTTTCTTCTTTCACTGTGGTTACTGAAGCACATTATCACACAGAGAGACAAACACAAGATACACTGAAATGCAATATTGAGACACAACTGTATAATTTTAAACTTTAACTTAACATAACTCTGGCCAGTTGTTTGCCTAAAAAAGACTAATTATAAATTATTATTTTCATAGTTTTTTGCACAACATATTAATTTATTGATTTTACACTTGTAGCTTTCCAAGCAGGTAACACTTATTTACAATATGTCCAAATTAGTAAGTCAACTTTTGTATCTAGATTGGATAACCTAATGTTACCATTAACGTTAGAGGAAACGCTTAAAATAGTGTTACGTTAGCTTTAGCCAACTGGCTAGCAAACTTTAACAACTAAGTTAACGTCATTACGCACCCTCGTGTGAAGCGCATTCGTTATGTCCCCACGACCTGAAATACTCGACAACGGCAGCAGTTCAAGTATTTTTTCTTATGTTTACGGTCCGATACAACAAACGTATACGGGTAAAAATATTAAACTAATAATAATTCTTGCTGTGGCTACTACTTCCTAAAACCTACAGTGCTGTGGCTGTGTCTCCATGGCAACGTTTGGTTGCCTGGGTAACCCCAGGCGTGACACCAGCTCGTTAAGGAGCACGAGCGTCGTAGTTTAATGGTGCAGTAGTGGTTATGTTTTTAAGGACGTTTTCAACAATGATCGAGTTATTATATATATATATATATATATATATATATAAATCTATATAAATCTATATATACTTTAGATTTTAGGTTGCCTACTGCGTGTTCTTTTTGTAGGCTTAAAAAACCGGCAGGTGTCCTTTTTAATAAAGCATTTTAATAGGCTAGGCAAGGCTATAACGTTGCTGGATACCGCAACAGGACTTGTTCAGTTCACACAACACAAAAAATACATCAGCCTACCTAAATCAAGCATATGGCCTGTATAATAAGCCTAGCCTATTATACAGGCCATATTTATAGCTGCAGAATTGGCTTTTTATCAAACGAGAACATTTTGTGTATATCTTGTCATGAGGCATACTCATTTTCATCAACCTTATTTTTCTTTTGTTTGTCATAAGGTTTTACGACATCTTCAGGTATAGGCTACAAACTCACAAACTATCTGAAGACCACGCTGAAGAAAATACCATCTAAAACATAAATGCACCTGCCACAGAAGACATTTGTGTCTCTTTATCCTCCCAGCAAGCCAGTAGCCTACTGTATTTCTAAACCCCTGTAAATGGACAGAACATGTGAGGACTTTTTAATTTGTCAAAGTAGTCCTCTGCAGTGCCTTTGATATATAGCTTACGTTTTATAGCTTAGCCTATAAGAATAAAAAAAATATGTTATTGAACTATGTTGTTAATGCATACAAAGTAGGCCACATATTTCCCCATGTGCTGCTGACATTCCCCGGGCCTTGATCCAAGCCCAGCAAAGCCAGAAGCTGTAGTCTACTACTCTGTGGTCGACCCCATGCTGCAGTGTGTTTGTATGTCACAATGATGAGAAGTGCTTGTAATGTAATTTGAAAAAACAAAAGACATAGATTTGAATGCTTATGGGGCTTAGCAAAAATGAGCCTAAGTTACTGATTTAATAGGCTGATTTGATTCTGAATGTCACTGTTCACAGTTCACTCTGAAATCACATGTAAAAAAGGAAAAACAGTAAACACAATACAACAGAAGAGAACAACATGTTTGCTTAACAATATATTTTATTAAGAAATTTACCACATAAACTCAATCAAATTTTCAAAACAAATACGCTATTCTCAGAAGCCTACGCCGAGTCCACATATATATGTACATTATACATTATAAAAAGATAAATCTTTAATTAAGTCAGTTGAATTTTAGTTATCCCCGCCCTGCAGAAGTTTGCGTTTGCTGACATCTTTCTGCAGTCAAAGTCAAACTTTGCCAAACAAAAGTTGTCCTAGGTCGCCATCCAGTGGTAGAAAGGCTTCAATGCTGCAGGGACACAAAGGGGGAAAAGTGTTTGGGGGAAAAAGTAAATACATTCTCGCACCGACGAACAGCCATTTGATTCTGTTAGCATATACTGTAGCCTATGCGTAAATTAAAGTTGAATATTTAATATTTACCTGATTTATTGGTAGGCTATAAGGGATCTTATGGAAAGCTTTAATAATTTGTGTTATCACGAAATCCAGACTTAGCTTCCACTAACAAAAATCTTCAAGAGCTGGAGAAAACAGACAAAAATAAGTTCACAATTGTTTATATAGAGATAAAGTTTTGCAAAAGTTTACACTGTATTTAATCAAGTAGCCTACAGTTAATTGGACTGTTAAATGTTCAAATCAAGAAACAAAACTAGGCAGTCCTTTTATGATAGCATGTTGTTTCTGTTCTGCTTCAGATAAACTATCTTACCTAAATCTGCTGGGGAGGTGCCGCGCTGACTCTCGCTGTTAAAACAGTGTAATAGTGGGAAATCCGCAAAGCTGTCCATCTTCTTTCACAGCAACAGATGCAGCCCCCTAAAAGCCCTCTCCCCAAAAAACATGAAGCCCCGTTCAACATCCATAACGCACACGTCGCCACGGGTAGCACTGTGCACAGATCACAACCCAGGCTGAGAAAATGGTGCGTGTGTTCGCCCATGTGCAAGGCATGACGGATGGTCATCACTGATCTTGCAAATCTACACAGTCATATCGCCTTTCTAATTGATGACACAGCTCATCAAGAAAAAAGAAAAAAGTAGGCGAGCCCATAGGCTTCCATAACAAAACAGCAAAGCTAATCGCCTAATTTAGTAGGCAACTTATCGATGTATGTTTCCACAATCACACAGTAATCTAAACATTCCTCACAGAGGGATGGTCCACCGCGGTTAGAGCCATTCAACAGTCGTTGAAAACTTCCTATTCTGTTGAAACGCAGACTGTTACATTTGACCACATTGTACTGCCCTGTACATTCCTGCCCCTCCCACTCATGTTTTCCATGGCGTTATCTCTCTTCTCAAACAGGTTAATTTTGGGTCTAAGACATTAACTGCCTTGTCATTAACTGTGTTTTGTCACTGGCAAACACACTATATGTACAACTTGTGAAAATACCATATTCGGTGGAGACCTTGACAATAGGGTCTAGAGTCACTTAGAAGGCAGAAGTTGTTTTTTTGATGGTTTCTGGAAATCTCACTATCATTTCCCTAGAAACTGAAGACTAGAGCCAGAGCAATGCAAGTAAAATTGGTTCAAATCGTAAAGCACAATGCAAATCATCCATCCACCATTGTGTCCCTGAGCAAGACACTTAACCCCTCGTTGCTCCAGAGGCGTGCGACCTCTGATATGTATAGCAATTGTAAGTCGCTTTGGATAAAAGCGTCAGCTAAATTAATAAATGTAAATGTAAATGTAAATCCATCCATCCAAAGCAACTATTAATTTGGCTCCTAGGTGTGCCTGAGAGTGATGTCAGGGGGTGGCCAGCAAACTGCTGATTGGTTTAACTTCAGTGATACACCACTCAGTAGGAGGCAGTGAAATAATGTATTTCAGACTTACTTTTCTGACCCTATTTTTCCATTGAAGTTACAGACAGCATTTGCAAACAGGCGTCTACAGGTCTGCAGAGGTTTGTTATATGAAAAAGTGTGTAACTTTATTGGCTCTGATTGAATCACTGTTTACTAATTGCTCATATATTCTTTCAAAAACTAGGATATTTTAGATGAACCTGTTTTAGAGGTTTAAGCAGATGGGAGGAATTGACTTCCAATGACCTAAAAAAATAAAACCTAAAAAACCCATGGACTGGGAAAGGGAAAACTATGCACTTGCAACTATGCACAACAACTATAGCACTTTTTGTGGCATATTTGCCATACAATATTCTTATACCAGGACACACAATTCATGTTCACTTGTTTCAAATGACACTTAATTACTGCCATATTAAAAATAACACATCTCGAATGTTTCCACCCACACCACATGTACATTCATATTAATTTCAGCCCCTCCATCTCCCAGCTAGCCACATACCCACACGCACAGACCTGAGTCTGATAAAGAGGATCTTAAACCCTGAGGAAGTCTGTGTTCAGTTTTTCAGGGGACAATCCTTACGTCTGAATACAACTTTAAACTCAGGTCCCCCTCCTTTCTGGTTCCACTCTCTCATTACTGGATCATTCTTCCTCCTGGCCTCACTTTCTCCAGGGTCCTCTTGTTTTTGTCTCCCTCCCTTTCAGGAGATTTTTCCAGTGGGGAAGTCCGGGGCCTTCTCCCTCACAACGCTGCCCGACTCCAAATGCCTCGTCTACAAAGCTTCATTAGAATTCATTAGTTTGAATAGGTTCATTTCTCCTTCAGTCGCTCCCTCCCTCTGTCGTCTCTTTCAGCTTGGGGGAAATGTGTATCAGCAGATAGAAATATCCTTTACCTCACATTAATTAATTGCATTGTTTGCTTGTGTGTTTCTCACTGTGTGCACGTTTGTGTGCATCTGAGTGTGTTAAATCAAGCAAAGGAAAACATTCCTCAGTGGTTCCGATATTTAAAATGACCAGAAACAGCATTGTTCCTCTTGACATCAAGAGGTGGAAATAAAAAATGATGGTGTGAGAGTTTTTAATAGAGGTGTGCAGGTATGCTTACACAGGACTGGATAGATGCACTGCCTGGACAGAGGATCCATGAAAATATTAGATGCATACATGTGTGGACTAGAGGGATGAAAGCCCCTGTGTATGCAATACAGCCACAGTGGTTGTGCCATATAACCACTGAACACACAAAACACACACACACACACACATACAGCAAAGCCTTGTGAAGAAACCAGATACAAAATGGCCGGAGACAGAGCGGCAGACAGGCCAAAATTAAAGCCATGAGTCTGTGAGCTCAGAACTAATGACAGGCTGCCATGCCAAGGAGGGGCGGAGAAGACAGGGATGAAGGGATGGAGGGATAAATAAGCAGGACAGAGAGTCTATGAGGGGCTGCTGTTGCTGCTTAGACCAGATGAGGTCGAAGAAATACAGCATCACTTAGTAAAATGAGAAAAGATGGGGGGATGGATGAGAGCCACAAATAGAAAGACATTTTAAAAAGACAGAGGAGCAGAGAGTCATCTAGTTTAGAATTGGTCGGTAGAATAGAGAAGCTCAGCTGGAGACAGCAGCCCTAATAGCTGTCCAATACTCCTATAAAAGGAAATAAATACTAGGATGCACATACAGTACATCCAGCAGTAATAAGCCTCTGGCTAGAGCACAATGAGCTCAGGGTCTTTTTAGGAAAGTGGAGCAGGCCTTGGAAGGTTTACTTTGTTTATTACACTACGATTAGCCCACAGACGCAGGGTTTGTCAAGCCACCGAGGGCCAAAGTATGCTCCACCTGATGAATAAGGTCCTCACAAATACACGGACGCTCACGGACACACAAACATACACATGCATCTGTGTACATGCTCCCATGCACAGCACATAATGAGGACAGAATCAGACACTTGAAAACAAACACGGGCTGCCCTGAATGACCCCTGCACAAACACACTAACAAACACACACACACACACACACACACACACATTCCACTGACTCATACACTACACTACACCACACACACACACACACACACACACACACACACACACACACACACACACACACAAACTTGTAGAAAGAATCTTTTCCAGCCCCCTGACCCAGTCTGACAGCACCCTGTGTTCTCTCCCCACTGTAAAGAGGTCCAGTGATAACGAAGCCAGAATGAAGTGTTCGGACAGAATTACAGCTGGAATGCTGCCAGAGGACCATCACTGTGTGTGTGGTGTGTGTAGGTGTGGTTGGACAGAGGAGAACAATAGGTGTGTGTCTGTGCAGCCAGGCAGAGTGATGAATAAATACACCTTTAATAACAGATCAGTGAGTCAGCACAGGGCCAGACCTGCAGCTGTTTGACTGGCTGGAGGGAGCAGAATGGTGAATAGTAATTACTGTTGATCAGATCACAATCACAGAGATCAATACATGAAGAGTCCTGGATATTTAAGCCATAACGACAGCACTGACTCTAGACAGTGTTGTGTAAATACTCTCACTGTCAGAAGGGGCAGACAGATAGATCTGCACTGCAGGTTCACAAATACTGTATGAATGTTAAATCGTGGCACACAGAAATCTGTTGTACTTAAATTAAGTGAGCAGTGTGTTGCAAAAACAATAACACAAGAATAGAGATGGGTGTAGCTGTAAATGATACTGTAACTTATCATGTTTTGCTGCCTCTTTAAAAGCATTGCACAATTATGCTTTTAATCCTGACTCAGCATTGGCTTTTTTTGGTTCGTCTCATTTTATTCAACACTACTCATTCTCCAAAGAGGAGCTGCCTCAATATTATTGATCCAAGCACTTCTTCATTGTTGTCTGTGTTTGCTCACTTTATGAAGTGAGAAAAAAGGAAGGCAGCAAGGAGTGGAGCGCTTAAGCGTGAGTGGGAAGTTGAGAATCACACCACGCGATTTGGAAAATAATGAATTAAAACATAAAAGCAGAGGTAGTTTGGAAAGAACTTGGTTTGGAAGATAATGTTAGAGGAATCTGTCCATGCTCTGTGTGTGTGTGTGTGTGTGTGTGCGCGTACCTTCTCCCACAGTGTTGCTATACGAGCGTCACAGATACAGTGGAAGGTCTCCTCCACACTGGATGACATCACCGCTAAGCCTTTGATCACTTCTCCTCTCCAGCTCCACCAGAGACGAACTAACACAAACACACAGTTTCAGCTGGCATTATGCCATATTAACCCCCACTTATAGTGGAAATTTAGTTGCCACCTTGTCTAATCTGGATCTACTAGAATTCTACAGTGATTTATCAATATTTTATCATAAAGGTTAAAGCAGAAATGCGGCATTTGGCCTTTGTCACTCTAGTAACTGTTGGCAGTTCTCAGAGACACATTCACATATGCAACATTATTCCATATTTCCTGGATTATTAATGTAGTTTTCCTTTATTTATGTAATCCGACCTCTCAGCATTCCATCAATCTACCGATTTCTTACTTACTTGACATTATATAGCACACACACACACCTCCAAGGACAATGTTCAAACACAAATATACCGTAGAGCTTCAGTTAACAGCCTGGACTTTTGTTTACGTCAATCACTGAACTCACCCTGCCTATATTTGGGGCATGTGTCTATAAGGGACTGGCCTTTTATTCCTTTCACACAAAATCCTTGCTCAGCAAAGATGGCTAATAAGCTCTATTAAGTTGTTTATTTCAGTGTAATTTTTGCTTGTATAAAAATTAGGCTTTTTTCTTGTTTACTATACTGGTAAATCAGAATTTTTTCCTTAAAATTAACTGAACAAAAGAATTGTGGAGAATCTAACCGATCTTACAATGTGTAGCAAATCCATATTGACAAAACCTAACATTTATTTGCATGCACAATCTAAGCAGATTAGAACTAGCTCAAACGGGGGACCCAATGGGCTTTAAGAGCCTTTATACATCCAGAGAACATGTCAAAACATGTAGCCAGGACAGTAACAGGGACAGATATCTATTTGGGATTATCCTTTTAAATGAAGTTTTAAGATATGTTTGCAAAGTTCCAATTTGATATTGGCCACAGTCTCATTATTACCCATTAAAAACACTACAGTTCAGGCTTTTACACACAAAGTTAAGTGATAATACTTACCATCCAGACACAGACACCCAGGCACATTCAAAGTCAGATGGTTCAATCTAAATATTATGGTGCGTATTATGAGGTGTTTTTAGCATTTTAGGAGTTATTCATATACTTCCCACCATAATCATGTCATTACAGCTGATTGAAGTGACAACCAAAAATCTTGACAACTTCATTCAGCTTTGTAAATAACAACCACCAGCATGCCCCAACATCAAGTCTTTTGAGATAGGTTGGTTAGAAATAAAGTGAGTGGACACGGATGCCAGTGTGCATTTGTGTAAGTGATTAAATGAAAAAAAGCAAGGACTAAGTGTTCCTGTCAGTGTTCATCAAGGTACCACTGTGTCTATATTTCCCAGGCTGTAATAATCGGGTTGTCCACTTGGTAGTGCTGGCACTCTGCGACCATGAGGCTCTTCAGCAGGGAGCTGAAGCAGCCACCTGAGTGCAGCCGCAGTGCGTTTCCTCGACAAAAATAAACATTGTTTTTACGCCATTAGACTGTATACATTTGGACACAAATACATACTTTCATTTATTATATAAAGCAGTGTACATTTTAAATATACTACATGTGTACTGTGTATTTATAGTATGTTGTAGCAGGTTCCAGTCTGAAGGCACAGTTCATAATTGCTTCACGTCTGACTATATATGTCCACATGTGCTGACTTGAAGAGGTACTGTTTGTAGAATCACGTAAATCTACAAATTACATTATGTCAATATACAATAAACTGTGGCAGAATAAATGTGTGTGTGTGTGTGTGTGCATTACAGTGTCTCGCTCGAAGAAGGGCTGGCTTATGGCAGCGCCACAGAAGTAGTCATTTATGTATGTGGTTAGAAGACGCCTGTCCCAGTCATCTGTGACGTGACTTCCATAGGCATAGGCCAGCAATGAGGTACTTCAGTGCATCTCAGGGAATCTCCTTATACTCATCCAAGTTCAAACTCAGCAGATTCTCACTCACCCAGGGGGGCATCAAGACGATGATCTCAACAGACTGACTTTGAAAAGTAAGATACAGACCAAGGGCAAGAAGACAGAAACAGTAAAAACAGACCGGAGAGAAAGAAATGTTAACACAGGCCATGAGTAGGATTCAGTCTCATACATTTGAACTAGAGTGTCATTATTCATTAGTCTAACTGGCCCTCACTCTGACAGCATATAAAAGAGCCTTTCTGATTGAGTTAAGTCAATATTTGTATTTTAGAACAAAGAAAGCATCAGCCATGAATTAATTCCACTCAGTCATCACTGCTATAACCCCAACTACATCATCGTCATCGCCACTCGAATATTAAGTAGTTGTTACCTCCAACATCTTCTCTGTGCTGATGGCAGTCCATCTGATGGCGCATATGCCAATAACTGTCACTGTTTAACAGTTTCCTTCAGTATCACATGAGACTCTGACCTCAAAATCAGAATCACTGAAGTCATTGACAATGTTCCAGCCCAGCTATACAAAAAAACGTCTTCCTTTCGAGCAGGATGCTGTGAAAAAAAATTACAAGTAGACAGTCATGTTCATTCACGATGGCTTGTTAAGGTGCAGTGTTAACACTATGAGGCTGAGCTTTGTTTGGGATTATTTTTCTCTCTTCCATAAATGTACATGTTTTAGTTTATACTTTCATATGTTTATATGGCTTTTATTTAGGGTCTCAAGACAACAGAAAGACATGTACGTATAATGGTTTGTGGATACTTGATGTCCAGTAGTGAAGAGCTGGAGTCTGACTGTTGCACCTTTAGCTGACCCACAAGCTTGTTCAACTGAGGCATCAAGGAGAGAGTGAGGGAGAGAGAGAGAGAAAGAGAGAGAGATTTTAATTTTTAAGAGGAACTTTATCCATTAAATCAACACGCTATTTACAGAAAAAGCCTTAATACATAATTTAAAAAGTAGAAACCATCATCAACAGCCCAATAAATACTTGCATCTATCCCACTTGCATCTAAAACACACAAAATAAACCAACAAAATTACATCAGCTCTTCAGAAAAGACGAGCTGTTCACCTTCAACAGAACACAACACATCACCATGAGCCCAAATCACACAGAACATCCTTCATCTTGCGGTAATAATTAAAATCAATCCTGATTCTGGCTTTCACCATCCGAGTGAACAGCAGCGTCATGTCCACGTCCACAGACTCAAAACAAAGGCGGCAGACGCACACATTCACAAAAACAATGAAACACAAATTCTTTAACAGGACAAAAAGGTCAGACGTCGCTCGCAGCGGGACTGATGACTGATGAGAGAGAGAGAGAGAGAGAGAGAGAGAGAGAGAGAGAGGTGACTGGTCTTAGTTTGGACAGCTCCTGGTGCTTAAATGACATCTTATATACGCATACCAGATGAATAACACAAAAAATACAAAGGTTAGATGGGCCGCAAGAGAGTGGTATTACATACAACAAGGGTCCCCAGCCAGGATGAAATCAGGGACGTTGCTTTGATAAGGTATGTGTCTGGAAAAACAGACCACCATGACTGCCTATTTTCAAGAATTTTTTTGCCTTTTGACTGTCTCCAAGCCCAATGAGAGACCTAAAGAATCGATCAAGTGTGTAATGTATGGTATATTACAGTGAGTGTAGCAGTCTAAGCAGGGCCGCTGCACATGCCATGACTTGTATTACAAATCTAGCCATTATTTTTCAAGCTATGTAACTGAAAGAACTCTGAGCTGTGTATGCACTGCACGTGCATTGGTACTAACCAGTGAGGCGTTGGCCCTCAGCTGGTATAGCCCTTGCCTTACAGACGTGAAAGAAAAAGCAAGGAGGAAAAGGGATTTGTATGTGTAGTGAGGGATGATGAAACCCCAGTGTGGTCAATGTTTGTATGATGACTTTCAGCAGAAGCATATTTCATCAAATCAGTATAAAACGATTGTTCATTGTTTTGTATGAAAATACAGAAAGTTAACAGTAAAGGCTTATTCTTATTCTTATGTGGTAGTGAAGTTGGCAGTTAGTTGTGTGCCACTTGTGCCCAGCCGTTATGACTGCTATGCATCTAAGGAAAAGAAGGGGGAGGACATGGAAGGGTGAAAATGAATCAAAGGAAAGACAATAAAAATTGACTTCCCCAAACAAACATATTGCTTGATGTATAACAGTGACATTTCCCTAGTTATAGAGAGGCGTGTCTGAGAAGCAACAAACCATAGAAAATGACAGTCAGGCCTCTACTGGTTTAATAAATAGCTGCAAATCATGCTGATGAGCATGAGAGAGCAGGGAAACAGTGGGTCGATACAAGGAGCGAAAGATTCATCTGAATAAACCAAATCAATCAAATATTCATCAAGTATTTTGTGCAGTTTGTCAAGCAAAAATGACACTTGAGCCTAAAAAGAAACAAAAATGACAAAAAAACACTCCTTACAATTGGTTCAAACCTTTCATGACGCCCTCCTCTATCAGGCTCTTGGCGATGGGGCCCTGTCCCTTGCCCATGAAGTGTTTAGAAGTGCTGTCTCATGCCAGATGCCTCAGCCAGCTGCAGCAGGGCTCCTGTGGGGTCCACACCAGGAGACAGGGGCCAACACATTGTAACTCACTTCATACCTAATAGTAACGTTGTGATGGAATTTCTAACAGATTTAGACAAGTGACGCATGAAACATTTGTTAAATTCAAAGTTGAGAATTACAGCACCATTGTTGCATTGCCTCAATCTTTGGTGGCCATTTTAGCCCTCAGAGTCAAAGACTTATGGGCTTATGATGGAGTGTGAGTGGGTGTGAGGGAGAGCTCTGTCAGACAGCCAGGAACAGAGAGAGAGAGCGAGAGAGAGCGACATGGATAGAGAAGAAGAACAAGACAGATGAAGCAACAAGGATTGATGGAATAACAGCTGACACTCAGAGCTTGTAGAGAAGTAAAGAGCAGGCAGCTCCACAAAGCGAGACATGGTCTTGTTAACAATAAAGGAGGTGATGCAGACAGATATGTGGCTCTGACACAGACAGTTCACAACATCATCTTCTGCAGCTCATTACAGCTATTCTCCCAATCACCTAGAAGGAGGCGCAGCAGAGAGGAAGGGTAAAGACAGGGAATTCAGGGGTGGCGGAGGGCAGAACTAGGAGGGTAAAATGGATGGACAAAGTGATGTAAAGCAAGAAAGGGCAGGTGAGAAATGACTGAGAAGAAACTAAGTGATAAAAGCAAAGAATACATAATGTAAGAAGGATATGGAGAAATATTGATAGGTAAGAGAGAACTGTATGCTTTCATTCTATGTAACAGTGAAACTTTTGTCAAACTCTCTGAGGTAATACAAGTCATGAATCATGGCCCCACATCATTGACTTAGCTAGATAAACACTAGGCTCTACTCTAAGCTGATAGCAGAAGAAATCTTGGCAGCAGCAAAATCCTCCTGTGATCACATTAATATTGAGCTCAACTTTGTCAAATCTAATTCCCACTGATGGAATAAAGCAACGGATGTGAGTGACAGATATCCACAAACCCACACACTCCCTTGCTCTCCTCTCTCTTCAGTCAAGCAGCCATGAATAGATCCTCGGAATAGATGTTAGAAAAAGCAGAGGAGAAGACACGTATTCATCATCAACAGGGTATAAAACATACACACTGTTGGGGTCTGCTTTCTTAATCAAACACAGAAAGCACACAGTTGTTCTCAAATGTCAGTGTTCTACTTAAGCAACACCTTGAAACTTGGCAGCACACAGCAAGCAAAGCACGATGAACACACACAGGCTGCCTTTATCAAACACACACACGCACCTGCTCTCACACCTGACTTCACTTTTACTTTATTGCTACTAGTGGGAAAAATATTCTTGCTGCAGCAATTAAAAAATACCAAGTGGAAGTGTCTATAATGTGAATTCCTGCATATTAATTGTTCTTCATCTGCAATTTTCTGTATTAGTGTCAGTAATATTTGCTCTTAAGGTGCACTGAAGAAGCATATCACTATTAGAAACCAGAAAGGGACAGCTACATTTTGAAAGTATCCATCTGAAAAAATGGCACCCTCTCCCTTCAGACCTCCCTCTAAAGCCACTCCCCCAAAACACATTTTCATCCACAGTGAGTGCATGGGCAGAGTGCGCACAGGTAGACAGGCAGGTAGGCCAGCCAGTTAGGTCCGAATGAAATGATTGGCCGTGCTTGTAACTGTCCTGCGACAGCCACAGATAGTGGATTTTTTAAAATTTTGGTGTCAGAGCATTAGATTTAATGATTGCTGTCGGGATGTAAAGTGAATTTAAACAAATATAACAAAAAAAAATGCTTTTCTACCTTCTTATTCTACAATGACTTTAAGCTACATTTGAGTAAAACATTTTTTAAAACAAATCTAAAAAATTCAGTTATTCATTCAATAGCGTCCACTAATATCTTAAGATGTTGGATGTCTATGAAAATTTGTTCTAATTATAACTATTCTAATTGTGTATTAACCCCCCTGCTCTTTCATTCAATTGTGTCTGCGGGATGTCTCTCATTTTTTTAATGACTCACTCTGTATTGAGTGTTTTTGTCAGAGTGATTGTTATTTGTGATGCTTTAACTGTGCACCCTCCCTCATGCCTCTCGGCGCATGGAGAGCTGTTTTCTCGACACTGCTCTGTGCTAGACTGTTACAGTGCGTAACCATCATCTCCGCTTCTCACAGCAGTAGGTTTTATGTTGTTTTCCAGTTTCCTTCTCTCATGGAGAATATCAGGCATTGCACTGTGTCTGTGCCTTCTGTGCGCATATACTGTGATGCACCATTGCATCACAGCGCAATGGTGCATCACAGTCCAGAGGTACGGACTGGTTATTGAATTCTTATGAGGTGGATATGTGTTTGTGCTTGTGGAACCACATCCTGCTTCGCCATTGTCCCATTAGCAATAGCCTTAAGAGGGCTGCACCTATTCATTTTGAAAGAGGAATGGCCAATGGGGAAACTCCAACACACCAACCACCCAGTGGTGTAACTTCATCACTTAGTCAGGGACAGACATTGGTGTTTATAGGGCTGGCCCCCACTGTGTTGCAGTCCAGCCAAAAAAATCCACCAATACGTATAAATCTGGTGGGAAAGCACAGGTCCCTGTCTCAGGTGCACTATTTGAAGGAAGTGGATGGGAATGTGGAGGTTGGGAAGCTCATCTATCTGAGCTGCTTCATCAAGCATCATGCATTGAGTGATCCCAGGTAATCCATCCATCAGTTTATCAATGAAGCAACCTAACAAAAAACACATCAATCATACAGCACAAGTCTTCTAATGGTTATGACACAGACTTACGTTGGAAACAGAGTGAATGAAGGGTTTGTCTTTGAGGGGAAGCATAACTTCTGCACAGCATTTGATTTCACAGTGGAATGCCTTTTGGGCCTTAAGTGAGTTCCAAGCCTTTGAAAATAAAAGGTTTGTCCTGTTGGATTATCTTAAATCAAATAAGATGAAAACAAGATGTTTGTGCGCACAGAAAATCCCCCCACCTCATTCTGTTAGTGTTCTCCTCTCATGTTTGGTTTTTTAAAACACGAATAGAAAAATGCTCTTTGGTTGAACTGCTCAGAATTCATATGCAACCAGTAATAAGGGGTGCCAAGTGGACATTTCTTCATTTACAGAGGTTGTAAGCCAAAACGATTTGGTGCCAGGCTCCTAGAATTACATGCATCTCGTCCAAAGGCATATCTTTTTCATACCATAGCTCTAACAATACATCAAATGTTCTGTAAAAAAAAGTTATGCTCTACAGTTATACGGCTACACCTGAAACCTCTTCATTTTCTCCCTGCAGAATTAAGTCAAAAATTCATTTTGAGCAATCTTAAAAAAAAGATTTTAAGTTTTCAAATTTTGTAGCTTAAATTACAGTATATTTGGTTGTTTTTTAAAGAAGACCAAACCTTACGGTAAACCAATCAAACCAAACCCACCTATACAAACCAGTACAAAAAGTAAACAAAATTAAAAAGACATCACAGATTTAATAACACCAAAATAAACTAACCCCAACCAAATCAGGGTAAATCCAATCCAAGGTCTCTGTCTTAAAATACTATTACTGTTTAAAACCTGGTACTGTAAATTAATATGTTGACTCTAATAGTGCATGTAGTACTTCAATGAATGTACATGCAGTAGTGACACGTGGTTAGTACTGACCAAGGTTTAATCATGGTGCTCTTTGTGGGTGCAAATTCATATTCGAAGTGTGCCAAAGCCTTTTCTGTAATTTTAAGTACAAGCTGACTTAGAACAAAGTCAGAGCTATTTTAAAAGTTTGATCCCAGCAGAGAGCTTAGCAGAGGTTGGGCGAGGGGAAAGAAAGAAAGGTAGAAAGGCAGAGAAAAGGAACAAAAGGGAAGCAGCTAATAGTTTGGAGGATCTAGGAATAAAAAATTTATAGGGTAAAATAAGGTTCCTTTAGCCCATCCGTCAGCATTGCTGCAGTGGAAATTAGTCTTGCTCTAGTCCACTCTCCCCCTTCACAGTGCACTTTTACAATACCCAGTTGTGTTAAATAGTCATTCTCTTGTGAATCTTTGGTCTGTATCCTTGGGTTGTAGACTTTACATGTCATTTTAATTTTGTATCAATAATTCCTGCTGTTTTTAATGCGTTTTTAGGTCCGTATAACAATTCACAAGTGAAATACTGCTACAATTTTATAATGTGAATTTGGGAAATGTATCTAAAACAGTTTACATAAAAGAGTACAATGTACCACTCTGTAACACTGACTACAGAGTCTTTCTTTGTCTCGAGATTTACATTTATGTCTTACAAATGTATTATCAAATGTTAACTGATCCCCCCTCAGCTTTCACCATCTGCTTTGTCTCTGTCCTTAGCATTTAAACAGTTTTTCTACTGACCTCAGCACTCTTGGTCATTTTCAATCTGTTCCCCTTTCCCCTCCTTTAATTTTCTCTCATCCCTCTTCCTTCCTTATACGTCCTCCTGCTATGGCTCCTTGCCATCCCTCGCCCTCTGCCCGCCTTCACTTATTTGTCTTCTGCCTCCGTTCCTCCTTTACCTCTCTGCTTTTCTCCTACTCCTTACATGCCCCCTCTTTTGTTAATTCTCCCTTCATCTTTCCCTGCCCTCCTACTGCCTCTTACTAAGATCCTGGTCTCCCTATACTCCCACACTCATCCCATCTTCCATTCTCTCGTTGCATCGATGTTATACAATTCAGACCCACAAACAAAAAAAAAGACAATATGTAGATAGACAATTACAAACATCAAGAACAATCATAATCCATATCAAATAAATCCATCAGCATCGCTGTCAATTACCCATTCTCAGGATCAACAAACTTCAGAACTGCCAAATATCACATGTAAGTATATATATATATATGCATAGCATGGGCAGCATTTGGGTAGGATTAACAAATACTATTAATTACGCTGTTACTATTATTAATTACGCTATTTTTAGATGTTTTTCACCTAAACAGCCGGCCGATGTGTGTGGAACGATACTGCTGAGAGCAGTGGGAGTGAACCAAAAACAGAAATAGTGCAGGCTGTAATACCAAATCAATGAGTTCAAAGATGCCACAGAGTTTTGTAGAGCTGAGGGGTGATGATTTTCTATGGGTCAGCCACTATAAGTGACTTCTTTCACATTACACAAAGTCAACATAAAAATATTGATTATATCATCATATATAGTCTTCGCATCCAATCACTACTTACAAACTTATTAACATTACTCTTTGTAGCATTAAATCAGTCACAGTCAGCATTATTTTGGCAGCATGTACTCTTGAGCATATACTCAACTGTTGCAGACCAGCAATGCAGGGAGAAAATATAACCAAATCATCTGCATATAAAATTTAAATGATTATGGGATGGCCAATAATGTTTAAAGCACTTAACTACCAAGATACGTCGTCCATACAAAGTTTTTTAAACATTAGATAATACTCTGCCCAGTCTCTTTCATTCATTTTCCCTCAGGTAAGTTTTAAATTGACATCTTTTCTACCCGCCCCCCATTTCCTTCTCATATTTCCACTCTTTTCAAACAAATTCTTGCTGCATACCCACCCTTCAAACCGTCAACCTTCTCTCTTCTGCCCTCATCCTGTCCTCTCTGCAACATTTTCCAAACTCCTCCTTTCTCTATCCCCATGCCTTCCTTGTCATCCTCCCTCAATCCCTTAGTCCACGTTATTGATTATTGGCAAGTCAGAAGGATCTTATTAGACAAATATGTCACTCTGAAACGCTGCAGTGGCACTCTGTAACGGCCACAACTCCATTGTCCCAAAATGTCACGCTGTGGCTACATTGTGAACTGGAAGCTGAATGAAATGGGAGCAATGAAGCAGAGCAAAGTCCTACAGAGAGAGAGAGAGAGAGAGAGCGAGAGAGACAGAGAGAGAGAGAGAATGAAAGGTCAGAAAAGCGAAAGAGGAAGACGCTGTCTGAGTGGTATACACTAAGAAGAAATTGACCAGAGAAAAGAAAGAAGACAAACGAGTGGTTCTGTGGAGACGAAGGGCATTTTGAAAAGAGGGAGGATGAGAAGAATGACGACTTAAAGATTGGGATGGAAAAATGGTGAGGTGACTTACTCACTCATTCTCCTTTGCCCAACCCTCTCTCTCTCTCTTTAATAGTACATAAATCTTTGCAGCCACCTTTCTCTCATGTGACACATTCAGGATGGCCACACAAGCCATTTCTTCTTCCCAAATGAAACTAATCTAAATAGTTTTTTCCACAGAAGTGCGGAGATGATCACTAAATACAAGACTTACTAAATACATTTCAGCTAAATCTACCCACCTACGTCAAGTGTTCTAACTTACTGACATACATTTTATTTTGTGTGTAGTACCTCATTAGCAACATGACAAAATAAGTCCAAGTTCGGTGTAGCTTCTAGCATTGAGAGACCTGTAAATGAATTTGGCAGAAAGAATGTCTCAATCTTTAATTTTAGCCTGTTTACTTGCTCCACAGTTTGTAATCATAAACAAAGAACCTGTCATGCATGTCACCAATCCACCTCTCTCCAACTAATGACAAAGACTATGTTGAGTGCTGGACACATTGTTTTACTGCTTTGGAAGCTACATTTTTATTAGCTGAATAAATATGAAAGGGGCAAAACACACTTCATTATTTGGAAATCTTGATGTTAGAAATTGGAAATTACACATTTTAATTTGTTATACAAATAGGGAATTCTTCAAACCAGCCATTACAAAATGAGCTAATTTGATTCAACGAGGCATTTCTATTTTGATTATTATTATTATCTTGCTCAGATTATTACTGAAATAAACACAAATAGACACAAAAATGCCACGCAGACCACATCCACACACATGAAAGGAGTTAAGTTTAGAAAGAGCTCAGAAAGAAAGGGAAAACAGAAGTCACAGTAGTTTTGGAAAACAGGAAGGATATATTAGCTCCTGCAAACTTTCTTTGTAGCTTTCCCTGGCTTTCCACTACTGATGGCTTATCTGATATCCAGTCAAAGTAAATCCCCTCAAATATCAGGAGCCTCCATCAAATACGACCATAATGCACTTTACTGCAATGTCTCAGTTGATAACAATTCAAGACAATCTGTTTTCCATTATAAATATCTGTGTATGGGCTCATGTTCGGCAACATGTTTTTTAGTGCACTGATTGCTTTTCTCATCCTGTTCATGTCTGAGGCTTAACTGCTGCAAAGAGACAAAGTGGGGTGAAAGAACACAGAAGGTAACCAGTGGCAACATGGGTGATTGCCTAGAGTGGCAAATGAAGCCTAAGTGCAATCAGGAAGACCTATCTTTATGCCCATTTACCTGTCTGCCTGTCTCTCTCTGTCTCTTTCTCTCCCTCCCTCCCTCTATTTCATCACATCCAGTGCGGGTTGAGCTCATCATAAGTCCACTCCTCATCACATCCAGATCTTCTAAAATTACATTTCTAGGTGGCACGAAATGCATAAGAAGTGGATGGAAATATGCATCCAGAGGAAAACAAACACAGGCTTGCTCTCCAGGTGGCACAGATTGAGTTGTACATGAAAGGCAAGGAGGAAAGTGCTACTTGGGTCTGACCGTGACATAACACAAAACAGGCACTCCTGGTGCATGGGTAGGCAAACACTGTCCATAACAAAGGGAACGGATTCCGCAAAAAAAATATTAATCAAGTAGACACGATAATAAAGCCTTTTATACTTGGACATGTACATTTCTCACACACACATAGTTAATGTGTGCCCATCTACACTATCACCGAGAGAAGACCAAGAGCAACAATTGGAAGACAATTTTTACTTTGCATTAGATTTGAATGAAGGGTTATGGGATGTAGTGATTTTAACACCAATCCTCTAACTTTCACAAAGCTGCTTCCACTCCACATCGCTCAAATGGCTCAAATGTGCCCTCATTACAACTTTGGAACGCATTCATAAGTAAGTCTATTAATTAATTAATTCAGTCTGTTCAGTCTCAACAAACCTGTGGGTGAAAGTTGTCACCAAGTAGCCCATGTCTACACCTAACCTGTGTTGTTGTTGTAAAACACAAAATAGTTGCTGGATGTAATAAAGAAATTAAAAGAAACTTGCATGGTAACAGCAGAAAAAAAAATTAAACACAAAAATGTTATTATATTAGATTGTAATTTGTGTCATCAACAGGCAATTACAATAAAATTCCCTTCACTGGGACATTTAATGTCCATGGTTTTGCTCCAGAAATATAACTTGCAACAGAACAACAGTAACGTCTTGACTGGCCTAATTAGCAGACTTGCTGAGCCAAGACTTACTGTTTTCTTGATCCACTTCAGAGCTTGGCCTTGAGGATCCAACATGAGTGGCCATCTTGAACAAGGAGAAAGCTGCGTAATACGATTGAGGCAACTTATGTTTGTGTATAACACACAGAGTACACAATAGCAATAAATGAAAAACAAAGCCACATGTAGCAACAAAAATACACACTGCACAGAGAGTAAGGTAGGCTTGTCACCCTAGTGTTTTTCTGTGTATCTCCCTTGTTTTCCCTCCTCCTTGGCTTGTCCTTGTGTGTGTGTGTGTGTGTTGTGTGTTGGGTTATATGTGGGCACAGCTTATCATCCTGGGCACCTTGCTGTGCAACTCTCCTAAATCCAATAATCTCATCAACTTCCTGGTTAAATTTACAGTACCACTGTTTTTATTCTGTCACTCTTGCTGTATTGTAACTCTAGTGAAGCCTCTTGCGCTTTTGTGATCGTTATCCGGTGGTTTTGCAGATGTGTGTTTCTTGCTGTGCTCACGCTTCACTTCATCGCTCACCAATCGTAATAAGACCAAAAAGGTGTTTAAAGTAAACTTAATTATAACAGCTTAAAATGTTTTGTTCACTGCTGCTACTTGCTGTCACTCAGAAAGACAGCATTTTAAAGAATCTATCAAGGACTCTGATGCCTACGGTTGTGAAGCTGTACCCCTGTTTGCGCCACTGATAACTGCTTGACGTCACTTAAGTCATCTTGTTAACAACAAAGGCAGGAAGGCCAAAGTCAGCCAGAGTGCAACAGTGGATGCTCTGTTTGCTTAATTTCAAAGTGTCTTTGCTTTAGTGTGCTCACTGAACCACAGCTACTCTCAATCAATAGACCTTTAAAAACAACTTGTGTGTAAATGTAATGACTGGCGACTCAGTTGAGAATGTCCCTCACTGGTGTGGCCTTGTGCAAGAAATAATACCCTGGCAAACAAAGGAGCTGAGGAGAGGGCAGACAGAGAGCAAGGGGCAGTTACATACAGTAGGCGTGTGTGCGTCATCTATGGGATGCTCTTATCATCTTCAATTCAAAAGTCCAACATCTTATCCTTGTCACCAACATCTTATCTTGTTCACTAACACTGATTAAGTTTTCCTCATCTGTGAAAAAGTTCAAGGGCAGACAGACAGGGGAATCTTTTTTTTCTGTTACTTTCAACAACCTGTTTGATTAATTTCCTAAGTTATTCTCATAAGGAAAAGAAATGTTTCCTTGTTTTGTGACCTTCCTTATGATCTCTCTGCTTTGTGTTTTATGTGTTTTATGTGTTTTTTCCAACGGCTCCTCTGTTACAGGACTGTGATCATCAAGATGAAAATTTAGCTCAGCGAGTCAGAGGGGAGACATTTTCCTCTGTACGCTAGCGAAGTTCATTATACTCCACAGTAGTTGAGAAAATTATTTTTCCACAAATCACATCTCTTCTTTTGTAAGCAGCATCTAATTAAAAAAATGAATTTAAGGTGATAGTGTAAATGTGTGACTTTGAATCTCAACTTCTTTACAGTGAATTTTCACCCGCCGCAGTCCTCTTTGAAAAGCCCCCCAAACTCACCAAATAGAAATAAGTGTTATTCCAATCCACAGACAAGGGGAATTAAAGGAGCTTTTTAAAGATTTATAGTAACGGGAGGTGCAGAGGAAGTTATAGCATAAGTGGAGGGCTACTCATAAAAATGCATTAGCACGCAAAGGCTTTTTTACTGTCTTATTATTCACTTTTTGTCTTTCATAAAGTGACAGATACGTTTTTTAATGAAAGCTGGCACTTTTATAAAGTCCAAGAAATGCAGCTACGCTATTTATTTTGCAGCAGATACGGCAGCACCAATATTCCAAAGCTCAACTCACATTCTGACCTGCAACTCTTGAACCCTTTCATCTACCGGCAAATTGCTTGTGTTGAGAGGAGTTCAATGGATGTGATCCTAATTTTAGCCAATCATTCAGCTGACATTTTTGCTTCTACTCCTACGGTGAAAATGGCCTTAATTCAACAATTTGGCCGTGATATGCAAATGAAGACTGCGAAAAATAAACCCCAGGTTGAAATTACTACAAATGATCCTACCTTTTCCCCTTTCCCTTTCCCCTTTCTCTCTCTGCGTGGTGTGACTGTACACAACCTGTACTTGTCAGGTTTTAACCCACGCATTTTTAGGGCACTTTAGTTCTCCCATTTTCCGTGTTTCTTCTGCCATACTCTCAATCTCCTCTCTTTCAGGCCCAAATGGGTCTGTCTTCCTGCATCTCTCCTTTCAATTTCCCTCCCTTATTCATCCCTTCATCCTGCTGCTGTCTCTTTCCCAGCTGGCTCTTGGCCCCCGCCCAGGTGGGCTGTTTGCCCTGGAGGATCATGATGGCCTGTATCACAGTCTCCACCAGTGCTGGGGGACAGCCATGTGACTTGATCTTTGTCATGTGCTTTTTTATTCAGAGACTCCACAGAAAATGAGAAAGGACATAAAATAGGTGGATGGATGAGACAGCCAGGTGAGTCACATATTAATTTATGAACTTTATTACTTGTGAAAGGAAGGCGAAACACTTAAGGATGAAGACGTTCAGCTAGCTGCTCTTTTGGCTTCTTTGACCTCTGAAGGGAACATCCACTTGTCAGTTGCAGGGAAATCCTTCTGCCATTTGTGATTTTATCTGCAAGATTTATGTTTCTGAATGCTGAAAGAATTCTCCTGCCAAATGTGACACAGACTTAACAGATTTGGACTAGCCCATGCTAACACTCTGTGAAAGAAAAAACATTTCACTACTTGGATTTTCATCCAGAGCTAGCCACATTGAATATGACAAATATTTTCAAAGCTTCTCAGTCAGAGCAAATTTGCTACTTTTCACTGATGAAGCAGCGTCGGATAAATATGGATAGAGAAATATAGATTTAAGATGTTTGACTACATTTACCTCCAAGCACTAGGACTACAAATATATACTAATGTTAATATGTCAACATGCTCACAACGACAATGCTAAAATGCGGATGCTTTGCAGGTAAACCTTAATAACGTAAACCTTAAATTAGCGTGTTAACATCAGCTAATTAGCACTAAACAAAAAGTTAAGCTGATGGGAACGTTGGAAGTACTTGGTCATGAATCAAAATATTGAGCAAGTGAAAATGTTGACCTGGATGAAAAGTTAAGGGAACGCCAAAGTTATAAAAACAATTTATTAATTTATCAACAAGATGGCGCCGCAGATGGCCGCCTCTGGATTTTTGTGTTTTTGTTTATTAATTCTATGTTTTCTACGGTCCCTCTCTGGTAACATTTACCAGAGAAGAGCTCTTAAATATTGGACTTTCAATTGCTCATACTGTTCCACCACTCTTTATCAAACCTGGAACATTCCTGGAGTTATTAGTTGGAGGAGTGGCAGCTTTGTTTGGAATCCTCCTCCTCGAAACGGTGCAGGAGAAAACGTGCAGGCGCACCAGTTAAACTGAGACAGCGGGTTTTCGCTCTGCGCGAACTGCTTCTCCTCAACAGTACTAACTCGGACTTCTGCAGATCTGCCGTCCTCTGTTTCACCGAATCCTGGCTCACTGAGCACATCCCAGACAGCGACTTCACCTACCGGGATTTTATCTCCTCCGTGCAGATTGCAAAAGGGATCTCACAGGAAAAACAAGGGGAGGCGGACTCTGTTTCTATATAAACAAAGTTTGGTGCACAGATGTCACAGTGTTGGAAAAATCACCAAGCCCTCACTTAAAGACATTCTTTATAAACTGTAAACCGTTTTATTCACCGGGGAGTTTTACCCGTTTGTCCTGGTCACAGTTTACATTCCACCTCAGGCCTGTGTCAGTGAGGCGTTACTACACCTGGCAGACCAGATAACTAACGTGGAGAAAAAAAATCCAGACTCCTTGCTCATTGTTCTTGGTGACCACGAACTCCCAAAGTACAGACAGCACATTAAATGTCCCTCCAGGCACTAGACCACTGCTACACTACATTAAAGGACGCCTATCGCTCTGTCCCCCATGCAGCCTTGGGACTCTCTGATCAATGTCTAGTTCTTCTTATCCCGACATACAAGCAAAAACTGAAATCTGCTAAACCTGTTGTAAAGACTGTGAAAAGATGGACCAACAAGTCAAAGCTGGAGTTACAGGCCTGCTTTGACTGCACTGACTGGAGTGTTTTTGAGGCTGCAGCCACTGACCTGGACGAACTAACTGACACTGTGACATCAGTTTTTGTGAGCACATGTGTGCGCAGACTAACACGTTCCGCACATACAACAACCAAAAACCCTGGTTCACAGTGAAACTCAGGCAGCTTCGTCAGACCAAGTAGGAGGCCTTCAGAAGTGGGAACAGAGTCCTGTACAACCAAGCCAGGAATACACTGACTAAAGAGATCAAAGCTGCAAAGAGATGCTATGCTGAAAAGCTAAATAACAGCTTTGCAGCCAGCGATCCTGCATCAGTGTGGAGAGGCCTGCGGACACTCACTAACTACAGGAGACCATCCCCCAACACTGGCAGACTAGCTGAATGGCTTTTATTGTAGGTTTGAAAAGCCCACAGTCACACCTCTCCCCCACTCCAACACCATCTTCAAACAGTCACCTCTGACACACTGCCACCCCCCTCTCTGACCCCTCACTTGCACTCAAGATCTGTGAAGATGATGTGAGCCACCTCTTCCAAAGGCATAAGATCAGGAAGCTCCTGGCCCCAACGGTGTGTCCCCATCCTGCCTGAAAATCTGTGCACACCAGCTGGCTCCCGTCTTCACACAGAACTTCAACAGATCACTGGAGCTGTGTGAAGTTCCCTCCTCCACAATCATCCCGATCCCCAAAAAACCTTCCATCTCTGCAAAATGACAACAGGCCTGTTGCCTTTACATCTGTACTCATGAAGTAATTTGAAAGACTCGTGTTGGCCCACCTGAACCCACTTGCTGGACCCCCTGCAGTTTGCCTACTGGGCGGTCCAGTGGATAGCACTTCACAGCAAGAAGGTTGTGGGTTCAAACCCCGGTCGTCCCGGCCTTTCTGCGTGTTTGCATGTTCTCCCCGTGCGTGGGTTTCTGTGTGGGTTTTCCTCTGGGTGCTCCAGTTTCCCCCACCATCAAAAACAGGTACTCCATTCAGTGCCATTGACTAGACACTGACATATACATCTGAAGTTGGTCCACAGACGCTGCACAGTGGCTGCCCACTGTTCCCTTGAAGGATGGGTTAAATGCAGAGAATGAATTTTACAACATATATGTGTATGTGACAATAAAGGTATCTTCTATTCTACTGTATTCTTCTAACAGGTCAACTTTGGACTGCATTACATCCTGAAACACCTCAACTCTCTAGGTACATATGCAAGCTTCAGCTCAGCATTCAACACCATCACCGTGGGCATCCTCAGCGCAAACTTGCCCAGCTCACTGTCAGTGGATCACAAACTTCCTGACTGTCAGGAGTCAGCAGGTGAGGCTGGGGAACATCACATCCAGCACCCAGACTATCAGCACTGGCGCCCCCCAGGCGTGTGCTCTCTCCCCACTGCGCTTCTCCCTCTACACCAACGACTGCACCTCAGGAGACCCATCGGTCAAACTCACGAAGTTTGCTGACGACACAACGGTCATCGGCCTAATCCGGAATGGTGATCAGTCGGCCTACAGACGGGAGGTTGATCAGCCTCCCCACCTGACCAAACAAAATGGCGATCCAACAGGCAAACATTGCAATTGTGGCTAAAAGCCACCCAGAAATTAATTTGCACTCAGACAAACATATTAACAAAGTTCTTACCAGTTTTTATGAGCAGCACATGATAGGTTTAGTAACCAATGCAATGATGTATCTCTGTATAACGATGGCACATTGTGTAAGAAGCATAGCCTTGTTTTTTTAAGTAATTCTCCTGCCTCAAAGGTCATGAGGTAAACTGAATACCCAACAGTTAGTTTCATGAAAAAAGTAGGACAGCCATGGCAAGGCAGTCTCTCAGGCTTACCTTCTGCTGCACGTCAGCCTCGATCTTCTGCTGTACAATGACAAACAGGTACTCACCTCACTGTTTCTGGAACTCGGCCACCTGCTTCTTGGCCTCCTCCAGCTCTACAGACATGACCTACACCTTCTGCCGTGTCACTGATCTTAAACAGGCTGCTGCGTGGCTTTCTCACCTGCTCCACACGCACACACACAAATCCATATGAGTGACACAGTGATTGTAAGAGGGACAGGTGTTTAGTGAATTGAATAGAGTCAGACAGACCCATTTATCCAGAGTAAGATGAGTAGAAGTCAGACAGGTGGCAACTGTAAAGCGACTGAAGAGAGAACTCAAACTGCAAAGGGCCATGAAAAGAGACTTTAAAGAGACATTTTCTGTGATTTCTTCATTCTTTCTTCTTCAGAGTTTGACAAGAGGTCATCCCATTATCTACAAATGATGAATAACAACCACACTAGAATTGATAAGGTAAGTTAATGTAAGCTAAGATCCTCTCTGATATATCTAACACCTACAGTACATCACAGAACACAGGATGGTTTAGCACATAGGACTAAAAAGACCTAGGGCCATTGTCCCCAAATCTTGAAAGGCTAATTTGACCATTAAAAACTTTCTATGTATCTTCTTAAATTTGCAGGGTGTTTCCAGAAAGCAGATTAACTTCCCATGCGCTCAGAAAATATCATAGTTTAACAATTGCCTCATATCTTATAGAAGGCTAATATCATCTTACATACAGTAGGTTTGGGTATTTTCAAGTCTGTCTTATAATACTTACATGACCATATGTACGTTTAAGTTGTAAAGGGTAAATGGATTGTGCTTATGTAGCACCTTTCTAGTCTTCCAACCACTCAAACTGCTGTACATTACATCACATTCACCCCATTCACACACATTCACATGCAACCATACATTGATCGGGTATAATTAAAGCAATTGACACCAACCTACTGATAGTTAAATGGAAGTCCAGCTCATCAGCATCTTCCCTACTAGTCTCCACTATAATATGCTGAGGAAACCCTATGAAAAGTTAACAATTAAATGAGCCTAGTTACTTTTAAATAAAACAAAACTCTTCAATTCTATATTGAAAGACCACTGTAAAAATGGTGTTTGTGGAAATAAACTGATGCTGGGAAACAGGGCTCAGGAGACTTACTTGCTAACTGTGGTTTATCAGGTGATCACTAAGGTAACAATAACAAAAAGTGGGAAAGTCCCAAAACTGATAGCCCAGCCTTAGTAAATGAACATGTTTGTAGAGATTTATTCTTTGCAAAGAGCATATTAAAAAATTATGATAGACCATTATGAGAACAACAAAAATAGAAGTCTACTGCTCTCTGACATTACAAGACAGCTGAAGCTAAATCAAGCACTGTGGAAAAGGGCTACAAAACCTTAATTTGAAATGAAGTCTGGTCGAGAGGCTTGCAAATGCAATTAAAGTCAGGTCATGTTTAATGGGCACAAAAATGAAAGCCTCCTGATGTGGAAAGCTGAAAAAAGCCCTCTGTCCCTGTTCAGCCATGTTCAGGTTACTGCCTTCATTCCATATAGCAATCCTCTACTCTCTCTCTCTCTCTCTCTCTCTCTTCCATTCAAAGGCTGCTGCACTTACAGGTTGGCCAGCCCTGAGGCTCTGATGTGCCAGATGCATTTCATAGGACTCTTAAAGGCTTCATAGTGTCAGAGGAAGGATGAGGAGACTCTAGTCATACTGAGGTAGAAAACACTAAAGCCACAGCCACTAAAACCATAGGACAGATGCAGGATCTCTTTTGGCCACACACAGAATTAGTCTGGTAGAGTTGAATAGCACTGGATCCTGAAGGAGGCTGTTAGAAAACACAATACCCAATCCAATACCCAATATAGCTCTGCGAACACAAAGTCTCTCAAGTGGTACAGGTAGGGATGTGGTGAGTGTCTTACTCTGGGATACTTTCAGAAGTACAGTCCATCCTGCAGTTCATTAGATGTCACATATGAGAAAGAACATCGGCCTCAACAGAATGACCCAATTCAAAAGCACATAAGAAAATATGATAAAGCAGAGTATGCTTGAGACCTATAGTATGAGTCGGGGAGTTTGGCTGGTTAATTGGTGTAGCAGGGCTCCCTGTGCTCTGGCAATGTGATACGGATCCTGCTAGCAGCTAGTGGTCAGAGGGCCAGGACGCCTCGTCACCCAGAGAATGGCGATTAGCTCTGGGTAATGGTGCCTGCCAGCCCAATTAGCAGGATTATGTGTGACCACCACCCTGTGCCACTAATTACAACCAGGCCGTGAGTGTGAGTGAATGAATCAGAAAACGAGAGAGGGAAAGAGGTGTTCTGTGAGGAAGACGCTGCGTGTGTGTGTGAGACACCAGAAAGAAAGAGAATGAAGAATGGAATTGTGTGTGTGTGTTACTTCTATGTGTGTGTGCTGACAGCTGACCCTCTCTGCCACAGCATCCACCCTGTCATTTCCAATTACACCAAGCCTCAGGTCCATGCTACAGCATCACCCAGCTTACTAGACCTCATTTGCTCGACACCAGGCGTGTCAATCAGCGATTAACACACTGATTCATGGTGAGACACGGTCCACTGTCCTCAATGTAATTTTGAGGAGCTGCTGAGAGGAACTATAGGGCATTATTACATGTATCTGAGGGATGTTAGTCCACCAGTGTATTTCAATTGAATATTTTTTTAAAAATCATTAAAATTATTATTACAATGTTCCCAATGAAGAAAAACAAAGGAGCAAAATCCCTAGCATTGAGGAACAGTGCTCCCAAAACAGGAATGATGCTCATACCAAAACACTTACAAAAGGTAAAATAGAAGTATATACGGCAGAGAGTTCAATTAGCTTAGCAGCACAGTCCCCACATTTAAACATGTTAACCGGAATAAAAAAATGGCAAAGATAAATAAATTGACCAGTACTAACATTAGTAATAAAAGTGACCCATTCTTTGGTTTATTCAAATTTAAATAGATGTGACCTAATGTGAATTAATTACCAGTATTCTAATGCAAGAACATACGCAGAAAAACAGTGCAACTCTTTCACTTTCCTCTCTTTGTGTCATATTTTCAAATTCCCAACACACACATTTAAATTCAAATTTCTACATACTGATTCATTTTTGAACATGCACTACTTTGAATGTACAACTGGTCAAAAGTGACTATTTGAATTATATGAATAATTAAAACAACAGTGGCGATGTGACGTGAGATGGCAGGCATCACTCAGCCTCCATGCAAGCTACAATTCACATACAGCTGCTAGAGGGAACCTGAAGAGTGCCACTAAGTGCTGAGGCTCTTCAGCTTAGAAGCACTGCAACGTGATTCATACTGTGCTCCTTTTCATAAACGATGGCTTAGAAGTTGGTGTATGTGCACAGTGAGTACCTAGCCAAACACATTAGTAGATGAGATTTTCTGCTCTAATCATGGTTGTACAAGCAGGGCTATTCATCTGTGTTAATGTACTCATAGAGGACTACAGGTCATAACAGTGTGAAACAAGAGAGACCAGGAATCTCAAAGAGAGGAAAAGATGAGAGGAGAGGAGGAAAAAAAGGGGGAGGCAGGAAAATATTGTGTTTTAGCCAGACCTGTTTTTCTTAGGTGTTCATTAATCATTAAAAAAGATATGGGAAATAATGAAAAGGTTGTTGTATTTACAATTTATTTTGCCTATTTCATTTTATATATATTGTTGGACGAAATTCTGGGAGGAAGTTAATTTAATTCAGTGAGATCCTTACGCAAGATTCACAATATGTTTCCAATGGGATTTTCTTCTTTTATGCATGCAATGCATTTGTAATTTAGCCAGTAAAACCACAGCAGTACAGCTGGATGTAATTAAACTTTTGTGCTACAGACTGTCATAATTCACTTGCAGTATTGTAAATCACATCTTTACTGCACCATGTGACGTCTGGTCATCGAAACAACATGACAGTATGAAACGGCATCGTTAGGAAATGTACACATCAGTATAACTACACTGACAGCACAGAGTCGTCACTCATGTCAAGTTGAAAGCTGCATTTGAACTGTATTTTGTTCATGCTAGACAGGCTGTCTGAATCTGGTCAAAACCTTCCTGCCACAACAGATCAATAGGCCTGCAGACAAATGGATACAGGACACTATACAAAATATTATATGAAACCATCTGGAAAACTTGCACTGCTTGCAATAAGTAAAACAAAAGATATCGTGGGTGACAGGAACTGGGAGAGAACCCAATACACATAATATACCTCATCCACTAGCTCCTCTCCTTCCCCACAGCTGTGTCTGAGTGTGTGAAATCTCCTCAGCACCAGCTACGCCTTACATGCATGCCGCATCAATCAACAATGGTCAGTGAAAACTTTCTTCAAGAGTGTATGTTGTTCATTGCAGTGGATGCAGAAATAATTTATACATTTTTGCGAGGTTGGGGGGTTCCTGTCTCGCTCTATCAGGTAGCTGAACAAGGAGTCAGTGGGGTCAGTGGAGTCTCCACCACATTGTCTTTCCTGGGTGACAGAGCATTGCATACCTATATGTAGAACAGACAAATTAGCATTAATACATTTTTCTAAATTATCTCCTCATAGACTCACTAATAGCTTTACACAATCTTTATTCAGCCATTAAGCTCTGGCTCTATGCTGTATGTGTAAAACTGAGCTGCAAACATTTTGGCCCATGATACGTAGCTCAACGTGTCAAGATGAGTCACACCTGTGTCTATTAATTTTTAGCACTTAACACTGCTAACTGCTTTTAATTTAAGGCACTCTGGAAAACGTGTTAAATGGATTTTTTTTAAATTTGTGCATAATGAAGTAACACCGTTCTGCATGATTTGTTGAGCGAAGCCTAATTCTGACCTGTTGTCTGCCTCTATAGCATTTTGTTAAATTAAATCTTTCTTGCTCAACATTCAGAATTGCTATACAAAATCTTTGAGTCTGGTTTAGTTTAAAGCTCAGTCCATTATTGCAGTGGGGCAGAATTATTCAAGCGGACGCAAATACAAGACAAAAACAGAGAAGAAGAGAAAATAAAAACCTTGGATAAAGGTTTGCCCAGCACATCTTTCACTTACCACAGAATTAACATCTTGGTGTTTTGAAGGGGACAAAATTTAAATAAAATATCCCAATTAGTTCCATGCAGCCAGCTTAAACCAAATTTCTCAAAGTAGTGGGTAAAATCTTTAACTTCCATTACATTGCTTATATTGCCTTCAATTTTAGTCACTTTATAGAAATCTACCTTTGTGTTACTTGTTGATTCCACGAAACAATTAAACAACTTTGAACTGGTGAAGATGTAAATAAGAATAAAGACAAAACTGCTACTTAATGTCTAAAGGCAAGGACAGAAAAATCACCTTGTGTAATGTAGCTGACTAAAGAGGATGAAAGGAACAAATTGTACCAAGGCAGAGGTAATTCATCAAAATGGTAATTAAGGTCACAAAGTCAGGAGCCAAACTTCTTTATCCTGTTTTTCACAGAATAATTTAGAAAGTCGTTAACTACAAATTGTGTCCATTGTCTATTAAGCAGGCCTTTCATGGATCTTTCAGCTTGGCAAAAAGATTCTATTTGTGGCTTTGGATTAGATGGTCTGCACCTTGAACCAGTAGTGAAAATGTGAGTAAGATTCTCTCATGCTGCTTATAAACTTCTGCAGTGTCTCTGAGCAAGGTGCTCAGTCTCCAGCCGCTCTAACAGAGCTTGACACCTCAGATAGAGTAGAAGAGTTTGCTTGTACGAGGTGAGGTACTTCTCTGCTGTGAGTATAAACAAGAGTTTCAAAGTGTAGCCACGTGCTGCTGTATGGCAGAAATGTGTTCAGTCAACCTTTCCTTTATAACTAAACACTGAAGGAAAACAGTAAGCTTGATTATCTCAAAGAGATTGATAAATAAGAATTACCTCTGCCTTCGCATTCAAAATGTCACTTTCTTGATATTGGAGTCTTGAACAAAGCTGCAGTTAGAAGGGAGTTACTTTTAGCAGGGGACCAAATATGAGATGACAGCAAATAACCGTGACAAATGGCGTCTGTGTAAAGTGTTCCATTTACTGGAGATCAGCAACATAAGGGCGGCAGTCTGAGACAATTAATATTTAATGTTCACACAGTCACAGCAATATAATTCACTGCAATTATGTGCAAATGAACTTCTCTTACACAATCTTAGGCACAACAATCTCTATCATTCTGCAATACTGTGATTTTGATTTTCCACTCCCTCTTTTGAGAGAATGACTGTAGTAGTGAAGAAGCAGCAGCGTGAAGAATGTGGGATTGGAGCCATGTCTGTAACACAAGACCTATGGAAGCTATATGAGCCTATGGTTTGATCTAATCTTGTTTCATTTCCGTCTTTGGTTCCAGTTTTCCTTGTTCTAATTTCTTAGAGGTTAGGGTGATTTCCTCAGTAGAGGGCATCGGATATAGTCATGTGCAACTCTGATGTATAACCCAGTGTGTTTGTGTGATCTCTCAGGGTCTGAACTCCTACTTGCCGTGCGGCCGGCTGACTTCCACCTGGAATATCTGGTACTCAGATGGAGGCGGCCATCTTAGACAGGCTGTGTCTGCCTGACTGAGGAGATAACACACACAAACACATGGATAAATACACACTTAGACACAGATGGGCATGGAAACACAATGTGGAAAGAAAACTAAACTCTTGCACACTGACTCAAGCTCATGGATATTTTCATGCTGGAGCACAGAGCACAAAATACTACTGAAACTTAAATAAACACAATGGCTATTTTACAACGACAGCTTGCCCACGTGACAAGGGGTTTTTATATAGATTCTAGAAGATTATTTTGCATGTGATAAAATCTGCCAGACTGCAATCAAACAGTTTTGATAAACTGCCAAATTCCTTAAATTTTCAATAAAACATCTGCTGAGCAATGTCACCAACCTCTTTGTCCTGAAAAATGGCTCAGATTTCTTATTTTTCTGAGTCATTGTTAATGGAACTGAACACCTATGAATATCCACAGCCATGTACAAAATAAAATGTGCAACAACACAAATGTACTGTACAAAAAAGCCATCAGTGCAGTGTTGATCCACGTTGTTTCTCTAGTAATGTAGTGCTATTGATTTGCAATGGCATGTGGTAAAGTGGCACATTGACAGCAGGCTGAAGAGAGCAGAGCCTAGTGCTGAGAGGCCTTCTCTCTTTCAACTACAGGGTAGCTTTTAGCCGGCCCTCATGCTGTGTTTTTCAAAGGAGTTTCAAAGTGGGCCTGAATCATAAAACTGGCAAACAGTGAACACAGCAAAGACACATCAGAGCTCAGCAGATGAGGACCTCTTATATTGATTGTGGTAATGTGCTAGATTGACTGGACAAAATGTGACGGGTGGAATTGACGCTGTGGGTTGATGTATCAGGTGAATTGTGTGCACAGTGTATTGTTCATTTAAATATATGTATGAGAACGTGTGTGGATGTGTGTGTGTTGTGTTCTCAGACACACTGTGTTCGATGGCGTCTCGGAACACCAGCCTCATGGGCACTACGCCTATGTCAGGTTGTAGTCCTCCAGCTGGGTTTCCATGAACTTTTTGAGAAGCGTCAAGTCCAGTAGGTCCTCATACACACAAGACTCACTCAAGAAATCACCTGACCCACACACAAACACATCTCCCCTGCTGTATTCATTAATCTGTGAGTTAATATATTACATACAATTGATTATCAAACCACAGTCCATCCTCGGATCCATTATCTTATCTGTGAGGAAATTCTTACTCCATGACATCACCATACAGTCATAAATGTACCAAATATTGGCCGGTCTTTGTTGGGCCAGATGCTGTGGAATGTGAGGTCAAAGAGTGACCCCCAGCAAAGCAATAAAGGCCTCCACATCTCTAAAATGTCTGAGAAAACCACTGACTTTTCACATTCATTATAAATATTTTAAACTTTATTTTCCAATTAGTAGGTCACCATGTTTTACATCGTATTTATTTAAAAAAAATCTATCTATCTATCTATCTATCTATCTATCTATCTATCTATCTATCTATCTATCTATCTATCTATCTATCTATCTATCTATCTATCTATCTATCTATCTATCTATCTATCTATCTTATTGAATTAAAAATCCAAAAAAATCAAAATATCCGGTCGGAAGATGAGACTCGCTTGGACGCCCTCCCTCTCGCTCACCCCATGCTTTTCCGTGCAGCAACGCAGCACACTCAGACAGGTAGGCAGCAGCCCCTCCCAGCTCCCAGCTGTGGTTTTCTTGGCTTATGTGGACCACAGACTGGAGGTAAGTGGTGATGAACAAAACACTAAGCTACCAGTGCCTCAAGTTTACAGCTAAGTAGCTAAAAGACAAAATATAGTTCACTTGTTTCTTGCTAACACGCATGACAATGAGCTACCAGCTAATGTAATGCTAAGCTAAATTTCAGCTAAGGCAATATATTATAGGCATACAGGTTAATGTACTGTACTTAATGGAGACATTACAGGTGAATACAGTAAAATCTGTGTCTAATAATGTCATCACAATTGCCACATTGATATGCATATTAGGCGTTAACTAATTAAAATTTGCATAAATTTGCCAAGACAATGCAGGTGAATAGGACAAACAAAATAACTAAAGCATATCACCACATGCCCAGTTAATGACTTACATAAAGAGTCGTTCCTCCTGAAATGTTGTTTAAATATGCAGATTAACTTTGTTGTGGTTCATTTAGAAGAAATCTACAGATGTAAGCAGACAGAGGGTAGTAGACCTAAACAAACATCTAAACATGTATTTTGGAAGTTTTCTTGCCATTAGAGTAAAAGAAGACATGAAAGCAAAATAGACCGAAATAAGTAACCACTTTATTTTTATTTACTTCTTATTTACTATCCATTCTATGAATTTGTTATATCATGATAGATTTTTACATGATACAGACAGCCCTCCCTCAAATGATAGAGCCACGTTGAAGATACATGGATTTCAATGTTGTACTGGTAACGAAAAAGAACTTGACTTTGTTGTCAATTGATCACTCATGTAGACTAAATACACTTTGCTGTATGAACGGTTGCCTTTTTAAGTCGTCCTCATGTTAAAGGTCTTCGTACGTTATTAATTCATTTCTTGTGAATAGTTGTGACAGGGTTTTCACACAGGTCGCTCCGAGCTCCTCATCAACAGACAGGCAAACAAGCGCGCCGTGAGGTAACCATGGCAACGGCTTCTGTGTGACTGCCGATCCCGTTAAACTGTCGCGGTTGTTCTCGTCTCACGCACACGGCCGTCCGCTGCTAGAGTTGAAATGTCAAACTTTTTCCTACAGTTTATCAACAGAGAGAGACTGATCAGCTGTTTGACTTTCCTGAAGAATATAAGTGTTTCTTTAACAGTCAGGCCACCAGGTCTTAAACAGGCAGCGACCTTTGCTGCTGTCTCTTATTCATTAAAAATCATCTTTTAACTTCAACTGAACTAATTTGAAGGTTAGTAGTTATATTATTTAGTTATAGATCAAATTATTTCATGTTGCACATTTAGCTGTTGAAGTTTGGTAAAAATGAATACAAAAAAATAATTATCATAGAGAGGTTGCGATGGTGCAGTGGATCAGACCCTTTTCTTTGATTCCCACTGCAACACATCCAAATCACATCCATTAAATAAGTTATTGTCATGGGTCCTGCTTTACCATCCATGTTAGAGCCGCCGCCACTTTAATCGGGGCGTTGGGGGGTCTCAGTATATTTTCCTGCTTTTTTGCCACATACCTGATTCTATTTGCAAGTGTATACCAAACATTTATTAAAAGTAATGTCCTTGGTGATCACATATTGCTGCACATGAATCACTTTTAGATTTTAATCTTGCGTTTTACTTTGTACACCAATAAAACATCGTTTTCCACCGACACAGAGCAACAAGCCAGACAGCAGAATCAGGGCGAATACAGGGCAGTTCAATTATAATATGGGATTTTCGTCTCTATTGAAACCCTGTTTCTGATTTAGGCTGATTAAGTGGGTTTATTTTGAAGTTAATTTGCACAACATGGGCACACACGTGGAATGATAAAGAACACGACAGTAAAAAAAAAACCCAGAAAGCTGATGCAATCAATAACATGCTGCTGAGATAAAAATGCCTGAGAGGCTTATATCAACTTTTCACCTCAAGACAAACAACAACAAATGAAAAAATCAAAATGGAACATTACATCACCACTGTCACAGTCATCCAAAAACAAATCACAGTCCAAAAAACATCAAAACATCTACACTATTCATAAAACAACTAAAGAAATTATAATTACCTGTGTATCACCAAAAAGGAACAACGACCATACTAGTTGTGTTGCATTTGCCAAGCATGCAAAAACACCTGTCCAGCCCTTTAACAATTTAACAATTTGCCCTTTAACAATTTGTCTGTTTTCGGAACAGCACAGGAAATGCATTAATAAATTTGACTGTTTTATGGTTTGAGATTCAAATAAACCAGAATAACACTTGAGCAGGGAAAACATTTATATTCCCACGAGAAAAACAATCTGACATTCACAACAAAAGGACAATCATCTTTGTAGTTAATAACAAGAATATCCTCAGACACATTATTGTCTCTGTGGGAAAATAACATTCACTGCTGTATTTCAATGCAGCACAATTAATGCGGTAGCCCATGATTAGTACTTTTACCAAATCCAAACTGGTCCAACGGGACACTGGAGCAGGAGGAACATGAGCTGAAGACAGGTTAAGCTCTATTAAATCTGGTGGTGTGATTGCCTTGTTTGTGCCATTTTAATCTCTACAAACAGATATCTGCTCGTCGTTAGACAATAGCTGATTAGTTCCAAAATTGGTGCCATTATGGACTTCTTTGTTTCACGTTTTTTTTTCTTACACATGAAATAAAATTAGACTGACAAAAAGCATCCTAAAATCTAATTGGCAGGCCGTGAAATAAATAAAAAAAGCAGATTAACATTAGTTTATACCATTCTCTGCATCTTTATTATCATTAATTTAACCGTGACAATGTAAGCTGTAATTGTGTGAAAAATGTAAAAACTTTGCAATGGATTTCAATTGAGTTATTAGATCAACAGATTTTCCATATAAATGTCAACCCAGTCCTGATGTATTTTCTACATACTGATCAATAATGCTATCATGTGTGGAAACCCTCCAATGAATATCGTGCTCATATCAAGATTTATCTATGTGTTATAATAGTGGTGGAAAAAATGTGCGTATATAGTGGATAATACAGGGGATATTACACAGAAGATAAATGGGACTGCAGCACTCACAAAGTATTGATATTCAAATACCCAGCTGATGATATCACACGTCTTGAGGGAAAAGCAAGTGGAATGAGCAGTAAGACAACATGATTGTGCGAGTGAGAGAAGCAAAGAAACACAAAAGAGAGAGACAGAGATGCTGGTTACCTGAAGCACTAATGGATCCAGTGTGGTGATGGTGTTTTTGGCTCTCAGCAGACCCCGACACACACAGAAGGAGATAGGAGGGTTGAGAAAGAATAAAAACAAATACACTGTCATTTGACATCTACTGTAGCATAAATTACTTTATTTATTCTCATAGAGATATAAATAATGACATTTTACCATTTAACAAAATGGCATATTAAAAAGGATGGTTTAATTTTGTACATGCACACTGTTGTGTATATAATGAAAATGAACTAAGAAAGACATCTCTATGCAGTGGTTTAGCGATATATCCTCTTCTGGCAGAAGGTTCGCTACACGGACTGGACGCTTGACCAAACCCGTCGGGACCTAACTTGGCCTGATGGGTTCTGCTTGGCCTGTAAAAGACTGAGCTTTTAGTCAGACTTACAGTGTGCCAGTAAAGATATTGGTCCTGGTGTTGGTATTGAGGCTTATTGGGTCCCTAGAGAAGTGCAGACTCTGTATCATCAACTGTATATAAAATATACAAGGTTAGTTTTAATTTCCACTTGTCCTATTTATTTGACTATTCTCAAGAGTCCCCAAACCATAACCTGCCACCACAGAATGAGGATTCAACCACTCCCCCTATATTTGACATAGTAAAAGAAAAAGTTATGAAAACAAGTGAAGGACATGCTTAGTTATTGTGTGTGACCTCATGTAATAACACTGAAAAATATAGAAAGATAATTACACAAAAAAAGTACATGGTGAATAACAACGCATAATCATGGATTTTGAAGTGCTAAGCAGATATATGTTATAGTAACCTTTAGTTTAGTATGGCAAGTGGAAAATGCTTCCTCAGTGCATATGGCAGCAGTGGATAGTATGCCAAAAACAAATTTTGTTTAAAAGAGAATAATTACCCTAATAAAGTTTTGAACAGCACTGTTATGACACAGGTACAACAAGCCAAGCAAGAACTGCTATCTTCATAGAATAGGGCAGACTTTAGTTCAAAAATAATTTTGAAAGTTGAAGTTCAGAGTTGCATAAAAACCTTCCAATATTTTGTTTAGACAAAATTACTTTGGGATAGGATTGAGCTAAAATTTTCAAGATTATTGAAACCAGGGGCACTTCAATTTTCTTGAACTATTTTTTGTGGTATTGTACACTATGTGTGTGCAATTGTATCCATCTAACCCATCATCATTGTGTGTTATTGCGTGAGATGCTCGTTCCCTGGTTGAAGAGGTAGTGCACCTTGGCAGGAAAAGGAGCAAAACAATTCTAAAGTAGCCTGAGACAGAAACCAACCAATGGGTATCACCTCCTCCTTAAAACCCTGTAGGTTCTAGTTGATCATAGTACTGTATCTGCCTGATCCGCCTCCTACATGTGGAAAGTAGGCAGGTTTTGTATGTCTTGTAAATGATACAGTCGTGTCAAAGATACATGGATTTCAATGTTGTACTGGTAACTGAAAAAGAAAGGAAGAACAGAAAATGCACAAAGAAGGGATACATCGGTGAAAGATGAAAGAGTAACAAAGTCATTTCATGTTGTCCACTTCACATATTCAAGAGGCTAGACAACTCTACAATTATTTCCAGAATACAATATGGCTAAAAAGCAAATGTATCTAGTTTCTTTGTGGCGGTGGATTAAGCAGGCATGAGAGGAGAAGAGTGGAGAGAGGGAGAAGAGAACAAATAATAGGCTGAAAACCAGGAGTGAGAAGGGAGAGAGCGTGGGACAAGTGGCGGAGGTAAGATGGACCAGGAAAGGTTGAAAGGAGCACAACAACAGAGATGAAAGACTGCCAGAAAATTGAAAAAGACTGAAAAGAGACAAGAGGTGATCTGGAGAGGGAGTGAGCAATGAGTGGCGAGAGAATGAAAAGTATGAAAGGCCAAATAAAACAAAAAAAAAGGGAAGAAACAAAGATAGACTGAGGAAAGCTGAAAAAAGGAGACGGGGGGGAAACATTTGCAGGCAGCCTCTCAGTCAATCATAATCTCCTGGGTGTTGGATATGAGAGAGAGAGAGAGTGCAATTTTGCAGTGGTTATGATTATCATCACGGCTATAATCATAATCAGGGTAATTCCAGTGCTGGGAGATGGAAAGGCGGATGGCAAAGGGTGATGGAGGAGGATAAAATGTCAGATAGGAGGAACAAGGACATTACCAGGTGTAACCATGGTGAAATGCACAGAGACAGTGACACAGTAGGTGGATGAGAGTGAAAGAAGGACAGAGGGTGTAGAAAATAGACAAATTGCTAAAATGAGTATGAGGCACTTTTAATTAAATCAAACACTCACAATTACCAGGTTTACAAAGGCTGCGTTTATAATGATCATTTTGGTTTTCAGGGCACCACAAAGCAATGGCAAAGTAATGAAAGAATAATATAATAGGGATGTTCAGTAGGCTATATCAGAGAAAGAGGTGCGAAACCCTTTCAGTACAATGACACTGTTGAAACAACCCTTTTATTACCAAGATTATAAAACGGTGGCTCTCTGCTTGGCTGCTACTACTGCTTCTAATACTACTACTACTAATGCAGTACTTATAATACTGCCATTAGTGAAATATAAAGCCAAAACAAATACAGCAAAGAAAATATTCTTTCTCAAACACTAAAGAAGAACTTCTAAGGTCATGGCTTTATATGTAATGTAATGAATCATAAAGTATAATACAGACATTATGAAATTATGGCTATAGTAAGATAGGGTGCATGGCTAAATAGGAAAAGTGTCAGTTTAATTGAAGGAGACGTGACATGTGAGTCTTCCCTCCACCAGGGGGCCCCTAAGAACAGTTCGGACACACACACTTAAGGACCTGTTTATGATGGTTGCACCAGAAGCTGTAGTTCAGCAGTGGATGGGAGCCAAAGTGGTGCCAATACATTAAGGTCATCCACGAAGCCCAGCAGGTGTTTCTCTCCTGCTGGCACAGACAGAAACCTTTGGTTCTCTTTTTCGGTCTATGATAAATGCTTATTAAAATGAGATGTCCACATCAATGAATAACTGTAACTGCAGAAACTAGTCCACCCATAGAGCTTTGTTGTCACTAAACATACCTAACAACTAAAACCGGTGAGATATGGTGCACTATTTGGTCAGCATACAGTGACAAGAAGATGTAAATTAAGTAGTAATTCCCTCTAACTTTAAACTGCAAAGTCGTTTACTAACTTGATAGATCAGTTTCTTTTACCTCTGTATATACAAATAATAATCAGGAATATTCCTACCTTTAGCAGTGAAATGGCAGCTAAGATTATTTTGCTGCTTGGCCTGTTGAGACTGTTATTTCTGGAACTGTTTTCATGCTGCAGTGATTTTTGTGTTTACGTTTTTGAAGATAGAAAGCTAATACTTATTAACTGAATAGCAATTTAAAGGATTTACTGACTACGGGTGCGCCCCGATTTTATTCAGTTACAACTTTGAAACTAACTAGAGGTTACTAAAACTGTAACTTCGCAAGAACTCATTTTTACTGTATAGTCATACATATCTGACATCACCAGCTGCTACTAGTGACAAATTCACTGTGGGTTGATGTCAATAATTTGGACACTATTCTCCACTGCTATAGTGCTACTGTGGGAGAGCATGGCTTAAAAATGTCATCCTTGTTGTGTACAGTATATCAGACACCTTTTTAGGAGTACAAGAGGGACTTATGATAATTTGATTAAACTCCTCCATTTGTGCACTTCACAGCTGACTCACCTAGAAACATATGTCAATTAATGCTCAAGTGGCATTACAGTTTGCATACACCAAACCCTTCTGAGCATGTTCCTAAAACAGATGTGTTCTTTTTGTTTGCATGTAATAATATTTGTAACACCACAAATGTCAAATAATAAAGTCAAGAAAACTCGTTAAAACCAATATTTGTAAGCATAATACCAAATCACCATAACAACAGTGAACTATGTGAACTAAAAATTACTTAATTAATTCAAATAGAAAAAAACATTTTATCCATGAGGCATTAAATTGTTTAGTTACACTAAAATGTCACTAGACGACAGTAATTTGTTAGATAAACTACAGTAAATAAGCAAAAGATTGACTTTTCAGAGAGCTAACACAATTCTGTAAGAATATCGTTCAATTTAAAATAATATATTTCGGAGTTTGTGGAATATTCAATTTTAACACAGAGGCTTTGTAGTAAGGCATTACAATAGGCATAAGAAGAAAAGTGTGAGGGAGGAGGAGATGGATTGATACGAGCAAAATGATTCAAACCAGGTGAAATGCATCAAAGATAAGGGGAGAATAAGAGAAATTGAGCTATTAACAGAGGTGCATGACTCTGAGAAAAAAAAAACGGAAGGAAGAGGGAGAGTGAAGCACTCACGGGAGGCTAGAGAGAGAAAGATGAATAGATGTGCAGATGAACAGAAGGAAGGAGAGTGGATGAAAGATAGAAAGTTGGAAAAGGCAGAGAGAGAGAGAGAGAGAAAGCAGGTGTGTAAGATTCACCGAGAGCACTTATCCCGAAATATATATGAATCCGTGGCAGGAAATGAGACAGATGCATAAAAAAAAAGAGAGGAGGGAAAAATGGCAGGGAGAGCGCTGCCAGGTTAGAATGACTCTTGCTCATAGTAGTTGCCTGGGAAAGTTTGGCAATAATGGTGATGGATGTGGGGGACCATACAGTGGGGGTTATGGTGACGGATGGTGATGATGGTGGTAAAGGTGGTGGTGGTGGTGTGTGTGCGTGTGAGTGCCTCCATCATCCCTTGCTCTCTAATAGCCCTTCATCAGAGCTGTCCAGCGCTGACGTGACTCAGCCTAATTGCGGTACCTTGGAGCAACGCGTCACTTTTACTCTGATTGTGGTGAAGCTGAGATAGAGGCTACTCAGAGTCGCCATGTGGTCGGATGGAGGCAGATGCGCTCTCTCTCTCTCTCTCACACACACACACACACACACAAAGAGAAGTAGCACATGCACACCCACCACCTGTCCTCATCCACCTTTGCATGGCTGCATCTCATGCTGTGAGTGAGATCGGCTGTCCAAAGTTATATTTAGCTGACACGTGAGATGTGTGTGCTATAGCTGTGCACATGTGGATTTACGCATGCTGATCTATAGATTTGTCCATGACTGTGTGTGCGTTGCCTTTTATGAAATATATAATTCCATGTAGTGGTCCTACAGGAAAGACAAGGACACACAGACACGCTGAGGGACTACAAGAGCTAACAGCTAATTTAAAATCTGACACTGCCCTAATTAAAAAATTTTTTTCAAAGAGTTACTCTGATTTAGTATTACACTTTCATAAAGTTGGGGGACTCACAAGATACAATTTAAAACATTATGGGTAAAATCGACTTTTAGTCCTAAGTGCATCCGAAATCGTCACTTTGTTCTATATAACTGAGACAACCCTGATGACGTCATCCGGTTACACCTTAAAGGTGTCCTGTGGAGTTTTGTTTACATTCTCACCTTTCCAGTCATTCTCACCAAAACAAACTGTGTGTGTCTTTCAGGTTGTGATGGCCCAAGCCACACAGGGTAACAGCCAGCAATGGTAATACAGTACACAAGTCTTTTGTTAAGTACACAGGTTAAGTTCTTTTTGTAGTTAGCCACAACAGTTCATGATTTCTGATTACACAGCCTATTTGAGTTACAATTATTTCTGGACAACGATTAAAATTTTTAATTCAGATTAATTGCATAGTTTTGTGCAAAATTGATTAATAAATTATAAAGTAATGAATTAAGCACTTTTAATTTAAATGTACTGCTAGATACACAAAAGTGCAATAACATGTGGATTGCAAACACTTTAAACAAATAAGGTGCTTTTACAGCAGTTTTCCCTTTACACAGCAGCAAAAAAATATTTCTTGTATATCTCAACTTAATCATTAATGTAATCAAATCAAATATTAAACCAAAGGTATTTGCCACTGCCAGGGAATTACCTTTTATTACTTGTTAAAACTAGTTAGAGTCCAGAGCCATGATCAAAATATCATAACAGGCACCTTCTGATCAACAGGTTAACATATGAATCTGTTTTCTTGTTTTTTTTCTGAACAGGTATCAACAGAAACATTTTCAACTAATTTTAACTGAAGTTAAATAGGCTACCGCTGTTTAGCGCACAGAAGCCTTTGCCATGGTTACTGTCCATAGAGAGCATGCCGTTTACTCATGGAGCGCTTGTCTCTGTCTGATCACCAGAGCAAAGAGCAACCCCCGTGGGGCCAAGCGACTACGTTGTGATTTTAGGACAGACATCCTCCCCAGTAGTAATCATCATGCAGTGTGTAGCTATCTACTCCGCTATGGCATTTGATCGCTTGCTTTTGTTTAGTTACTTCTCCCACACGCTGCATCCAGCATAGTCCGCCGAAGCCTCCCTCCACTGCTAGTTTGGGTGGGTGATTTGCAGGCTGATCAACATCCTGCCCCTCCTGTGCAGATGGTCTGTATGTTTATTCAGAGCCAGTGAGCAACGGACTTTCAAAATAATAATAATTAAAAAAAAAAAAAACTGCGTTAATGTGTGATAAAATAATTGTCGGCGTTAATTAATTTGTGTTAAAGCGATAATAACACGTTAACGTGCCCAGCCCTAGTTATAATATACATTTATTTGCTTTTAGCCTTACACTGTTTAAAAGGAGTAAACACATTTTCACATTGTTCATTGTTTCATTGATTTTTGTGTTACCATGTCGGAGAGAGGTCTGTCCTGGTGGAGGAAAGGCGTGGCCAAAGGTGAAGGACTGTTATATCCTGTGGCCTGCCAATCAAGCCATTCCATGTGCGGCCATGGTGGAGGGGGATTTGGGGTTTAGTCTGTTTTACTTTGTAGAAGTTGTAGTTGTCATCCATTTTGTTTTCCCCTTGTGTGTAAATTGGCTTGGCTAAGCCACCATATATGTTCCTTTGCATTTCATTCAGTTAGGTCAGTTTTTTCAGTTCATATTCTGTTTGTTGTATGCTGTTTTGAGTATAGTTATATTTTGTTGACTTCTTTTATAGGCCTAGTTGTTAGGTTTTTGGTTTCTATTCTAACAAAACTCCTGTTCTCCTCATTGCCTGTCTGTTTGGTCCCTGACATTGGTCTAAGAAATGTATTTTTTAAAATTATATTATAAACCATGCATTATTTACATCCATGTTTGCTTCTAAGTATTCTTTTTTCGCACTGTAGTGGAATAGCATGAAACCAACGATAGGACGGAAATTGCACCGCCTGTGTACTTACACATGTGCATAATGCATCCTTGTGCACAATACAATGTAATGAACAAAATGTAAAAAATGCCTCACAGCGCTACTAGTGGTCAAAAATTTTGTTCTGCTCTAACAGGTGCAAAATGCTGTTGATATTTCAATTTAGAAGCCCAATGTGGTTTGACTGCAAAAACTGATCCTTGTTGGTTTTTGAAAGTGACATTTTGTACACTGTTTAGGCAAAACTGTCTCAGACAATCAGTCAGTAAAGTAACTAAACTGACAGACGTGGAAATGGATGAAAGGATGAGCGGAAAGTGGGATGAGATGAGACAGAAAGGATAAGAGGGGAGGGATGAAAGCATGACAGGAGAGAGAAAGACAGAGATAAGGGATGAAGAGTAAGAATGAGGGAGACAGATGAAAGCATGAGGGATAACAGGGATGACAAGATGAAGTGAGAGACGTAAGGTGGAATGAGAAAAAACAGAAAAGATAACGTGAGAAGAGACAGGGGGGCGAGAAGAGAAAAAGGAGTGTGACACGTGGAGATGAGAGAGGAATGGGTAAACTGTGGTGAAAAGGGTAGGAAGACAAGAGCAACGGGTTAGAATAAAACTATATACACAACCCTGACAGACAGAAAATATCAAATGTAAAAGAAGTTAAGTTAGTCAAATGTAATTGACATAACTGACACATTTCAACATAATTTAGATTTTTTTTTTTAGTTTTAACAAATAAAACTAGCATTGCTATTATGCGCTCTGCACACTGGATTTAAAGCAAATGCAAGAAATAAGGGTAAAGGCTTTTGTAAAGATATTATGTATGTGTATTGTGTACTGCTTTGCTTTCAATAAGGATTGTGGTCATTTCTAACTTAAGTGTAGACCTTTTGAGTTAAGTTTGTACGACTCTTCACCTACTACATGTGCCATGGTAACAAAAACCTTCTTCATGCCGACTTGTGTTGCTAATCTTATAACAGGATATTGCAGTACATTGACCAAAAAATGTATTTTTTATCAAATTACACTAAAACAACAATTGGAAGAAGTTCTACATAGAGGACACACACAAACACAGCACACTGGAAGTGATTCTGTGTATGGAGGTGAGGCTGGTGACTGTAGGTGAGCAAACCTGGCAGCAGGAGGCTGGCAGGTTGTATATAGTGTCAGGTGCACATATACACACACCGACTCACACATATACACGTACACCACCTGAGGTCAGGTACACAAGGCCAGACGGTTACTCACTTGGCAACACAGCACCAGCCCTTTGGCAGCTTATCTTCAAAAGAAGACCAGGTTTTGTTCTGGGTGTCCACAGAGTGTGGGCAAAATAATGTCCTGAAAGAGAAAGACAATGAAACAGTTCAATGCATAAAAGGTTCAGACAATGTTGGTGCCTGCCAAGAGAGGGATTTCAGTTGGTTGAAAAAATAGGCAGCGGGAAGTTATATATTATTCTCAGCCTGTGGCGTGTATACAGGTGCTATCAGTGCTCTTTAGTAACATTTAGTGTGAACTAAAGTAAAAAGCAGCTGTGAGAAGTTTCAAAACTTGTTCCTTTCTCCGCAGCCAAAGAAAGGGTAAGCGCAAACATTCATGGAAATGTAATCCAAAAACACCACCAAAATACACATGTAAAGGAGATTATTTTCTGTCTCATAAAGTATTTTCATGGTCTTCATGCTGCGTGTGTAATAATGTTAATGCTTGTGTAACATAGGAGGATTTAATAGCCTGCAGTTCTTGGTAGCCAGAAGGAAGCCCCATATAGTGCATGAAACATAAATGAGCAGAGTGCTACAGGTGCTGGCCAACTATGGTACTCGAAGCACTGCTACTACCTGCACCATTCCTTTCTCATGATTTCAGTATATATTGGCTTTCGTGGTCTGTTACCTTCAGTATATTTGCCTTGGTTTAGTGCAATTGTTGAATCCTGTGGATACAATGTTCCCACCTGGTACCTGGTACTACTCTAGTACTGGAGGCCATTTGTACTGGTACTGGAGGCTTTTATTCATAAACTGATTTCACCTTTAAGTTTAAATGTCAAACTCATTTACACATCCAGCTGACTGAGTAACATTAACTTGGAGTGCTTGTGTCGATCTGATGAATGTAATTAAATATGTTCTCAAATAGTCCAAATTGTTTAGAAGGCACCTCTCTCTCTCCTCTGCTAGTTGACATTTTGGTAGCAGACAGACTACTAGTTCAGCAGTCACCAAAACAGCATGAGATGTTCTTTAACCAAGGAAATGACACATAGAATACACTTCCCATTATTGGTTTGAGAAATTAACTGCTTCAGAACTCACCTGACAGGGGTCCGAGACCACCTTTTGAAGCGGACCAGAGAGCGGTTGTTTGGTCAGCACCAGAGTCTGTGTCTGGCGTCCACACCAACCCAAATGAACCGCACAGAGAGGGTAAATACTCAAGGGTTCAGTTCAAATGGACGAAACCAGGTCAGTGTGAACCCACACTTAGGAGGAGGCTGGCTAGAAGTAGCACTTATTGGCACAATGGCACTGGCATCCTTTCCGGCTAAATTTAGAACCGTGCCCCTATTATCCATATTATCTTAATTGTCTTCTGTCTCACCAGCTGCTGATGGCGCAACTCTCTTGCTGTTCTTGTGAGCTGCTCAAACAGGACTTCCCATGGTGCTATTGATGTCCAGTTGTAGTACATTTTGAACGCTTAGCGGTGGTGGTGGGTGGGAGATTGTAGTCTTTTCTCGCACACTGTGCTCATATTTTCCCTAGTTTTCACATATATTTTTAGGGGCACATACAAGTGAAATACTCGCACTCGTTGAGCCCTGACTTACATAAGAAAACCATGCACATTCAAAAATACTTGTCAAATTGTTGGTCTCATCGGGCTGACAGCCAATCATGGTTTTGGATAATGGGGTGGCACCTGGGTGTGGCCAATCAGTTTTCAGGCCAGTCCCTGGACATGCCCCTGAGTGTAGAGTGTGTTTATGTGAGCTGCTGTGACTGGTGGAAGCAGTGAGAGTGAACAAAAAAAGTAAAGTTGCAGGCTGGAAAAAAAACGAGAGATGCTGAAAACCTCTATAGAACTCAGGGGATCTGTAGGATCTGGTTTTAATTCTCTGTGGTGTAACAACTATGAGCAACCGTAGACATGTGACCCACTGTTAATACAAAAATATTGATTATAGAAGCAAGTACTGCTTACAAGAGCTGCTTGCATTATTGTTGCAATGTGAATCATATTGTCAGATCCATGCAAATAGAACACCTCATGTAGAGAGAAAAGTGAAAACCAGAGAAGTTCAAGAGTTTCAACATGCCTTTGTTGAACTGCCAAAGTATGCAGACTTCTACTAACCGTCTGATAGGATCAAAGACACACACACAACACATGGAGACAAAGAAATGCAGGGCTGAAGCAAAAAATGTATCTCCTATGTGATCTGCTTAACTTAACCACAAAACAAGTTTAACTTCTCTCCAAGTTTTCAACTAAAGAAAGCAGACAGTGACACAAGAGTGACAATAATAGCAGAAAAGGTGGCTTCCAAACGTTTGATGTTCATGTTATTTCCACTTCACAGAAATAACAAGGGAAAGCGATACAGCATGATGCAAATGATAAAGTAATGGGGTGGAATGGGATAGAGTCAGTCTCAACATTTTATGCTCCTGATTCAGTTATATGAAATGCCATCTAGGCAGCAGACAGAGATGACTCCACAGAGCTCAGCGAAGGGGACCAAATTAAACTTCTAGTCTAAATATTATTTCTCAAACATTTTACAGAGTCAACTTCAGCCTGTGGAGTGAGCTATAAAGAGAGGAACTGAGAGAAAGGGAAGAAAGCACAAAGAACAAAAACATAATATACTGAAAGAGATCAGTATATATGCAACACTGCTATATACATGTGTGTTTTAAAAATAATATGCTTTGTTCCAGTGCTTGGACCAATGTATGGTGAAAAAGTCAAAGTTTTAACTGCAGTCCATAGGCAGGAGACAATGAGGTGACAATCAACATGAATACAAATCAAGACTAAACATAATCAACTGGGAATAATGTGATTATCATGGCTATTAAATATGATTATATAATGACATTTGAGTGTCAAGACTAATGGCTGTGTTGCTGATACAGTATCAATCCAGCCAGGGTAGGAGTCTGATATAACTTCCAAACAAAAGATAACTTTCAAAGAGACTATCAACTTACAAAACATGTGGTCAACAAGAATGAATCAGTGTTCTGAACAATGAATGTAGAGGAGTTGTATGTATTGAGAAAGGAGTGTCCTTAGGCCGGTGAGTGTGAGGCAGGCTTAGTTTGATTTAATACTCCCTCCGCCATTTAATCATGTAAAACACACAAACACGGTGGTGATTTGTTGGCTGTCACTTTGTTCCATTTCTAATGTGAGCCAGACTGTCAGCTAAATGGATCAAGCCACTTGGATGTTCCGGGCTCCTTTTCCGTTTTAAGCTATTAATCCTGGCCCGTCTTTGTGCTTCTGCCATGTCGAATTTGCGAGACACAACCAAAGACCTGCTTCAGCTTGTTTACCTTTGGAGAACTTTTAGCCCAGGAGAAAACAACTTCTAGTCGGTGAATAGGCCCCACTCACTTTGACAAACTGTAGTCCATTTGGACACTTCACACAGTATATACTGGTCAGGTTTCAATTCTCACCTGTTCAGGCAAGGAGATTTTCCCTTTTTTGATGAGTGTGGGAACCTTGTTGTCACATCCGCAGTGTGTCTACAGTTCCATCAAACACAAGCCACTGGTTCCTGATGTAAAGAATAAAGAGGAGAGACAAAGTGTGTGTGCCTAAAGAAGTGAGGTAAAGTACAAATACCAGTAATGATCACACCTCAAGTTTGCGTTGGCAATGATGAAAGACTATCGGACTACGACACATCATTGTCCCACTCAAACACACTCTCTAATTCGCTGTGTACTTCTCTCTCCATATTCTTAGTTTGTACTTTTTCCCTGTTTATTCCTTCATTCCATTAAGAATATTTTAAAGTAATTGCAAAATACTCTGACCTTTGTACTCTGTAGTACTCATCACTTGCAATGCTGGTAACCTAGGAATTACTACAATGTCAGGTAAATTACCAAACTGTCACTTTAAATTTACCCGACAAAACATTCTGAAGCTTCATCTCAGTATTCATGCGAACTCTGGACTCTTTGTTCAAACTTGGTGTGACATTTCCATATATTAGTGTCCGGCAAAACAGAACCAAAATGTAGTTGTGCAGTGTCCTTAATAATCTATTTTACTGTGTTTGGTACTAATTTCCACTCACATTCCCAATTTGTTCCATTCCAAACCAAGAAGTAAGACAAGTCACGGTAACTTTAAATGTGAACGAGACCGAACCAACAACAGGGAGAGACAGGCAGACACACAGAGGAGGAAATGCAAACATACATTTGACAAGTAAAACTGTCACAAGCCTTCTGGGATTGAGCCTTTTGGCAAATAAAGGTAGGAGGGAAAGATAAACAAGTCAAGCTGAAAGGAGGAGCAGTCAAGCGCTCAAGCAGACACACGCAATTACACACACACACACACACACACATTCATTTACACTCGTGCATCTACTGATGCACCTGCATGCATGGTCACATGAGGACAGGCACAACAACAAAGCAGATGATAAACTTAGAAGACCAAACTACTCCACAAACCCTAACGGAGTTAGAATTCAATAAAAAGGGGGGCAAAAGAAGATATTGAGGAAAAATGGAGGCAAATGGAAGGCGTGCCCATGAATACAAGCGTATAAACACATACAGAAGTGCCAGCAGGTGATACCATGATTGATTTATAGATAGATTGATGGTTGTGTCTCAGCTGTTAGAGCCATCTCATCTCAGTGCATGGACTGCAATGTACAAACACAGCTGGGAGCAGGCAGAGGGGAACAGGTGATCAGAGCGAGAACAGTGCAGAGATAAATATCGAGTCGCTGTGATAAGAAGTGGAAGGCATGAAAGGCAATGAATTTGAGGGAAGAGAAACCGGCAGAGCAATTAGAGGTGGGGAAATGGAACAGAGGAAAAGGAGGGAGGAAATAAGGGGTGCTAAGGGGATGAATACGATGAATGGATGCAGCGAAAATGGATGGCTGTGCATGTGTGTATGTGTGCACAAAAGCTACTGGCTGTTTTTCATTTGCTCTAGTGTAATGGTTACTATCAAATTTTGTCCTGGTTGTGTGTTTACACAAGTAAACTTCATAACCCTCCTTGCACGGGGCAAAGTACACTTAAAGCAGGGGCAGGCACTTTATTTCAGAAGCATTTTTGACTTTGTTGAAATTCAATCAATAAATCAAATGCTGCTCCCTCCCCGGGCTAATGGTGGTAGCAGCCACACAGACCACAACATATAAGAAACTCTCTCTATCATTTGCCCTTTCCCACCCACACCCGCCTAATACAGGCTTGTCTTTTTGCTTTCTAATTCAGTCCACTCAGAAAGCCTGGTGAGTCTGGCAGCATTTCTGGATAGTTCTGATCTGAACTGTGAGCCCTCTTTTTCAAAGGGTGAATGGAGGCAACACTGGCCCAACATCCTTTCTAATCTGAGTGGTGTAAATATAAAGAAAGGATAAGAACATGAGTGTGAGGACATGAGAACATCAGTGAGTTCACTGAAGCAAGCATACTTATTAGCTTTTGTTGTATTATAAGTACTGTGTCTTTTTTATTTCGCTACATTCTGAGGGCATTTAATTATGTAACAGTTCTTTCTGGATTGGTAGCGTTCTCCTGTCCTTTGGGCCTGTGGGTAATAAGTGGCTACAAGTTCTTCTTCAATAATCTTCTTTATTCGACACCAAGGTGCATAACAGTAACTACACACACGCACGTTTTCACACTCTGTCACACTTCTCTCTCTCCCCCTGGAAACATGCAGGTGGGAACCAAAGCACTCTGCTCTGAATTAACAAATGGTAAGCAAACAATTACTGTGTGCCCTAATAAACTTTTGGAAGTCCAAATAAAATTATATTACTCCTACTGTAACATAAACACCTGCCACCTTATACTGCACAGTCTCATTAGCAAAATAAATTATCAGTCCATGAAGTGACCAAAATCTATAATGTATACAGTAACTAAGGTTACAATATATATACATGGTACATAACAGTGTAATCCAACAAAACACGACCAAAATCTACAGAAACCACTAGAGTTGATTCATCTCACTATAGGAGCATCATGTGATCATAACTCAAATTGATCTGTTTGATTATTAACTTAATCAATATAAATGTGAGTGACAATAAATATTCATTTACTTCACCACAGGGTTACATCCCTACTATAGATTGCAGAATATTGTACAGATTTGTCCACCACAGGTATGGTGCATTTTCTGCCTTTTGTTACCACCGTATGTTTAACCAGCATTTACTGTATTATCAGCAACCATGCTACACTTACTAACATTGTGATTTGAGCTGCACACAGGAATAACTGTGAACCAGTGCAAATAGTGGAAATTACAACCTCTGCACATGTCAAAAAAAGTGTGTAAGGCAAAATATTCTTTTAACAAGAAAGGTTGACACTGTTATTTATAGATATAAGCTAGGATGAATGTAGACCTATTGTGTAAGAAGATATACAGAAGTAGGGCTTGGCACTGGTACAAATCAATATCCATAGAGACAGAACCCGATTGTACAGCTTGTGTTTATACATGCACTGTCCGTGTGTGTGCTTGTGCATCAAGGTGAGTTTGGTGCCACTGTGAAGACCGCAGTGGTAAAAGGGGAGCAAAGACTCTGAAAACACATACACTGGAGCAGGCACTAACAGCTGCCAGGTACAAAATGTGGGCTACAACAAACCAATCTGATAGCAGCTCAAAGAATTTTTACCAAACAAACTGAAACAAGAGAGGAAAAGAGGGAACAGAGAGATGGGAGCTGCTGTCCCAAAGGTGAACTAGACAAGATGAATACTTAATGAAAAAACACACACACACACACACTTGAAACAAGAGCAAGGCACATAAACAAGCATCGTTTATTTCTCAGTGGGGCTCTTGGTCTGGCCTGCATCTGTATGAAGTGTTATGAGTGTGTGAGCGAACATTTGGCCATAGCAAAATATGTGTTGTGTGAGCGGCGTCCCAGCAGGAGAGCTGTGTGTGCCAGCGCGGCGCTGGTGGAGAAACCTGGACAAAGACCGGACTGCAGTGTGGAACTCTGGCGGGGAGGGATGTTAGACAAAATGAAAGAGAACGGAAAAGAAGAGAGAAATGTTCAGGTGCATAAAAAGAAAATGTCTGGGTGATGGGGAACGAGCGTGGAGGAAGAAAGAAGAGGAGAAAGAGGGCATGGATGATAGGAGGAGCAGAAGAGAAGGAGATATGGGGCCGGGGGTTTGGCTGTCCTCTGTGGGTCTTGGTATCTCCAGTGAGCAGCACTGGGCCTCAACAGACCACAGAGAGAGAGGTGGATGGGAAGGAAACACAGGAGGTAGTGGATGAGAAATTTCTTGTGCTGGCTGGCTGGCTGTCAGACACCTGCCTCTGACTCACCAACCTCCTGCTACTCTCCCCCTCTCTGTCCAGTAGGGGGGACTGGGTCTGGGCGGAAAGAGAGGCTGTTAAGAAAGAAAGGACTGAGGAGAGAGCGATGGGGTTTCTAGCTAATGATGTGTGAGGGCTAAAGAGAGACACGGTTTTGGAGAGAAAGTGAACGGGAGGGGGCAGATAGCTCTGATGGGCAATAGGGACACAGCTGGACGAGAGATGCCTCCCCTTCACACACGCTCCACCTGATTGTCAGATGGGGATGGTGCGTATGTGTGCGTCCTAAGTGTTGCACATACTTCACTTCCAATTTCAGTCGACATGTCACTCCTATCTCAATCCATCTCTCTGTCTGCCTCTTTCCACCCTTCTCAAAATCTCTTAATCTTTTCAGGAGAGCTCCTAGGTCCTCTCTCTCTCGAATGTCACTCCATGTTCCCCACAGCATTATTGGTTCACAATAAACCAGTATGAACACATCTCTATTTGAACTCTGCTGTCCTCTCTAACACACCGGAGCTCTGACCTCTTTCTTTTCAGCACTGGGACAGGCTTGGAACAGTTCTTTTTGCTTATCTATAATGTAGTTGTCCTCGACAGATTGAAAGAGTATTGTGTCCATTTTCCATCCCAACACTGCAGTGCATATCCATTTCTCAAGCGCCAGGGTGTACCAGACAAGTGTTAGATGTATGGCAGAGCAGCATCAGCATTGTTTGTTTTTATTTGAATATTAGTTTTCCACTGGAACACGTTGGCACCAGACAAAACTTTGCCCAAGTGAGAACTAACTTGGTGCTAGTTTTATGTTTTATAGCAGTGTGTTATCACCTCAAAGTTTGGCAACTTTAAATGAATGCATGTTTTAAAGCAGTATTCATAGACTTTTTGGCCACTTGGGGCGTGACATAATATCACCTTCTCAAGCAACATTAGCATTCATTGTGTCCAATAGTCACTCTCTTTTAGCTCTATTTTGGTCCCCATCAAGTCCTGAGGGAAATAGCTGGTAGTTGCTAAATGCTCCACTTTATTTACCAGCTAGTTTACAGAGTGAACAGTGGGTTTATTCACTGAAAATGAGAATCAGATGGGAAACATTTATTCATTCACATTAAGGACTATGGTTAAAGAGTTGCTGAGAAATTCTATTCCAATGCCCTTTTTGTTAAATTCATCAAATATTTCCTACCTCTCCCTGTTTTGTGTGTGCTCTGAAAAAAATCTTGTTTTCCAGCACAACACAAAGGAAGAGGCTCAGAGCGATCGCTACAACATTGTTCCAGCCATTCAGCAACAGGTGGCGGTAGCTCTGGAGCCCGGCCTGTGCCCACAGCAGTGGGAGAGAAATTTGTAACACATTCGAACATGCTGGACTCTTTACAGGACACTGTCCAGGAGGAAAGATGGCTGAGAAACAGCCAATGAGGAAAAGGTCTGAAGAGTACACATTGCGAAACAACAGGCAAGTAGAAGACCTGTGTTGACATTGGTAATGAAAACTGACGCAGCGTTTGCTCTCTTTCAGCTGGACAGGTGAGTAACCTAGCTGATCCCAGCTGGTCAGCTTTGTTGCAACAGTAGCGACAGTTTGCTAACCCACAACCGAGCTTAGAGTAGTTTTCTTACTTGCCGTATGTTTGTCCGCTCTAACGTTACATATTATTGTTCATAAAATGTTTGTGAAGGCTTTTATGGCCATGAAGCCCTAAAAAATAAGTTTTTCTATGACAGTGGGGTTATTTAGGTTGATTCATAACAGAAATGCTGTCCTAGGTAGCCTAATATTACTAGAGACGTTATGTTCCTTGTTCACAGAAGACGTCATGGATTCTACCATATTTTAGCAGATTAATAACTCATTGGTCATGTTGGCAATATGCATCCAGGAATTAGAGCGGGCGGAGCGTCTGAGGGAGGGGCGTATTTGTTTGGCAGTTGAGTTCAAATATCAGAATCAGAAAAGCTTTTATTGCCAAGTAGTTTTTACACGGATGAGGTATTTGTTTTGGAGGTAAGGTGCTACACATAGACAAACACACTAACACTTAACAACAAGCAACAAATGTGTGCAATAAACCAGGTATGTACAGTAATGTGAAATTAAATATTATTTACATGTGCAAAGATATATAGTATTTGAGAGGGAAGGGGGGAGTGTCAGTGGGGGACCCAGGCCTTGTTAATGAGGCTAGATGCAGACGGGTAGAAGCTGTTTTTGTGGCGAGAGGGTTTGTTTGGTCCTGATGGACCGCAGCCTCCTGCCAGAGGGGAGTGGCTGAAACAGTTTTTTTTAACGGGGCGGGAGGGGTCAGCTGCAATCTTTCCTGCACATCTCAGAGCCCTGGCGGTGTGCAGGTCCTAGTAAGTAAGAGATGGATGATTGTAGCCAATCACCCCTGCAGAACAGTCAACCGTCTTTCATCAAGTCTTTCTGCAGAATCACTTTGTATCCCTTTACACTTTAAATCCTGCATATGGATCTTTACTGTCATTATGCTTTATTATCATTATGTGTAGCTCTGGTTGTGTCTGTGTTTTTCTTGCAGTTGGCTTGACCAGCAGCGGTGCTGATACAGCAGATTGTGAAGCTAAGATTTCCCCTGTAAACATACCAACATCTACTGTCACAGTCCATACCTGCTGCTGTTGCTCTCACAGTCTGTTCTATTACAGAGCCCTCATCCTTACCGGAGTGTCTCCAGGCTCCATACAGCGAGGACTTTGTCACATTGTGCTCCTGCGGGCGGGGCCCACACCCGGCTCAAGCTGTTAACTCATAGTTTTTCAGAATTAAAGTTTCCCCTTACTCAACACTCAGATAAAGAAGGCTGGCCTGTTGAGCTGGCTCTCTGTACGCTTGTCTCCTGCGCAGGATTACTCAAATCAAATTGTATCTTGTCCCCAAGAATTAAACAAAACTTGAATTGTGCATTGCTTGCAACTTCCTTACAACCGACAATCTGGACAGGTTTATTTAATTTCTTACATCTGGGCTCTCGACTGGCCTGTTAGGGCACTGTGTCACAAGTTTCACACATACACAATTCAGCATGAACTAGTTGAAAATCCCATCATGACTAAGCCTCTACAGCAGTTGTAGACAAATCTTCAAGGAAGCGTAAAAATGAACACCATTTCTTTTTTTATGTGTAGTATTGTGTGTATTGAATGGTAAACTTACACAGCGTAAAAAAACACATATTGGAGCCACAGTATTGTACGCTGGATCAAATCAATCCATTTTCACAGCAGCTTTACTTGCAGAGCCTACAAGCCTGACAAGGAAATGCTACTGAACCAGTAGCCCACTTTTCTGCTTGGACTTCTGGATTTCTGAGTCTAATCATAATAGTTGTGATAACAAAAGCCCTCTGGGTCTGGTGCCAAAATCCAACTGTTCCTGTGTTGTCAAACAAAATAAATTTGGGTCTGTATAAGATCATTTTAGATGCACTGATTGCGCAATGAAAGGCTGTGGCATGTGTGCAAGAATAGCTGGATAAGTGCTTTGAACTTAAGGTGCCTGTTTTCATTTTCACTGTTTTCTACTGCTACTACTACTAAACAAAGTACAAGAGCAAGTGTTGAGTTTATAATCGTGAATGGGATACTGCCACTGGAAGAAGTGCTGGTTCAGTTAGATTACATGTATTGTAGTGACCCGTGCAGTATGTTTCTAGTATTTATAGCTGTGCAGGCTGATCTCGAGGGAAGAAAGCCTTCAGTCAGTTAACTTGCCGGTGGAGAGGTTGTTTTTTACATAGAGCTTTCCAAGAGTCCTTGTCATGGAGTTCATAGGATACTTCCACTGTCCCACTGGGGATTTTGTCCCACTGGGAATCTAGGCAAAGAGGAGATGGAAAAAAAACAACTGTGCAAGGTGAAAAAGTTTTGACAGGAGGAAGGGGAGTAGAGTTGAAATAGATAAACCAGTCTGTAAACAGATGATGAGGAAATTTTAATGAATGACAATGATACAAATGCTTGTTACTGGCACATCATATCACAAATGTCTTTCTTGTTTGTCAAGCTCTCAAGGTTTGCATGACAAATAATAAAATGTATTATAATTATAATTCCACAGTAGCTTTTCAATGAACATCTGCTCCATTTGATGAGGGTAGCAGGGGGCGTGCCTCCTACACTTCAAGTGACAAAGAAATTAGGGCACGGTAACAATGTGCAAAACAAAAGCAGTGCACACTGAGAAAGAAATGTCAAAGGTGTACAGATATTTCCACAAATGCTTGTTGCAGTCTGATCATATCACCGACGATGGGCTTGTTTGTTCGCAACAAAAAATATCATGTGCTATAATTTAACAGCAGCAATCTGAGGAACATCTGCTCTGTTTTGTGGGGATCATTAGTGACAAAAACACGAGTTCATGGTAAAAAAAAAAAAAAAAAAAGAAGTTGCAACAGAACAGAGAACAGCAAGAGAGAATATTAGTCAGATTTATAATAACACATTGTCTTTTTCAGATCACATTACTGATTACTCACTTCAAATGATAAAAGAGATTTAAGGAAAGTACAGTCTGTTGCTGTAAGATGTTTGAGCTGCATTTGCACCGGAGAAGATAATATTGCAAGCAAGGACTATTTTAATACACTTGCATGCGCATTACATGAAAATGTTTATGTTCATCTATCTTTGTTCGGCTTTGTTGTCTCCGTCCTGTAAATTGTTCTTGGAACTGTGTGTATTTAAAGCAATAAGAAACATACACACACTTGGCTAATAAAGCTATTTCTGGTGCAAGTTTAAGTTTTGAAATCACCATTTCCTAGGCCTACGCTGCTTCCAGCACAACCAAGTGAAATCCTAGATATGGGTCTAAGGGAGGATAGATCCTCCTTACCTTTGACGATACCTGTCTTGATATTGCCATTACCTTTTCATTTAACAAGGAGTTTTAGCATGTTTGTCATGTTCCCAGCGGCATGTGTGTGCATGTGCAGGTGTGTGTCTGTGTGGGTGCATGTGTACGCACACATGCACATGTGGGTGGGACAGGTTCGGGAATAGAAGGTATCTAAGCAGAGACAGAGGCAGGAGAGAGGAAGAGAGGGAGACAGATAATGAGAACCAGGGGGAGGTGATGCTGGCATGGGGAGAGGAAGATAGAGACCAGAAATAGACATGCAAAGAGCAAGGTGTTGAGTCAGAAAATGAAAGAAGAGATGGCAGGCATGGAAGGAGGAGGGGGGGGAAGAGGGTGAAGCAGGGAGAAAGTGAGAGGAGGAGTGACAATGTGTAAGGAAGATGGAGGGACAGAGAGAGAAGGGAGAGCAGAAAATGTGAAACGAAATGTGAAAAAAGGAGATGTTGAGTGGGAAATAAAGCAGGAGACAGAGAGAGACAGAGAAAATATGGGGAAAATGTGTTAGAGAATGAAAGCAAGGAAGAGTTACTAAGAGCAAGATGTGGGGAGTAAGAAGACAGAGAGAGGGGAGAAAGAGACACAAATAGACATGTGAGGTTGAGTCACACTGGGAACCTAGAACAAGCTGAAAGCATACAGAATTACAGCAGGAACCACAGGGAGCATCACTGACACACACACACATACACAATCCCTTTGCATATGTGATGTAGCGATGCAAGTGTGGAATGAGAAAGCAAGGGCAAAGTGTACTTATAAAAGGCTCAAAGATAAAAAGAAGGAATAAGAAGAGACGACGGAGGTGGAGTTTCAGCACAACATGAGAGAGATGAACACTTAGCTTGGCATGCATACTAGGGTATACAAACACACACACACACACACACACACACACACAATTTTAAAGGGAGGATAATTTTTCTTCTCATCTGTCCTCTTTTTCCCCCACACCTACCCCCGTTTTAAACCCAATTCCCTATTTATAACAGCATCTGGAGTTGCTACAAGAGAGAGTAAGACAGCGATGAGGACGAGGAGGAGATTATGGCCATGGAGGGATGAGGAAAGATAGACCACAGTTTGTCCATATATGAGTGTGTGGGTTTATACCCTTGAGAGAGGCATCAGCCAGTAACAGCAGCCTGCCGAGGCATCCTCAAACGGCATAGTTCAGTCTGATGCACCGTCATAGTGTCACTAGAAAGCACCGGTAAGCATTGGCAATTAGCGTTGCCTTCCCTGTCCACAAGCGTGTGAGGGTTTGTGTGTGACAACCGGCGGTTAATACAGTAATGTCTGCGTGACTGCAAGGAACTGAGCGGGAGAAGGGAGTCATTTGCAAACTAAATGAGGTGGGGCCTGCTAGATATGTGTCTCACTACTCTTTAGTGTGTTTCATACAAGACCAGTGCACACACATTTATGTGTATTTGTGGTTTCCATTTGTTTATTTGTGTGTGTGTGTCTGTGTATGCATAGGACTAACTGGTAAAGCGTGTCTGCCTGTACAATATCTCTGGGGTCCATTTAAAACACTGCAAGGCATCACCGTCATCCAGTCAGGTGTAGCTATGTGTGACTTGACTGTCTCGGGGCCCAAAGAGACAAAATATCCCGATAAAGCTGGCTCAACATATGTGACTATCATACCAGTGAAGAGTGTGGGAAGACGAGGGAGGGACGTGAAAAAAGAGAGACAATATGTGAGAGTGGCAAGCGACAAAAGCGAGACAAAACAGGTGTACAGTACATTCAGAAAGTACAGTATTAGTAGTGTTTTTTCAAATTTGAAATGAGAGAATGACTATAAATTCACTGGGTGACTATTGAAGGACTCATAGCCTTTTTATACACAGACCCCCCAACAAGGACAATGCCAGAGATCCTAAACATATAGACAATTGATGATGTAACATCATAGACTGTATATAAAAATGAATGATGTGCAGGGTAACAGGGTTTCTTCAAGTGACACCTAGTCAAATTTAAACCCCCGTGGAAATCCTGTATAACCTCCCACTGTACAAAAAATCCAAGCCAAAATATCCCAGGTACGGGTGCTGCCATCTTGAGCTGGTGACATAATTTGGAGCCAGCCGGTATTGAGCTCCCGCTCATACAACCAGTCGACTTAGCTGTCAGTCATGACATGAAGCCCCCTTTTATAGCATGAAATAGCTAATTAAAACCAAATGGTTTCTGTCTATAATGGTGGTGATGTGAGATATTTTGGCTTAACTTTGGGGGGAGCTGTCATGTCGTTACACTTTACTTTACTTTATATACAGTCTATGGTCAACAGCACTATGGCAGTCAGCTTAGCTCAATCCAATGTGTTTTACTCGCAAAAGACCAGAAAAAACTGAAGACGGACAAGCCTCGCAGAGCATCCAAGCACCAAGTGTCTGCTGATGTCTTTGGGTCATGGACATAGGCAGGATTTACAACCAAATAGCAAATAGCAAAAATTGGAGAACTAGAGGGCTACAATTCCCCCATGGTTTTGCGATGTGGATGTTAACATCCTTAAAGCTGAAAGTCAGCAAGTTAACCTCGTAGTAAGTGTTTCATTTCAAATCCTATGCGCTGAACTCAAGAGTTGACACAACTAAAATATGAGTCACTGTCCTAATGTGCTGGCTACACTGTTGTCTGTCCCTTTGCCTTTAAAACAGTAACATTTCACAGGTGCGCCACATCACAAGTGCTGCTATTGATTTTAAGCAGCATTTGAACTTTCAAATTTAGTAATAAGATGAAGAGAGGTTGTCCAACTCATCTACAGATGTTCCACACTAAAAATCTGCTTCCACCCACAAAATATACTTAACACTAAAGGGATCACTCTTCTTCCTCCTCTCCAACTGGACGTGGCATGTTAGAGTCTCTGATAACCTCCAAAAATGCCATGACACTTGAAGGCACATTCTTGTTTTCGAGTTTAGTCAGTCACTGTGTGTCAGGGTGTGCCACTTCCTCATCTGTCTCTCTGACTGTCTCTCTGATTTTCTTAGACTCCATGTCAACAAAATGATTCGCATTGGTGCCTAAATCCTCCTCACTTAACCCACCCAATCTGTTTAAAACACTCACAAACACTTACACACAGACATAGTGCTAGACTCCCTTGAAGTGAAAAGGGTGGTAGAAAGCAAAGGAGCTCTTAAAACTCATTAGAGGGGGGGAAAAGCCCACTGCAGATGATGAGATACACTCAATTAAACAGGATAGGGTTCTACTGGGCCCAAGGGAGCAATGCAAAACCAGTAGGAAGATGAAATCATGAGAGAGAAGATTTGTATCTGTGGTATATGTGGATGCATGTGTGTGTCATATAGTTGACAGATACATCTCGATGTTTAACAGTCTGTGTATGATGCGCGTTAAATGTGTCTGTGTGCTGGATGAGGTACAGCCCCCTCTGAGACAATGGATGTGATCATATGTTGACAATGCATCCTGATAGGTGTTATAAATGCTTCAACACGTCTGTGTCAAAGCGAAGGGTGTGTAATTTCTTAGAAGGGCCCCTCAGGGATGGATGCTGTGATATTCATAGTAAATGAGAAATAGATGGACAGTATAAGAGTGAAAGAAAGAGACAGAGGATCATGGGGAATCTGGGAATACAGGCGGATCAAAACAAATAGAGACTATTAGTCAAACAGGAAGACACTTACTCTTAGTAATCTACGGGCAATCTGAATGGATGCAGATCAATACTGAATGTGTATTTATATTTATTTTGATATGTACTGTTTGATATTGTGTTCCACTGTCCTGGTGAGCTTCTACCGCATTTCAATGTGTTTGATTACTTAATATTTGTGCAAAGAAAACAAAGTGTGTTTGGCTGTGTTTTACTGGACAAACTGAGATTCCTTGTGAATGTAAATAACTGATTCTAGCAGAAAACTGTTGTTCCCCCAAACATTTTCAAAATATGCTGCCGTCTAACCATGAGTTTCTGTGAAACAGCTGTGGGTCTGGATTGTCAAGCTACCATGGCTTCCGCTGCAGAAGAAATCCTATATTTTGGGGCTCAGTTGAAAGCAATTAATTACAAAACATGCATTAGGGCCATTGGTATTACTTGAGAATGGTATTTCAGATTTAAAGCTTTTATAACAAAATACCTTACAAATACATTAATGTGTTTTTTACATGACCCTAAAATGGAAATACTGTGAGCTAAAACAATGGACACCTTGCGTGTAGTTAATTAAAAATTATTAATCATGTAATAATTTTGATAAGACATGTAACTTGAAAGGGCTTAGCTTATTGTTTTGGTCAAAACTCCCTCAGCTTTGTTAGAGCTACAATATACCCACTTTCCTTTTTGTTTGACATTCTTCTGAGGAAGATGATTCATTTGGTTCAACACAGCTGATGGAAGTGCACCTGACAAGCATTTCACGTTTGTGGCATTTCAAAAACGTGTGTTAAAGCCACTTGACAACTGACTGAAAGCACAGAAGCAGCAAGAGAGAGAGGATGAGGTAGAATAGTGTAAGTGGTACACAGCCAGTGGCCGAGTACGTATTCAGAGCCTTTACTTAAGCAAAAGTATTAACTGTAAAAATACTCCATTACAAATAAATCTCCTGCAACTGTTATACTATTATAAAATAGATCATCATTACTGACGCATTTTGTCTAAGCAGTTTTGTCTACAGTTGGTTGAGGTGGTGCTCATCTGTAAAGTATCTGGTAACTAACGTGGTGCGGTACAATATTTCCCTCTTAAATTAAGTAGACTAGAACGCAGAATGGAGGGGTCCGTTTAAAATCTATTACAGCTTGTGTCCTGTGGAGACCCACCAGCAATAGGCCTACAACCTATTTCTGGATCCAGCCTGAGTAGAAGAAAGAGGTCAGCTCCCAGTGAAGCTGACAAGATAGGTCACACATTGTCTTTTCCAAGAACTTGTTGTTTTCCCCCAGGCAGCAATCTTGGCTTTTAAAAGGCATTTTTTGGTGATTGGGGTAATTATTCAGCCACCACACTGCACTTTATACTGGCCTGATGCCTGTTTGTGTACTTTTAACATCCTCCAATGCACTTTACCATGACCTGGTAAACTGTCAACAGAAAAGAAGCTGAACAAACACACAGCTCCGCTCACTGACTTGACACGGTCATACTTTAAGAAAGAAAGAACATGTGTTGTTGAAACGTATTTTACATCAAACACCGTGGTGTAATCTTACTCTTGTGATGACCTTTGTGTTGCTGAATGTATTATAGGCCAACACTCCAGGCACTAGATATAGCACTAAATACAATGAAACAAACAAGTATTTATACTAAAAGTTGTTGGGTTTTATTTGGAGAGAAATCATCAGTCAAGCAAACCAAAGAAAGAGCAGGGGATACCTTAAAAAGGAAGAAGACAAAGAGAAAGTGTTAAAATAATGGTGAGGAAAAAAGAAGTGGTACAGATGCCGACTGAGGTACAAAAGCAACTGTTGAGACGGACAGGCGGCGGCCTGACACTGCGCCAGATAAACAGACAGGAGTTGAAACACACAGCAGGAGGAGTTCAGCCACTCCCTGAGCCTCCACACAGAGAGAGGGAAGACGTCTCCAGTAGCACACACTGATCGAGGTGGAAATGAGTAACCAGTGGAGCCTGTCAGAGCAGATGGCTGAGAATCCATTAGCTAATAGTGGAGGAGCCTCCCAGCCAAACTAATGACGCCCTCATTACTACACTGCACGCGCTCTCGCCCAGCCAATGGACTCTAGCTGGGCTTTTGTGTGGACCAAGATGCACAAACACACACACACACACACACACACACACACACACACACACACACACACACACACACACACACACACACACACACACACACTACTGTTTCCATCACGTTCGGTTACATTACATTGGCTTCCATTCTTTCATTCCATCCCTGGAGACTTTCCCTAACCCGAGTCCCCACAATGTGACTATGTTAACGTTACTAATGTCCCCACAACATTAGTAACACGCTCCCACACACACACAAACATGCATCTGCACAAATGTACACACACGTAAACGCCCTCTTACATACTCCAAGGCGTGCATGCAAACACATACACAGCAGCTTTTGATCGTATGCCGGGAGGGGCTACATTTAGTGAGAGAGAAAAAGGCACAAATGTGTGGACTGAGAGACTATCCCATCCATCCATCTATCCATCCTTCTGCACACATGACTGGCACCTCAAAATATGCCATCTGCTTTGTTACAGCACGGAGAGATGAGAAACGAAGAAGAGATGAAACACGCTATATCACAGCTGCATAAATAATTTAGCCTGTGTGTGCTCTGCATGTGATAATGCACAGCTACTCATTCGTCTGTTTGTTATCACCTTCAAACAGTAAACACACATGCACATGGGCATGCAGACAAGTATAGGCACACTAGGGCTGACCCCGAATGGTCGAAGGTCCGATGCTTCGATGGGCGGAGCCTGAATCGACTGTCAATCTCACAGTCGAAGCTTCGCAGCAAAATGAGGGCCATACCATTTTGGCGATTTGGGGGTACTCAACGTCTGGTTTTACAAAGAACTACCAGTTTCCTCCCAATAAGTTAATATACAGCCTATTACAATATATTTCAAAAAGAAAAAGCTTTCAATTAATGTTTTTAAAGTGCGTGAATAAATCCAAAATTGTAACCCTAACCCTTAATGAATGGGGGTCAGTGCGCATGTGTAGGCGTAGCGTGTATGTGTGTAATGGCAGAAGAGGATCACTTGGCACTGTTGTTGTGCCGAGTTGTCCGACTTCACGGGACGTTCGGATCATTTATCACCACTGATGAACCACAGAAAGAATACTATCTCGTTTTTATATAATACTAGAAATAGACCCCCGTGGAACCAATGGCAATCGCCACACACAAACACACGACTGGACTCTATGCAAGACTTGACAATTCTGAATCTACAATATAAATCCTAAGGTAGGGACAACTCTTAGGCACACACAACCGTCTGTAAGTTGAAGAAACAACCATGTAGGCAGACAGGCAAAGAGACAAGGACAAAGGCTAGACAGTAGATGCAGTGACAGCAGTGGTGTCTCAATGTTTTGTTCCAAACTTCTAATTTCAGCAGTGGTAAGGTGTGTATATTTTAGTGCTACAGTGAATATTAAGAGGAGCTGAAAGCTCTCAGGAACGTGAACTACATCTGAACTGTGCATCTATTTACTCAGAAGACAATTCACCTTCTTTGTATTTTGCATTCAAAGAAGAAATAACACTGACTTACAGTCAGACAACAACAACACACTAGTTCTCTGCAGGTACACTGATCTCGACTGCTGACCTAGATCAGTTTACCATGCGACAGTCTATAATGGGTGTTTCCACAGCAGGGAACAAGTCCTTGGTGATCCCATTGACCAGTGGCAGGTTAGTAAAGGTCAGCCTAGCAATGTTCATGTCCTTCAAAGCCATTAAGAGATTCTGAGAACAAAGAGACGGGGGCAAACATAATATCACTTCCCGTTGTTTGACCAGAGCTTGGTTTATTTAACCAGGGGAAAGGTTAGTGCAGCTACTGTAGGTTGAAAGGAGCTGGTTCAACTACAGTATATTTCTCATTGGCAATGCAGACAGACAGGGCACTGAAAGAAAGATGACAGCACAGCTTGGGTTCACATTCCAGCTAATGCAGTCAAAGCAACTGCCTGCTTTCCCCATCCAAGTTTGTCCTAGACCACTCAGCCATCAGGGCAACCCCACAGAGAGAAGGTTGACAGCAGCTTGCATGGCTAAGATTGCTTTGAAATGTAAGCTAATAGGCTTTTAAACAATGGTGACATTTTGGAGTAAAAACTGAGAAAGGTGACAACCAGTGTCTGTCGTCAGTGAACGTTTGGCTTACCCCCGTTTGCCCCGAAAAAAGTAAAGATTTTGTGATCAGGTACAAAATGCTGAAGTCTTTTCAAGTTTGCCGTTTCAAGTTTTATCCCCTTTTTGATACATTTTTGATCACAGGCAAATCCCCTGTGGGGCGTTAGACACACATTTTCCTGGTGTCAGGCCTTCATCTACAGTCACTGTCTCATCAACTCCCTGTGTGAGTACAACTGTGTGCGTGTGTATGTTAGTGTGTGTGTGTGTGTGTGTGTGTGTGTGTGTGTGTGTGTGTGTGTGTGTGTGTGTGTGTGTGGAGGTGGGCCACATTCCCAAAAGAGCCTGGAGGACCAGCAGAAGCAGTGAGGAGGGACTGTAGTCCTGTCGTCTAAAGTCTGACTGGCAAAAGATGAGAATTATGAGGTCAGATATGAGATGAGTAGAGATGCACGGTGCATTCTGCAGGTGCCAATTGCCTGTGAGATCTTTCCTTGGTCTGTGACATAGAGGCATGCAATCTGAATGATGAGGTTAGTAGTAGGGAATTACAGCTCTTTGAAGGGAGATGGATCTCATGGCTCTGTTCCTTTCCGAGATCTGGGTTCCAAATAGCTTTTCCTTTAGTATCACTGCTGTTGGTCACTGCTTAAGTTCCATTCTTGTTTGTTTCACGGAATAAATGTGCGAGGAGATAGCTCACAGAGCCGACTCATTTGACACGACACATCATCAGGGGTTGGCTTAGTCAGTTTGATCAAATTATAAGGTTAATCTTAATGTATTTTTTTTTTTTTTTGGTGTGTTTGGGAGAGGTTTCCTTTTTTAGTTAGCATATGGCATATAGCTGCACTGGCTAATTTGCATGTGTGGACACACATTATCTCCAGTGTTTCAAGTCACACAAAAAGTCAAACCAGAAACATGGGGTAGATTTAGTGGAAGAGGAAGTATGAGGTTCTAGGGCTATGCTCCAAGACATCTGGTCCTTGTGCAACTGGAGGGAAAGCTGTGTCCTCAGCAGTAGGTCTAGTGCTTTCTCAGTGGCTTCTCCTCCTCCTCAGTGTGCCGTGCACGGCAGAGGAGTGCAAAGTGTCCACTTTGTGACCTCAGCACTGCATCTCTGCCTCTTGCTTATGTCCTGCTGGAGTGGCTGTGACCACGAGTGTGCACTGAACCAACTTGCATCTGAATTTGAAGTAGATGGGATGACAGTGGGCACCTTCAAGACGAAGGACATACTATTTTACCTATAAATAGTGGGAAATCACTATTGGTTGTTAACAAGGATTTGCAACAAAAGAAGTTTACATACCTTCAGGATTAGATGAAGCATGAGATCTCTTTGCAGTCATGCTGTACTGTATTGTTGTCGTAAAGGAGGAGCTCACCTCTGGCTTCAACATTTGGGTAGTGACCAAAAGAATAAGGTCATGGACAAAAGCAGCTGTAAGTCATTTCCCTTACAGGATATCTGGGCATACTCCTCAGGCCAAAACATAACCTATGTAATTTCTCAAACACAGGGAGTTTGAACTATACAAAGTAGACTCAAAGTTTATTTCTGTATTTCTGTTGTTACATTCCACAATGAGTGACCCACCCAAAATGCTTAACACAAGGCAAGTGTCAGCTTGAGTTTCAAGCTTTGCAGCGAGGCGTGACATATGAGGCAAGCACAAGTGTTTTTCAATTTTTTCTTACATTTGCATTTCTGCTCACTCTTTCACAACTGTCATGGCAGCCCAGGGTGACAGGTCTCTTGTTGTATTGCTCCCTTGAGGACTAAGATGGATAATTTCACAGGGACATAAGAGAAGTCATTGAGTATATGTGCCATGCTTTTACAATGCAAAAAGCAAGATGTCGTTCTTTAGTTTTAGATACTTTTGGTACATGTCTGTTTAAGCCATTAAGGAAAGGATGACAAGACTAAATATTAAGGGTTTGAGGACTTGGAGAACCCTCGTATGGCGCTGTTGCTGTTCGCTGAAATGGGAACATAACAATGCCTTTGGGGGTTTTAAGGGCATTTGTAATATAAAAGTAGGGAAAACCTGTCTTTGAATAAAATGTTTTACTTAACAAATGCTGGCTTCGTTCCAAACACATTAGCAAATTTGTCAGCTCACTTATTGTAAATAAAATGAACCCAAAAGATCAACACATGAGGTGAATCTTTGGAGGTCCGCCTTTTTTCTTGAGCCTCTGGAAAACATAGATGTAACAGCTTTTTAATTAAATTGGTACAGAAAGCTTGGAATTGAATAAAGGAGTTGGTATTGGCGACAAAAACGCCCCTGTCCATTAAAGTCTGGCCTCCGTTAGTGTGTTCTCAAATCATAAAAAAGAATATTAAATAGATTTGTTTTCATTGCACAGATAAAATCCTCCTTAGAGTTTAAGAACAACCCTTATTAGCCTTATGCCTACTGATAAAGCTTGTAATGTGCACGTAGCAGGTCTTCAAACTCACATTACATGTAGAACAGAGAGACCTCTTCACCATTAGAGCTGAGGAAAGAGCATAGTGGAGCAACAAGGTGAGAGCAGGTCACAGTCGTTGTGGTCTTGTTTAGACAGCTGCCCCACCGCAAGGAAGGACAGGGTGGACACCTTCTTAGCCAGGCAGATAGCAGACAGACAGATGAGGGAGAAAGGGAGAGACGGATGAATACATGCAAGGAGCCATAGGTACAGAAGTAGAAACATATAAACAGAGACAGAATAAGAAGAATCAAGATAGACAAAGAGGATGTATTGAAGGAAAAGTGTGAATTATATAAGGCTGTCAGCTTTGGATAAATAGGATTAAAAATTTCACAGTATAAAGCGGAGATGAGCAAGGGTGACTGGGAAGGGCAGTGTGCCAGTAAAGCATGTCATGAAACATAAATCCATCACTTCCCATTCCCTGCCTCGGTGGACTTCAAAGACAGGTCTCAAATCATGCTTCCATTCAACCATACAGCCGTGCTGCTTGCATTGCACCACGAAGAGTCTAACAAGAGCTGAGCATGTGAAGTCTGTGTGTGTGTGGGGGGGTGTGTGTGCAGTATGTGGACATCCACTCAGGGTTTCCCAGCCTGTTGTAGGTGTGTAAACCCTATTTTGACAGTTTGGGTCTCTATATGTTTGTGTTTACTTAAAATATAATATTCATTTTCATAATATACTGTATGTAGAGAAATATGCTGGGTTTGCATGTGCATGTTGTTATTCTCTGCAAATGTTTAACTCAATATAAGTGACCAAACCCTATGACACGTGCAGCAGAGAAATACTAACAGCTATTAGTCGTGTAAATACTATGACATATTTTTTAAACATTGTTTCTGTCATTTAACTGTATACTATCACTACATATTTTGTTTATGTAAACAGTTTATTTGTGTGTGTGTACCTGAGGACCGGGGATGTGTGAGGGAAAAAGAAACCTTTCTCCGACACATATTTCAATCAGTATGCAGGACTCCCGGGCCACTATGTCAGTTTGTTCTCATCAAAACCTGCTCCACGCAGCTCATGAGACCCAGCAATGTGCGCAGACACACAATACATGCACACAGACGCACACAGCACGGCTGTCATACTAGGCAGCACAGATGATGGGCTTGTGGGTAGCAAATCCACCTCCGTTCTGTTCATGCTCAAAGAGTAATCAGAGAGCTCCCAAACCAGGCCAAAGCACGCTAAAGTAGGCCAGTCCTGGGACCAAAGTCTCATGCAGTGCCAGTTTGATTTTTTTCCACTAACAGGGACTAAATCCTGGTCTTGTCAGCACCTGGCAACTAGCCAAAGGTGGGTGTAAGTATTAATAGTGTGCATGAGTGTATTTGAGAGTTGTGTTGTGCAAGTGTACGTCTATATCTAAATGACCTCCTCACTGATCTTGAAGCTTCAATTAAACAAAACAATGGAATCATGGTTTAGAGGCTAAAATTAGGGCAACTATTATCATTAGTTCAGTTTTAGTTTAAGCAAGAATTTGGGATATGGCTGAGGTTAGAATTATATATATATATGTATATATATATATATATATATATATATATATATATATGTATATATATATATATATATACATATATAGCTTCAGGTAATTGTTTGGCATGTAGTGGTGAGGATCAGTGTTTGGGCCAGCAAGAGGTTTGGTAGCCTTTTCGGAGGAGTCCATAAAATAATCGAGCTCATACACCACAGTATTCAGCTACCATCGGGTAGTGAGTGGCTGTGTTGTTTCAGTCTTAATCTGTTGTTGTTTGCACTGCTGCTTGGTTAACACTCCTAATTCTCTAGCTGGCACATAATTACAGTTCCCAACAGGATCCAGCATGGCAAGACTGGTGCCATGCTAGCATTCAGCCTAGTGTATTTGTGTGTCTATGTCTGTGTGCATGCTCAATGTTTGTGTGAGTAATAGAGAGGCTGCTGTTTTGCTAAAGTTTTGCAAAACTTGGTAAAGGAAAGTATAGTGAATGTGTGTGTATGTCTGTGTGGGAGGCAGTGTTGCATTTTGCTTAAGTCTCCAGGGAGCAAAATAGGTGTTCATGTTCAGGTGCAAGATTTTGAATTAGGATCTTGTTAAACACACGCTGGTTAGGAGGCGCGCACACATAGCACCATCACCTCTTCGCATCACTCTGTAGCAAGCAAATGCAGCCTGTAACGAATGCACACTATCTCTCACACTTAAACACACACACACACACACACACACACACACACACGGATGACCAAGAGGTCCCTGGTGAGTCAGCAGTAATCCTGCTCCAGCTCTGGTCCCAGAGAATCATGTGTCTGCGGTAATCATCACACATACATACTGTACACACACACACAAACACACACTCACATACTCAGACACACACACACACACACACACACACACACACACACACACACACACACACACACACACACACACACAATCCTCTCACACCTTGGCCCTGCACCAAACCCTACACTGACACTGATCCCAGACCAGCGCTTACTGCTTAAAGGAGCTTGAAATCAGTAGGGAAACAGATGGATCAACACCCACCGCTGATCTATGCTCAGCTGAGGCTCCAGCCACTCCAAAATAATGGAACAGCACATTTCCTGTCCTGAATTCTTTTAATGGCAGTGATTTCAGGTGGGGTTATTGATAGCAGAAATTTGTGTTAAAAACCCTGTTAGAAATGTATTTTAAAAAGTGTGTAAATCTTTAAAAAAGTCTCCAAGTCTGTAACTTTGACATGAAAAGGCAAGCAGGGTATTTTTAATTGAATCCATCAGATTGATTTGATGATATTGCATCTCTATCAGTGCAGAAGAACTCAATCTCATCTGCTGATTGCCTGAGCTCTTCACATAAAAGAAGCGGGAATGTTTCATTAAGGCTGTGATAATTCAACAAGATATACTTTAGAAATCAGTGCGTATTCAGAACTGTGTACGGGGTAAAAATAGCACCCAGACAGAATTCATTAAACGGATACATCCACTACAAAGACAAGGCCTTGTTACTGAGACGTGAGACACAGTTGAACTGAGGTATCCTGATACTCACATTGAGTAATGCCATCGCTCTGTGTTTCCAAATAAATGACAATAAATGTTTAGTTGCTGGCCTAAAACCAGCAGCCCAATCCTGGCTAAACAAGTCTACACTCTCCCAGCATTGTTCCAGCAGAGTGAATGAGGAGCCAAATCAGGCTTTTGTTGCACAGCATCACCATGGCACCACACTTTGTTTGTCCCACGTGTTTGTCCAACAACTTATAATGGAACACCAATTGTTTCAGAAAGCATGTGAACACACCATAAGTCAGTGGTATGACTTTCAAATGATTCTACAATTTTAACTGCATCAAAAAGCAATGAAATGGTGTCTGTGACAAAAATGTTTGCATACTGTATGTGACATTGTATTGGAATGCATAGGCTCTGTTCAAAACAGAAGGCAGTTGCCTCGCTACCGTAATATACAGGTGCCTCATGGGCTACTATCAAAGTTCAGTGTTTTGTTCTCCCTAACTTTTTAAAAATAAAAGCGAAAAAGAAACCCTACTAAAAACATTTTAATAGTAAAACTGTAAACGAATTTCAGCTTGTTAGTCCGTCATTTTGTCCATTTTTTGTGAGCTACCGCTGGTGCACAGACTTCTGGGTAATAGGGTCAGACTCACAGTAATCAAGTCAGCATAGATGCTGCCTTCAAACTGCCTAACTGACCGTTATGGGGCAGTTTGAAGGCAAGACAGGAAAAGATAGTTCAATCAGTTGCCTTGCTGTCCTCTGAGGCAGTATGTAAACCTGTTTCAGCCTCATTCTAAACAAGCTTCAAGTCTCTGCTTGCTCATTCCCCAGTACTGAAATGTAAAAAAATCCATTACTGGTTGTCCAAACAAAGTCACTATTAATATTTTAAGGGAAAGCAAAGGTGATTTTCAGTGGACTGGTGATTATACTGGCAATGCTAATGCTAGTTTCTGTGTGCTCAAAGTCATTTTAGATCTAATTATAAATTATACTAATCACAAATCTGTATTGGTTTGTATATTAGTGTTTGACGCTCAACACTGAAGCAAAGACTCTGTTTCAAAAACTGTAATACTACCTGATTTCACTGTAGATATTTGCCTGACAAACTGTATTGACACAACCAAGTGTGGTTAATCAACTGGCTGATATGTGACAGGTTGATTGATGTGTTTAAGTATGTGTTGGCTGTTGCCCCGATTGACTGAATGTCATGCTGACACCTGTCAGTAAAAAGGGCAATGACAAGCTGTCCAGAGCTTCCCAGGTAATTGTAGCCATATGTGAAGTACGTGTTGGTCTGTGGGTTTCATGGATGAACACATGGAAGAGAACTGGATACATTGTTTTAACATGGCCCCCATTCATTCCTATGAAAGTTGCTCGCCATATACCATTCTATGTTGCACAGCCCTCTCTTTCCCTGGTTGTCCCACGGCCTTCACGTTGAAATTCCCCATTCACATAAAAATAGCTTTGTAGGCTCTAGGAACGTTTTATGAATATTAAATTTACCTAATATGTCCATCCTGCCAAGTTAGCCTGTTATCCTCTGTCTGCCAAAAGGATAATACACAAGCTACGTTGAGCAGGCAATACCCAGAAAATCTGCAGAAGGATATGTGAATGAATGTGTGTTTCCATCAGCCACTGTTATGTGAATAAGAGAAGTTTAGACGATTGAAATAAACAGCTGGTGGTGCTAATTCTACAGTTGGGTGCCATTAAACCATTGCAGAAGAAGAGTGTGTAACAAGAGGGCATAATTAGATGAGATCCAGCCAAATCTTGAACAGAAAACAGCAGTATGTATATACTTGAGGAAGGTTACGACCTGTAATCCTTAAGTCACATGCTTCATGTACATTTGCTGTCGATTTTCATAGCACTTTGTCACATTTTACTTTTATCAATACATAAACTTTTTAAATTCAGTTCAATGTTATTTAAATAGGGCAAATTCATAACAGAACTTATCTCATTGTACTTTTCATATAAGTCTAGACCATACTCTTTGTAACGATATTAACAGAACCAACAATTCCCACCATGGGTAAGCACTTGGGCACAGGCAAGGAAAAACTCTTCTTCTTAATTCTTAATTCTTAACAGGTATAAAGTTTGAGCAGAATATGACTCAGGGTGGGCAACCATCTGCCTTGACTGTTTCTGCTCAGGTTTTTTTAATGCGCAAATTGAAAACATGCATAAAAACAGGTGAATGGAAACACACTTATAGTCTTTAGTAAATATTGGGCACAAAAAACAACCTTCCCATTTGTTTCTTAGTACATCTTTATGTTATGACGGAAGTAATGCCTTCAGAGATGAAAGAAACTCTTATTTTATGTTGCAGAAATCTTTGCCCTGCCTCATCTACAGTATAATTTTCCTATTTCAGGACACATTGTCATCCATTATTGCTTATTTAACCCACAAATTATCTTTGGATGTAATATGTATACTCAAAATTGACTACTGTTTAATTCTATTGACTGCGTTACAATTGCTTAAATTAAGCCAACATAGCATCAGTTTTGACTGAAAGAGCGTCAGGACGTGTTATTGGCGAAAAGTTGCAGCGAAATCAAATCCTCTTCTCACCAAAGAAAACAAATTGCTAACAAGAAGGCAACTTCAGACTGAATGATTAAAGTCGCAATGAAATGGCTATTCAGTCTAACATAGCTGCCTAGCAATCCCCCTACATACATAGCAGTGGTGGAAAGTCACATGGGGATGTTTTAAGATGTTTACAGCTGTCATTCCATTAAACAAACCTTTAAATGAACATTAACAACCGCTTTCAGAGGTATCACTCACTGCTTTTTCTTCCCGTTCTTCATCAACATTTCTTTCGTTTTTCAGCAGCACCAAAACATGAGGGAGACAGCTATAGCTAAGTCTGAGCAGTATCTCAGGGTCCCATTTTGTATATTCCAAACCGAGCCTTCTCTTAGTTGGAAACATTTTAAGTGTGTATTTTATTTGTCACAGAATGTGGTACTAGTTTTGTTTTACTGTAGTATATCTGTCAGTGATGACAAGACAACATTTAGTGGAGATGGAAAGGGGTAATGTTTAGTTCAGCTGGGATGAGGTTTTGTGATATTATCATTGTGGACAGAAGAATGGGCTAGACAAGAAGACAAGGATGGAAAATACTAGATATCCAGCTACTCATTAAATTAGATTCAAAATGGGTAAATCCATTTTAATTGCTTTAAAAGGCATATTATTTATTATGACCTTCTTAGACAGTAACACAAGCATGTCATTGCATCAGTCGCAGTCGGTATTCTCAAAATGTCAAACATGAAAAACAGAAACAGAGACAATAGGTACCTGGCCACTCTCTGATCAATGTCTCTTTCTGTCCTGTCCTTTGATTCAGACTAAATAGCATTCGTCCAGACACGGTCTCCTCAGCACCACACAGCCAAACCCACTTGCACACAAAACAAAATGCCGCCAGTATTCACCACCATAACCACCTTTATTGTGTTCATTACCACCAATGTCATCATGATTACACTCAGATCTGTCATCATAACACCGCTGTTATCAGTGCCATCAGCTCTCTGTACGCATCCATTGGCGTTTTTGTCTTTTGTGCTCTTTAATTCAGGCCTTGAACAGATAAAAGGGCAGCTGATGTTAACTCACTGGATCCCCGTCTCATTCTTATGATCCCACACACCAAAAATACATCATAAAATGATTCACAATTTTAAAATGTATGCAGGGGTTAACGTCTTGCGGGGTGTTATCAGGGTGCTTTGTTGATAAGCAGAAGGTGGGCGGATGTGGGTTAAACAAGGGTCACACTTGGCTCAAAGGTTCTATTTTGGCTCCGTCTGTGATAGTGCCTCAGAAGTCCTTTTCTGAGACACTTGATTAAATCTTAATAAATGGCATTCATGAGGTGAATATGATGTACTTATGTACCCTGAGTCCTCCTGCTGATCCAGTATCACAGGCCAGTTCATCCTGAACATCTGATTCATCATGATGTAAAATGCTGAAATGGGGCTAGATCAGCAGTTCTGCTCCTCTGACACACTCAATAAATGTAGCCTTCAGGTGGAAAATCTGATAAACCCTGGCATATAAGATTTTTAGACCCTGTAAGAAAAAGACTAATTTAGCCCAGGGTTCAGTATGAAAAGACGATATTTCTTGAATTAAGTAATAAATGTCATTGGGTTAGCCTCATTGCCTTTTTATCCGATCCTAATAACCCTATTTGACAGTGAATTAAACATCGCCATTTTAATTACTATAATATTTGCCATTTTTGTATATGGGATTTACTTCTGTCATTACTTTAATTGTGTTCTTCAACCCCTTGTGTTTTGAAAATATGAATCCTGAAGACTTCAGAAGAGTCGGGCAAAGGTTTTGAAACCAAAGGTAGTATTATCATAGTCTTATGTTATGAACAGCTGCTCCCTGATGTCCTTTCCTTGAATAATGTTCTGGAAGGATGAAGAAGAAAGGGAGGGGAAGAATGACAGGCCGAGATTGGGGTATGGTAGACAGAAAGAAAAGGAAAACCAAATTATCAAAGGATGACAGGAAGAAAATGGGGGTAAGAAAACTAAAACCAGATGGCTGTCACAGAGATAAGATCAGAGTTCAATGTGTGCTGGTGTTTCACAAATGAAGTACACACAAAGTTCCTGAGACACATCGGAACCAGAGTGAACAAATGTGCTTCAGGACACTGCTGGGCAGATTATAGAGAGACTAACAGCATGTTCAGAGGATTAACAGACTGTGCGTGTTTGTAATTTGAGAAAATATTTTGTACAATGTTAAGTGCTGTGACATTTTATTGTGACTTACTTCACTCTCTCCCAACAATCCACACAGAAATGAATAGAAATACAACTCGTTGAGGGGTACGTCCACCAAGCTTATCTAGAGGCCAATTTCATTCAGCTTCACTCGCCCATTACTGTGCAAAAGTGTGATAGCAGCGGGGAAAATCACTTTCAGGCTATCAGTTCTTAATGAGCACAATTTACATATACTTTCTTTAATAACAACCTTTAAACACAAAGTCAGACTCTCCCGTCCTCTGCTCACACACAGTCTGCAGATTCATAATGTAACATTAACAGTCTTTTTATCAAAATAACAAGTTAATAAGCTACAGTAGAGCGTCCCCTTAGCAGTGCCACACCATCTATGTGACCGGCACCTACGACTTTGTTCTTGCAAATTATCAACTCAGCTATTTACTGTACATGTACTAGCCCTTTATCAGGCAAGCAAGAGAAGACATGAAATCTTAACTGTAAGTACAACACATTGTTAGTGTGTGTAGTCTGAGTGACTGCTGAGACTGTAATCTAACAAAAATATAAAAAGTGTAATTTCTGTGCATACTGTTTATTGCTACTAGGGATATCTATTATTTCATAGTTTAAGAAACAGTTACATAGCAAAATAAAAAAGTTAGAAGTATTAAATGAATAGTGCAAGGAAAGAGATAAAAATGGCAGCGAGTAAGAGACAAAGAGTGAGCAAACCAGACAGAATGGCAGACACATTCATCAAGCACCAAGGTAGCGGGCATGCTCAGATAACCTCAAGCCAGCTGCCATAGCTTCAGGCTGGGGACTCTTACCACTCCATGGTAAGAGTCCCCCTGGTTTGGTTTGGAGACAGAGCTCCTTTGTAAATGTCTATTTATTTATGTTTTTGACATTGACTTCCATGACACTTGTGTTTCGAAGTCTGGTTGGTTTAAAATTCTCATTCCAATTCTTCAGCAGAAAATAACATCAAGTCAAGTCAATATTATTTATATAGCCCATAGAACGTCCCTACAAATCGCGCTGTGGGAAGACAGTAGTGCAGTTAGCTATATAATTAATGTATAATTACTGTTGGAAATTGTTATCTCTTACACTACTTGTTACTGGGAAAAGTAATAACATAATAGTTACTGCAGCTGGTGTCTGTACTCAATCAGGGATTGTTTACAGTATTTAGGAAGAACCTCCACTCTGTAAGCCCTGCACAACGGCAAGTGGAGTAAGTGTGTCTGTAGCTCCGACAGCTCTAACAGAGAGAGACGGCTTCTAGCGGATCGTGTCGTGTCCCCATTTAATTTGTATTCATATCACATCAATAATTTAAGCAGATAAACTTAATATTTTTGAACCAGAAACTCCAATATTTGGATCAACTAGCTCGTGAAAAATAAGGTGTCAGCTTAAATGGGCTACAGCTGTTCAATCTAACTTCAGTGTGTAAGTACATAAAAATATCTGACTCGGTATAGGCAGATACCCAGTACTAAAGGACTCGGATCAGGGTCGGTACATCAGGACATCCCTAAACAGTAATTTAAACAATAGAAAACTGATTGTGGGACAGAGGGAATTGTGCATATTAGAGGGCAGTTTTAGCATGACCACAGACATGCTATTCAGTTGAGTGGCTTGTAAAGTCATAGATCTCGTTCAGATCTCGATAAACAATTAAACTGTTAATTGTTTTAAATCCATTATGTCCATTATGTATACATTACAGTGGTCCAGGACAGCACTCATAGGCACAGTATGGCTTGCTGATTCATTTGGAGGTGAACAAATGAAACACATGCACACCACATATGTTTTGCAACAGAGGCCTGGCAAAATAAATATATATACCGAATACAGTACATCAGAGAGATGAGAAACACCTCTCTCATCCTAACAAAGAGGTCTGTAAGATGATTTTAGCAGTGAATATGGGCATAAGGGAGGGAGAGGAGGCTCCCTTTCTCTCTCTCTCTCACACACACACACACACACACACACACACACACAAGCATACACAGGAAGGGAGGAAGGGAACACAGTGATGCAGCACTGGTCCTCTTCCCCCTGCTTAGCGTGCCTGGAAACCATGGCAGCAGTGTCTCATGGTACTGCAGCCGTCGCCATGCCAACAGTGGTCGCAGCTTTCAGTGGGGATCAAACTCGCTGGATGACACCTGACGAATGCGCACACACACACACACACACACGCAGGAAGCCACTGAAAGGAAAAGGGAACAAAGAAAAGTCTGCAGGTGAGCTTTACACAGGTGGGTAAAAATACATGCCGTGATGCAGACGAAGGCATGTACATGTGAGCGAAAACAAGCAGCGGTCCAATGCCACAAACACACACACACACACGCATGCACGCACGCACGCACGCACGCACGCACGCACGCACGCACGCACGCACGCACGCACGCACGCACACACGCACACGCACACGCTTTCAGCAGGTTTATAGAAGAGCAACCTTTCTTTTATCCCTCTCCTCCTGTTCTGATTCTGTGTGCTCCACTCTGTCTATCTAATTAGAGACCCTACTCGAGTCTTGCTGTCTGCATGGGGGCACACACACACCCAACCACCCACCCACCCACACAAACACAAATCTTCATCTTTCTCTCAACACAAATCACACAACTAGTGCACACAAATGACAAGAGCACTTTTATCCCTCTCCAGTGCATGTACACACACACACACACACACACACACACACACACACACACACACACTACCCACATATTAATAACCAGGTCTCCAATGTCAATTTGAGCTCTCAAGGACTGTGGATGCTGAGCGAGGCAGAGGCCACACAGAGAGAAAGAGCAAGAGAGATAGAGAAAGAGAGAGAGAGAGAGAGACGGAAGAGTAATGGGGTAATGCATTCAGGTTCTTATTCATGCTGATTCCCCCGCTGGGTGCATAGACTCATTTACCTAAACAATACATTTCAGACAGGGCAAAGAGGACACAGAGGTAGGGCTGATGAGGATGAGTGTGTGTGTGTGTGTTCGAGGGTGAATGATAGCCTGCTATCGCCCTTTGTGTGCTCTAAAATGGGATTTTTGTGGGAGAGAGAAAACGCATCGCATACAGTATGTATGCGATGTGTAAGGGTGAAGAAACAGATAGCGGCCACGGAGTTAGTCTGAGCGGTGTACATTGCCGAGCTTTACCATGGCACTGAATATCTGCCGTCTTCATCTGATAGAGATGAAAGAAGGCATAAAAAGGCAGAGCAGGGAAGGCATGAAGCACAAAAGGGAGCAATGGAAGAAAAAAAAGAGGTCCTTGAGTGAGGTGGAGGTTGAGAAATTTGGTACTTGACCTCCAGTGTGCGCTTAGCATGAAAGGAGGAGGTGGAAATCTCCTTCTTTATCCGTGTCTGCCTTCCTGAAGGCTGCCTGTGTTCATTCAGTCAGTGAGCATGAACACATACTCTTAAATATACAGCACACATTTACCTAACCTATCCATGTATACAACATAAGTATCATGGCCGTCCTAGCTGACCCTCCTTCATGGTATATGCAGTGTAATATTGATATCAATTGTGATATAATTAAAGGTGCCCTGTGGAGTTTTGTGGTAAACAGACAAAAGATTTGTTTATATTCAAAGTTTTCTCACCAAATTGCATCGTGTTGATTGCGTTTCCTCCTTCATTAAACCTGAAGGCTGAACTTTAATATGTTAAATTGTTTACATAAATGTTAGCAAGCTACCAGTTGTCTCCTTTTGTGCCTTTGTTGGTACATTGCTCCATTTCTTGGTGACTGGTGTACGCCGCCAACCGTCAATCAGCAGAAAAGAGTGAATTCAGTTACAGAGCGTGGAATGTATAACAGGTCGTTCGTGCTTGCGCATCCTCAGCCGAAACAAAGCGGGGATCCACTGGTGTTTTTGGCTAGTCCAGAAAATAACCAGACACATCAAGACACTTCATGGCACTGGCGGGAAAATGATGTAAAAATCCAATCCAATGCAATATTTTCTGGGTATGGCAAAATGCACAAAGTGATATTAAACGGTGAGTTGCCTCTGTAGCAGTATGACAAAATCTCTGATGATTAACACATTTATAATGTGTCACAGTACTGTACTTATCGTCATATTGCCGAACGCTAATAGAATGATGTACACATTCTGAACATGTGCTCTGACCCTATAGGTGTGTGCTTGAAAGCATTAACCCAGCCTGACACTCACTTTCTCTTTCTCTCTTTCACACTCACACCCTTGTTGTTATGAGATGCTGACTCAATGCAGTGACTCACATCTACTGTACACAGTGATGAGCCATGACCCACATTATTAGCAACCAATCTATCTACCCACATTGAAACCAACGGACAGAACAATTCCCATGTACAATATCCTAGTTATTACATAGGTTGACAGAAATAAATCCCCTCCTGAGAATGTGTACAGTGAAATATGTATATACATACAAAATACATAAACACAAAAATGAGACGCTGAAACCCCAAACCTATTGACCCAGAACTGTCTCTCTGCACATGCGGATAACTTCATTTGCCCTGATTTAAACTCACGCACACACACACACACACTCACAGACCACATGTAGTGTAATATACTTATCGATCTGGATACTTAAGCACACCAGGCCATGGTTTAGCCTGTTGGCCCATAATACTGGCTTCATGGCTGAATTTGGCCAAGAGGCAAAGCAATGGGGAAATGAAGATTACGCACACACACACGCGCAGATGTCCAATGAGAAACAGTCATTACTGCCATGCTGTTTAGCCTGCTGTGACTGTGCGTGCATTTTCCATCACACAGAAAGGCCTGAAGTGTTTCACTGCAGCATTATCTGCTGAATGGCTTCTGTTGATGAGTATGTCTGTAACGCAGCGAGGCTAACATTTCTGTGTCTGCAGCATTTCTTTGGCTTCATGTTCCTCTTGTTAGTCTTTTTTGGGGTCTTTTAGGTTTTTAAAGAGTAACGATATTTTTTTAGGGTTCCTGCCCAATGTAAATTTGCTATTTTTGAAAGTGTGTTACATGTGTGAGAGTTTGTGTGTGTGTGGCACCTGCCTCAGGGCATGTTTGCACAGCACGGTGTGCGGATCCACTGCAGGTTGTTTTTTTGTTTTTTGTTTTTTTGGTGCAAGGAACAGGTGAGAGACGAGAAAAGGGAGTCGACAAGATGCCCTCCCTACACTCACGCATCAGCAGAATCACATCCTGATACACACACAAACTTACACACACAACTGTATGAGGGGAAAAACACTATTCAACATATTTTGCTATTCTAGCACAAAAAAAAAAAAAGAAACGCTGTTACACACAAACCCACAATTGTTTAAAAGTCTCCATTTTCCAAAGATGCCAGTCTGGCATGAGTTAAAAATCAGAGAAATATGCAGCAGATAATTGGGAACATATCCGAGAAGCACACTGTTTATATGAGCCAATGTTTTTGTGCATTATGTCTCCAAGGGCTCTGAGCATATTTGACAGCATCTAGAACATATGAGAAAGTATGTTCCACTGGATGTATGGGTCCCTGCTGCCACCAAGCCAATATGTGCATGTGGATATGTAGTATGTTCCGCAGATTAGGCAGGTAAGTCTGTGTACAACTACGTGTGTGGATGTGTGGGTTTATTTTGTATATGTTTGTGCTTTGGGGTGAGTAAGCCATTGTAATGACCAGATGTAGGTGTGAGTGTCTGTCTCACTGTGCTATAAAAAATATCTTGTACAACCTCAGGCCTGTTTTTCCCCATTCAGACCAAGGTTTGCTACAGTAGATCTCTTCTTTTCAGTCACTCTTAGTCATAGGGAGGATACCCTTGCAATCATTTCTTAGAATAAGGTCAAAGAAATAAAAGAACAAAACTGCATGGATCTTTTGTAAAGCTTCTAATATGCAGCTTTTTATTAAAAAAATACTGACCTATGAAACACTTATTATAACAGCAGAGTTTTAGTGTGTTTCAGATGTTTAATTTGTTGTACTTGCTTTGCATGATGACAGGTAAACAAGATGCTTATCTGTAGGGCCTTTCTCCCCTTTATTCAATCAGCTTTGTCTTTTTTCTCTTGTTTTGCTCAAAAATTGGCACAAGTCTTTGTTTTGGGGGGCTTTTAGTTTCTCCTTTCCCCAATTTTGTTGTTGTTGAGTCTGTGTTGTTGGCATGATTTGCAAAAGCAAAAGACAACGTACTTCCAACTCCCTGACAATTTCGGGACAATTTTATTTTATTTTTAAAATTGAGATCACTGGCAGGCTTAGCCATGGGGCAAAATAAAGCTGATCAAACGTGGGACATGACCTGAGGCATATCCACCAGCAGTCATTCATCTTTCGTTTCCTGGTTGTTTCTATTTACCTTCCAGATATTTTCCACCTATGCTTAATTTCTCAGAAGAATACATTTAGAAATGTTTGATTTGTTTCATTTTCTGCTGCTTTAACTCATGCTTCCTTTCCTCCACTGTTGGCTCCACAATCCCTCTGCATCTTTCACCCTCCCTGCCTCCCACCATCATGTTTACTGTGGGCCAGTGGTTGACTGTAGCCTTCCCCCCTGTCTGCCCAATCAGTGGCACTGGCTTGGGCCGCTAATTGAATTGGGCTGGAGGTCTAATTCTAATGTGCAGCAGATGGCCGGGGCATTCCTGCATTCAACCAGCCGCCGGCCGCCACTCTGTTCCACGCTGCTATGCCCAGGGTAATGTAAACCACCATGGAGAGAGGGAGAGAGAGACAAACAAAAAGAGCAAGGCACCCCTAACTCACCTTGAGGTTACACACAAACATGCAAGGTCTCAGATTTTTCCTAAACTGCATTCACTGAGTTGACTGCAGTTGAGCCACACAGCAGTTAACAAGCAAATCATCCTCACTCCTCATATATGTTTTCTGCTATGTACATTTAGCCTCCTTTAAACAGACCTGCATAGGGACAACCGTGCAACCCAGTCACTGTATGTGAAACATATACAAACACATCCAAAAATCTGCTTCCACTCTCTTTGTTAAGCACCAGTGGATTAAACCATCACTGGATGGCAGTGTTGAGCTGCACTGAGTGTTCAGATCTGGTCATGCTGGTGAACAAGGTTCCACTGAAGACATAATAAAGACACAAATCAATGGTCATAATTTGGAGAGAGACTCAGCCTGGGTTAGAGTTATAATTTCCCTGGTTTCTGGTGCTGCAATGGAGAGTAAACACTGTAAGCACTAAATCACAACAGACAGAGCGGGAAGGAAGGAGGAACAGAGGGGGTTGGATAGATAGAGGAAGAAATAGAGAGATATAAAGCAGAGAGGTGGAGAGCTGAAGAAAGGGAGAAGGGGATAAAATCAGAGCTGCTAATGTAATAACAGCACAACACAGAGATGGGGAACATTGCTTCTCACAATGGCTACTATCACCAGCTATCAAGTGCATCAGGGACGAGGCATCAGGGAGCGTGCGCACGTGTGTAATGGTGTCTATGCGTGTGCACGGGCAAACACAGCACACTTTATGCTTGCGCGGGGCTGCGCTTACTGTTTTGAGATGACTCCCCAGAGTGCGAGCCTGAGTGCTGTGAGGAAGATTATGAGTAAGATAGAAAGCACACATGAATTTGGGCTTTGTTGTGCGGCAAGATAATAAAAGATGGAAGTCTTTGTCAGAGCGGGTAAGTGTATGTTTTGGGAGTAAATGACTGACAACACAAAACAGCCATTTGGGCTGTGGGCGTGACAGTAGCTCTTTGTACAAAGATCTTAGATTTGTAAGCAAGTGTGTTTATACATTTTTGCCCAAATGTATGAGCACAAGTAGTTATTTAGATCCATCTCTATGGATGTTCTGAGCGTTTGGTGCCCGTCTGGGAGCAGTCCGAAATAAATGGCTGAGACTGTGGGTGGTTATTGCAGGTGATTTGGTTAGCGTACAGTGTATCCTGCCTTTCTCTTATTAGAGGCACACTGAAGATGATGCAGACAGGCAAGGTTTGAGTTCTAAAACCAGTATCTGAATAACTGCAATTTCCCCCCGCTGCAGTATATTCTCTCTCAATATGTTGTTGATTCACTTACACCAATAATGCTGGATGTTGTGATTATGGGAAACAGGTGTTCGTCTTTTATCTCTGGAACTGTTCTGTTTTGCCACTTTCACTGTTCACCGAGTACATGTTGCCGTGTATTTGTGTTCAAAGGCTTGGACTCTGTGCACTTTGTAGTTACCTTAACTTCTGAGAAACTGAAAGAACTTAATACGGTGAATTAACCTGATATGGTTAAAAGATTATTATCTTAGCAATGTCAGGTTGGTCCACCACACTTAGCCCCAGTTTGTGTCTCTCATGTATTTACATTCGGGTCACAGATGAAAGCATTAATTTTGCTGAAAAAGAACTACCTGTCCAAGAGTCACAACTTGGCAAATATGTTAAAAATATATTTTTTTTTTCATGCACCAGACAGAATGATTTTTCATGCAGATGGTTGGAGGAGTCTGAGGATTTTGGAAATACAACACCTTCAGAAGTGTGGGTTGTTCCCGGGTTTTTCAAACAAAGCTGGGTCTATATTTTCAGAGAAACGGATGCTGAGCTCTGTGACTCGAATGTTAATACAAAGGAGGCACATACTGGGGCTACCCCCGGATTGTCTTAACAACAATCAGATGGATTACCATGAAGTTTGGAATGGACATGAATATATTCCAGAGGCTGAATTATAATAAATGATGTGATCCCCTGAATTTATCATCTAACATCATGATCATGTCGAACACCAACACAAGATATAACATTCCGTCAACTTCAGCTGTACTTGGTGTCTACTGCTAATTAACAAAGTTAGCTTGTTAGCACGCTAAAATTAGAAGGTGACCACGGTAAACGCTACACCGGATAATTATCAACACGTTAGCGAAATCACTGTGAGCATGTTAGAATGCTGACATTAGCATTTAGCTAATGAGGGCAGAGAGGTGGGGAATGGCATGCAACAAAGGTCGCCGCAGCAAATCCTCCCATTTGAGATGGTGCTTGGCGTTTTTGCTTGATAAACAACTGCAGCAATAAATTGCTCATCAAAACGAGTCATTTTGATTTTGATGACGAATACTTTTCTCAACCCACTAATCATTTCATCAACTAATAATTTGTATGAATGACGCCCGCTTTGTGAACACTTTCAAGGCTATTTTAGAGGTATGTTTTGCTCTCCAGTTACACATGATGAGTCTGTGATTGATTGTATTCTGTTGTGCAGAATCACTGGTATTGTTATTGCGGGTTACGCACCCATATCTTGAGCTAACCAGTGATTTCCACTTTTATATTCCTGCTTATTTGATTTGATACTCTCACGTACACAGACGCAGACGCTGAACTCTCTACTCCTCAGCACAAAAAGGAGCCGTGATGTCTCTTTCCCCTCAGTAATCACCACCAGTTTCTACAGATGCACACAGTCATATCTTCAGCGTGTGTGTCTGTCGGCATGCAGGCGATAATGTCTCAGTGTGTGTCTTACTCATATTGTCCATAGTATCATCATTAATCATTTCTCCTCCGCCCAGACATGGCCATCAGTTATTGAGAGGTGCAATAATTTGGAATTGATTTAGTCCCCCCCACCACATGGAGCCTGGCTCAGAATATAAAATGCTCCTTTGGCAAGACAGAAGAATGAAAGCTAATGATAAAGGGCTGACAGCATCCGAAGCTCTACAATTCTGCAAATAGCTGTGAGAGATGTCTCTTTCGCTCCCTCTCTCTTTCTCTTATTGTCTATTTCAGTCATTCTCTTTTTGTCGACAGAACAACTAGGAGGCGAGACTGAAGGGAAATATTTCTTGTTGTGTGTGCTTACTTGTTTGTGAGTCAGTTTGGAAGAGGAGGAGGAGAGGAGAAAACCTGATGGACGGAATCTTTCCCGTCCTACGCAAAACCCCCTTGTGTTAACAAGGATACAGATTTAGGAGAGAGAGAGAGAGAGAGAGAGCGAGTGTCAGAGAGACAGTCACGGGAACCTTGAGAGATGGTTAGAAAGAGACAATGAGAGACTGAAAGAGAGAGCTCCAAGCTGAAGAGCAGACAACTAAGCCTCTATAAATAGGAAAAAGATTGACGTACAAGGGTTGGGAGACCCTCTAAAAGCTCTGTTCTCTGTTTTATTTTCTCCTCAAGACTTCTTCCATTGATTGGACGCCATATCAGTTGGCATTATGAGCATTTTTAGGTAGATTTAAAGAAAAAGTGTAATTATACATGTAATATGTGATAGTTAGCATACAGCAAGTTAAGTGTATTACAATAATGTTGCTTTTATATATACATCTTGAATCTTGACTTATTTACAACAAAGCTTTGTAGAGGCAGTGCTGATATCTCTGTGCCAAAGAGTAGCTAAATGAGCAGCGTGATAGCAGCAATGGAGCATTTCAGAAGCTATTAATGCCTGTCAATTCTGGCATACCGTTATCAATTACATTTTCAATTATTTTGTTATCGCTAAATGCGATTTGGCTCTTGATATCAAACCCATCCTTCTTAACTTCTCTCTGTTATTCTCATCCACTTTTGCCTCTGCCTTTCAGTTCAGCTAATACACAAAAAAGAAAGTGTGGTTAACGCTTGTCTCTCTCTTCAATATTTCTATGCAAACTAAGTAATTTTAGATTGTAACCAAAACCTCAACATCTATTTGGATTTTAGCTGGCTGACGCAGCTTCTCCTGTCTTCACTGTGAGCAGACTCAAATTGTGAGAAAAGGTGATTCTGTAGTGGTAACAGGCGTTTAGGCAGAGTAGTCTATTGTCGATAGAGGCTGAGACCTTAATTTACCTCAAGAGAGGAGACAAGCAGTGTATTATTACAGACAAAGCTTTCTTCCTAATTTCTGTAAATCTGATCATGTTTATGTAAGAAGCCTCCCTGATGTTGCTTCTGCCCCCATTTGCCATGTTAATTTATTGTTGCTGCAAATGCAAAAATCAACACTTCCTCCATCTGTTTCACATTACAGACATTTCAGCACATTAGAGAACATCATCCTGTCACTTCGCCGGAAGTCTTTTATTATGAAACAACTACAGAATATCTAAAGTTTGATTTACAGCAGCTTTAAGTATGCTAAGAGTATGAGAATGGACCATTACATGAAATTAATCTGTGCGTGAGAATAGTATTTCTGTTTCTGATGAACTAATGCCATGGAAGCGAACACAGCATTTAATCCATCATTTAAATACTGACTTTTGTTGGAGGCATTATGGTCCAATGTCTGTTTGTGATCATTCTCTATCTATTTATCCCTCCCCCTATTACTTATCTTTCTTGTCTAGCTTTGTCTTTCTACTCATCACACTATTGTCTGCAGCTGTTGAGCGTGTATGTGTGGCAGCGGTCTGGCGGAGGCTGGAAAGCAGGTGGGCGAGAGGAGTTGAAGTGACACCTGGTAACAGGCTGACAGCCCCAAGGAGAGAGGCGGCGCTTTCATCCCTGACACGTCTCCACCTCCTCTCCTCACCATCGTGAACTTTTAGACACACAGACACACACACACACACACACACACACTGTATACTCTAATGCTAACACACACTGAAAAAACATGCATATACAATACACGCAGAAACAAGTGACAGAATATAGCAAAATCTCCCTGAAGGAAACAGACAAACATCACTTGCAAAAAGCTACTTATTTTGTATATAATAGAAATGCAGCCTGAATTTTCATTTTGCATAGTTCATTATTTTACTTCTGTTGCTGCACACACCCCCTCAAAATAAATGATAAACCATAAGTGTTATTAGAGTATTGCTGTCTATACATAATATATGCAACACAACCTTCCACTTAACCTCTCCCACAACATCAACAGAATATCCATAGTGTATTTTCTGGTTTAGTGAAACATTATAATTAACACACAAAAGATAGGTAGAAAAGCTGCAGCCATGCCTCAGGCTTGTTTTAAGCACTATGGAGGCCTGTGCAGAGAAATCTACATGTAAGTAAAGTAAAACAAACATTTCTAACCCTCAAGAATCTTTTTTGACTTTGTTTCTCTCTAAGCTACCTAGAAGAACAACATCCCACACTTGGTTATTCACATTGACTGATTTTGTGTAAAATGCTGAAATATATTTATTTATTATTACCATCAAAACCCAACAGTGCTCCAGCTGTGACAGATGTCCAGTTGCTCACAAGTGGTGGAGTCAGCCATTGTAAGTCCTCACTTATCACAACTCTTAAAAGCTCTTTCACTTCATTCCCATTGAGCTACGCTAATACAGCAAAGGCACCAACACAAACACTCCAAGAACAATCACGTCTCTAGATGGACTAGCACCCCAAAGCGCAACCCTCCATCAGCCTGAGAAATGGACCGGCCTGCCGTTTACTCCTGCACAGGTATTGCTATTGGATTCATTTTTATATGGATGCTGTACATAACTGAATGCGATGGAGCAAAACCTTCAGCTTCCACACAGACATGCACAACTCACAGCACTCTGCACCAATTACCCACGACCCAGCCAGCCAGGGAAACACATGAAAGTTATGGTTCAATTAGGAAAGAGGGTAAAAATAATCAAATCCATAAATTAGCTAAAGTCAATTAGGACAACTCACCAATTAAGGACAAATCTGTTACTTGAGGGCACAGCTATAATGAGGTTGCGGGAGGAGCCACGCTGAGACTGTGTCCTTGCTTGTTTGTGTCGAGCTCAGCAAACACAGAGCTTTGACCATGTTTTTGATATGGAATTAGATGGCTAATTGAATTTCGAGGCGACCAAGCTCATGTCTGGCCACACGATGAAGCAGGAGACAGAGCGAGAGAGAGAAAAAAAAAAGGGAGTGAAAAAGAGAGAGTGTGTGTTTGTGTGACTATATATAGATGCTGTCAGTTTGAATGCAGCAGAAGTAGAAGTAGAGTGGTGCAGAGTGACTGATTTTCATCTTACTCAATGTTGTGCAAAGCCCCGGTGATTTTTGGAAGGGCGGGAGTATTTATAGCTGACTGATTTTTCATTTTCAAAGAAAAAAAAGCATGAAAGGGATGATTACCCTAAACAGCATTAAAAATCAACACGCTGACAAATACTTTGAATTAATCCCTGAGAGAGGAGCTTAAACACAAAACCAATCACCTGATTTTCAACACATTCTTAGAGTCACAGACCCTCTTTACCAAGAAAACTTGATCTTTAAAGCTGATTGACCTTTGACCCCCCCCCACGACCCGTCCACCCAACCATGCCTTCAGGGCTCCCTTCTCACCTCAGCCCTCGTGTCTGTATGGTGCCAAACCCGAGAACGTTTTCTGCCCTGTCTTGGCAAATCCCTCAAGACGCTTCAGTATCAAAGCCAAAATGTAACGTTAACAGACGGAAAACATCTCAGTCAAGAGAGAAGGCAAGAGGAGAGAGCAGTGTTTCCTTTCTTTTATGATGATATGAGGCAGCGCTAGAGAATCAGAGAACCTTTTAGAAAGAGGCGTGATGATGACAGCATGTAACGGCATCTCTTTCATGTGTTCCCTCATCTCCTCTCTACCTCCCCTGCCTCTGAACAACATGACTCGTCAGTGAACTGTGTGTGAGATTTGGCGGAGGGGAGCAGGGGTTACGGGGAGGTCTGGTTTAGACACCTCTGACACCTCCCTAGGCCAAGTTTATTCACAAACTAAATCTGCACTCATGTAACCTCTGTGAGTCCAGGGCTGCATGGTGGGGAAACAGAGAGGGGCAAGGGGCAGCGCTGATGCTGAAAGAGGCTGACAGGCGGTCAGGGCTGCTCCGCAAGCTGGTTCTGCTGCCCTAGGACAGCAGACCTGGAGGCAGAGAGGAAGGAAGCCAAGCAGCCAGTCGGCACTCCGCCCCAGTCCCACATCTGGTCTGGAGAAAATTAAGCCTAGTCTCCATTTCCCCCATCGCTACCCTGCCTGAGCTCTGGACATCCACACGGGCCCTTGGATATGTTGGGGAATAAGCTGATGAGCTGCTGCCAGAGGCTATGGAGGGCTACGCAGCTACAGCTATGAGCCGCCATAGCCACTTAACCCTTACTGTTCCCCTGCCAGCAGGGCCAAAATCCCTTACCTAGGGTGATCTCCACGTGGGCCTCAGCACCTGGCAGCCATTCATCATTCCCAGCAGCCCTGCAGCCTTTGATACCCTGATATGGCTCTAATGGCATATGCAAGAAGTCCAGGACTCACATACACATATATGCAAACAAAATTCAGGGTTGTGGGGTACAAACCATTTGAAAGGATATCCATTTTGCCCTTTGACCCCTGGAACCATAACAAGAGTCTCATGTAGCTGACCCAAGACAGCAGCACTGTACTGACAGATAAGCAAGGTCAAATGAATAACTTAGCCATGGAGAATTCAAACACTAATGCTGGTGACCTTTTGAAAGGGGTGGTGAAAGGGATGAAGACAAATGGGGAAAGAAGAAGAGGGGAAATGTATGAGAGGAAAGGTGAGTAAATCTGTAAGCCGGTGGGAAAAGACAAGCTTCAAATCATAGCAGGCAAAAACCTAAAAATAGCCCGCAACTGCACTTATCTACATTACAGCAGCTGTCCCTGTAACGCTTTTTCAGAAGAAAGGTGAGTGTCCCAATAAATGGAAGCAGGAATGGCAAGACAAAGCCAACTGAGAGTCGGCCTGGAGGAAGAAACTGGACCTGTTCTCGAGATCCAGAGATCTCCCAGATCCTGTCAGCGAAACCTGTCGGGGCCCAGAGATACGACCTTCACCAGAGTGAATTCAGCGCTGGTTTAATCAAAGGAGCAGCCATTTCCAGTTCCTGTCCGGCTCACTACCTGATCACCGGGGGTTAACTCTTCTGAGGAGAGTACAGGTAGAAAACATCAGTAATGCTGTTTCTTGATTTGCTATAGGCAATCTTGTTACATGCAGCATGTAACAAACATGTACTGATAATATATTCTGTTTACTGGGCAGTTTGAAAGTACTGTACATAAATATTACATTCATGACATTCATATGATATTAAAAGACTAACAGCCTGGAAACGGTCTATGTGCTGAAGGCGAAAAAGTGTAAATTGCACACAAAAAGTGGATAGATTTGTGTGAAGACTCGCAGGTATGGTGTGATGTTTAAGATTTCAAACACTCTGACCTGCTTTGTTCATTAGACACTCTCTGCTTTACTATGTGCACATTATGTGCACATTTCACAGGTTTGATATCACCCAAGAGAAGAAGAATAAGAGACAGGTGATAGACTGTTTGGCACGTTGTACCTTAAGTGTGAATGTTACAGCAACCACTTTTAATGAACTGAAAGCAGCAACACTGTAAATGTACACTATTAGCAGTGGCCAGGATTCAGCTGTATCAGCAGTGTGGCAAGAATGGGTCGAATGTGGGTGAACACAAATTTGTTATCCTGCGTCAGACATGGGGCCGGTGTGGCACTAATGACCACAGCATGCCACAGAGGCAACTGTAATGTCCAAAAAAAAGTGAATGTTTATGGATCATGAATTACTTATGCTGCGTAACAACCAAAGTACACAAAACTAGGCTTGTGGACTGCTTACATATGAATAGAGAGATATCTGGGCACAACAGATGTATCTCTGCGCTCTGAGCTCTGTAAGGGAGCATCATTAGCACACTGACTGACATAACTGACAGCTGGCACTGAGAGGAGAGGGATGGAGGGTGAAACAGAGGGGGAGGAGACAGAGCAGAATCTGTGCCAACTATCACCCTCTGGCTGTTCTCCACCGTTTTAATCACAGCAACAGTGCTCTCACTCTGCAACCCCTTGGAGACCCAGGTACCTTAGCCACACTTGACATTAACCACAAGGCGAATACACCCATGTTTAATTCAGACAAGACTCCTTGCCATCTTCCTCAATGTGCTTCTTTCTCTTTCGTTACCCTCCCCGACTACCATGACATCCAAGGGACACACCAAGCCTCTTTTTTCCTTCTTCCTCTTTTTTTTCTCCTCTTGCTGTCTTGTGGTGCAGCTTAAGATCTAATCATCTGTTTATTTTTATTTATTCCCTGAGTGCAGTGATTTCAGGAAGGCTCTTTCAAAACGTTACATCACGGATGATAAGACCCATCGCCTGCTCATATTTGCTTGCCTTTGGGTTCTTGTCAGAACAAGTCATGCTGAGTCTGACCCAACCATACTTTTGGCAATGACAATGCCAATTGTGGAAAAAAAGGACAGAATGAGTCAGGATAGGGATACTGGTGTCTTTAGAGGCAGTGTATATGCTTTCCAATGAGGCGTCACTTTCCCAGAGTGAGGACAGAGTGTAAGTCCAAAGGTCTGGATGGTCCTCTGGGAATTAAGCTACACTGATGAGGGGAAACAAGACGGAGAGGAATAATGAGCTTATTCTATGGAACTTGGTCATTTGCCAGATCATCATTAACCCTTAACAGCATTACCCTAGCGTAGTTATGGTGTTGCTCTGTGCAGAAGAATGTACACAGAGTGTAACTGTCCTGTTACAATACAATAAATTAAAAGGTATTTGGACTAAAATAATAAGTTAAGAGGTATTTTGGTTCTAAACAGTACCCATACATCATGGTTTGGTTGCTCAGATAAGCAATGAGTACTGATCAGTCTCGCTCTTGAAGAAATCTACTATGTCCCACTCCTGCAATCAAAGATCAGGTCCTCACTACTGTGTAATGTAAATGTTAGAGCTGCTGAGGTGTTTATTTTAGGGGACTTTTGAATTTTGTGATATTAGCACCACATTTTGTACATCCTGAGGGAAAGCCATAAATTTAGCTGTCACTGTAAAATACATTCTGGGCAGAGTCTATGGGCCTGAAGCTAAAAATACTTCTAATGATGTCCCCTAAGAGTCTCCAAAGTTTGTACCCATTATAAACACAAAGTGTAATTCTCTGTTCTTTCTATAGAGACTACGATCAAAGTGCATGTTTAAGACTGCACTGTACTGTGCAAATTAATTCTTTTGGCATTTATGTTTTATTTGCATAAAACAAAAAACTTACTTGACCCAGGTAATATATTACAGCTAAACCGTGACTGTCACACTGTAGGAGCAACCCAGAATCTGCAGCTATTTAATGAACTGACCTTTAGTTCACCCTGGAGTTTGCGGAGTTTTCTGAACATGTCCTGTGCTGCACTCTCCATGCTCTCCATCCGCAGCGTACAAAACCAGCGTGACCAACCTTCAAGATGTTCCAATTGGCATTCTAGCGCAATATCTATACATACACACACACACACACACACCTACACACCTACACACATATATATAGCAAACGCACATACAAAAGCTCAAGGATAACATGCTTTTTGCAATACAATTAGGTCTGTTACAAGGCCAGCATTCAAAACTCAAAACTATTCCTTCAAACCCATCGATAATACATGTATGCAGGCATTGTTAAGCTACTGACTCACTGCTACGCTACACTGCACAATAAATGAAAACTCAACAGGCAACTAAGCTGATCAATAAAAAAAAAGTATGAGGGAAAGAAACTCGATCAAACATTTGCATCTTCTGTATTGTGCACAACATAATTGCACAGGGACGGCTCCACAAATTGCAGCTAGGTCAAAGGAGTGGAGGATGCAACAGGCAAAAAACAGCACACCAGAACATAAAGAATATAAAACATTTTTAAAAAAAACAAACCATCATATACTGTACTATGCATACTTTTTAAATGGCCATCAAGAACTTACTTGGAAAATGACAAATGTCACTTGATTGTAACACCAACCTTGGTTTAGCGAGTGATGGAATATTTTGACAACCAAAGGGACAGCCTAATCTTTCATCAGCAATACTACTAAATAGGGTATAATAGTCAGTTTTTCAGACACCATCTTGTCTAAACCAAACCATTCCCCCACACTTAATAAGGGTCAAGCTGGAGTCTGTTGTGTGAAACGAAAGCAAATGTTTGATTGTCATCTGAATTCTGCCCGTCTCCAAAAAAAAAAAAATGTGATAATAGATATTTTCATGAAAGTAGTTCAGTGTTGGTGTTGAAGTGAAGCTAATGTGATAAGCAGGATGAGGGTTCTCTTAAGCAGAAAAAAAACTATTGGACAGTATGTTGGACTGTGGACATCTGTTCGCTCACACTAATTATACCCACAGTCTAAGTGTAAACTGTGAAAACTTAACATGGGAAGGAGAGAAAAACAAAGCACAGGGAAAAAGTAATAAAAACATTGTTTCCCCTGCTTACATCGACACATACATGCATTAACGGCTTGTCCTCTCAGAGGTCTGTTGGAGTGTGAATGAAGTCAGGTCACATCAGAACAACAAGACAGTGTGTTAGCACTATGAGCTTGGTGGTGAGACAGACCTTCTTCAATATCCACACGTCTGAGGCGGAACAGTTTGATCTTGAAGAAGTCCAGATTATGGAGGATGATGCTCTCTTTGCAGTTCAGCACACTGTCAACCAGACCCAAACATGCACATGCAACACATGTAAGCAGGTGCACACAGACAGAAACACAGATGCGGTGCTAAAAAATAATGAACACAACGCCTACTGTATCTACAAGAGTCAGCAGGAATACACACGTACTTTTGCATGCGTTGTGACAACATCCAAATAGAAACACAAATTTACAGAATAGAGAGAGAGAGAGAGAGAGAGAGAGATGGTGCAAAAATAACTAATATCATAACTCATCTTAATGAAGTCACAGCCCTGCTTCATGCACAGAGGTGCACACACACAAACACACTGCAGCGGATCTGACACATTACATGTGCTTGCGACATTAAGCCGAGCCGCTAATTTAAGACCTCTGTGACAACGAGCTCAGTGAGAATTGCGACATAATTAGGCAGTGGAAGAGCTGGAACATTGTGAGTGGAGATGGTTATCTATGTGATGTTTTGTTTTAATGGCAGTCATCTTGCTTTGTGTGAGGGGTGTGGAGGGAGAGGAGGGAAAAAGATGGAAGGAGAGTGGCGAAAGTTAAATATGGGGTGAGGAAAAGAGTGGAAGGAGAGGGGAGACGAAGGGGTGAAATTAAACATGGAGGAGAAGTGTGGTGAGGGAAAGTGTGAGGTGCAAGGGTAAGAGGGAGGCGGAGAAAAAAGGAGAACGGTTTATTGTGGGGAAAGTAGAGAGAGACACATGGGACAGTAGGCGCTGGCTCAGGGCCCAGGTATCCTCTCCGGCCCTCCGCTCGGGCTCCCACGGCCCTGCTCACTTGCGCGACAGCTTTGATTTACGGGATATTTGATCTTCACAGCTTTCATTCTCCTCCCATCTACTCATAGTCTGGACCCACACTCACTGCATACACACTGGTTAGTGGCAAGGTCCCAGCTCCCAGGTCTTGGTCACACGCACACACACAGCTGCAGCTCATATCTGCTTTCACTCAGGCCCTTTACTGCACTTTGCTGTTTTTACTGTTGTTGGAAGCTGGCCTATGTTGAAGTGAGTGGGATCCTAATAAAGAGCCAATAACCTACAGTAGCTATTAGAGATGTTAAGGTAACTCATATATGATTAGACACTTTATCTTAATTGAAGGAGCTGTATGCGGGGGTAGAAAGAGAGGAAGCATAACAAAGAATCTAAGATAGAAGGGTTGGAGAAGAGAAAGAAAGAAAGAAAGAAAGAAAGAAAGAAAGAGAAAGAAGAAAGACAGTGTAGGTCCATGGAGTGGCGTATACACTGTGACGTCACCCACTGATTTTTGGAATCCAATTTTGAATCCTCTAGGTTTTCATTTTGGTCATTGCCATCTTGTTTTTTCATCCTGATTGACTTGTCACCGTGGTAGCGACTTGTCAAACACAAGGTAGCCAAGCACTAAAGCAGACCAAGCTTTCTCTTATATTTATCTCTAAATGGGACCATAATTTACAAAACAAACATTGTGCTTTATTGAAGAGGACTTGAAACTAGCAATTGAGGCCATAGACTCATTAGGAAAGTGTTCATTGAGGTAATAAATCAAGTGAGAAGTAGAATTATTTTCGCGTCTTCTCACAAGCTGACTTCTTTTGGCAATCAGAGGAGCCGCCCCCCGTTGGCCATTAAAAAGATTGCAGGTTTGAGACAGTGTTTGCTTTACTTTTCAGACCTATCCAGTCCATGTGTAGGACATAGCTAGAGATTAAAGTATGAGGATGTGAACATTTGATGAGGCTGTATTTCTATTATACTGTCAAAGAACTCTCTCTTTTTCTGTTTGTGTGTGTGGGTGCCCTTCACAGAGGCACGGTGATGTGGCTGACCCAAATGACTGGGATATTATTGAGAGAGCGAGAGAGGGAGGCCTCTGTTGAATACTGATGAAGCTCAGCACAAAGCTGCCTCCTGGCCTCATTAACCTGCCGAAGACGGCCTTTGTTTCCCTCTGCAACGCTCCCAATGCTTCCTACATCCCCTCTGAAGGAGTTTTCGGAAACCACACCGTGGACAGAGAAGGGGCAGCCTTTAGGAAGCTCAGGAATAGCAGCAGGACCAGCACAGTGTGTGTTGGGCTAGGAAAATGAGTGGATAGGAGGTGGTCTTCCTGTAAGTGGAGTAGTTTGTCACTCTTCTTTACTGCTAAATTTTGTCACAGGTAAAAGAAGACTTTTAAAGGAAAATGTGTCACATATGTGAAAAACTTTGGCAAGGAGGTTTAAAATGTTATAAAAAGTGCCAGGCGGAGACAGGGGGAAAAGTCGTCTCTTTCGTGATTAAGGAGAAAGTAAAATAAAACAAAATACAACAACCAAAACAAAACGCTGCACTTGCAACAACTAAAGAGGAAGGAGACGAGGTGGAGGCGAGGACAGAGAGTGAGGAAGTGGAACCAAAGGATGAGAAGAAGGTAAAGCAAAAGTAGGACGGGAGGTTTGTGCTCTTTCATATGCCTTGGCACAGCATGTCGTTGTTTTGTTAGTCGATGCGTGTGGCAGTGTGCTGTGTGATGCCTCTGTGCGTGCATGTTGTCTGTGTGTGTGTGTGTATGTGCATGTGTGTTAGCACAGGAGATTTCAATTTCATCTTTAATGGAAACAGCAAATAGGGGAACAAATAAAATGCGAAGGAGAAGAGCAAATCCTCCCAGCAGAGGCCCAGTCAGAATGGATGATGAGGCCGACATGAAGTAAACATTCAGCTATTCACAAGACAAGGTGGGTATGGGGATAGGGAAGGCGAAGATAGAAGACATAGGGGAAACTGAGGGTAGCAGAGAGGAGGAAAAAGGAGCTCCGAGGAGGTGAAGGAACGAGGGAATGATGGGAACACACAGGAACAGAAGAGAAAATAGAGGAGCAAAAAGGAAAAGGCAGAGAGGGAATGAGGAATGATGACGAGACAGGGGATCAGTCATGGTGTGTCTTGCAGTCAGTCGTCACTTACACCGTAGAAGGGAGAAGCCGTGTAGTCAGAAATCACCAGGAGCAGGAACAGATTAGATACAGGCTATTGGTTCTGATGAGGCCTCGTATAGATCCGTAATGGCTCAGTAGGGACAGAGGAAAAGAGAGTAGCAGGAAAGTGCTGGCTTTCAGTACTCGTAGTAGAAGTAGATTCTCTGTATGTATAAGGAAATTATATTACATAGTGTCAGTTGGCAGTTTGAGGGGGGTTGAGGTAGGTGCCCCTTGTTAGCAAAATGACCAAAATCAACCCCCCTTGTTAACCTGTTCAAAACATGTGATGCATAGGCTACTGGTTTTTAACTGCCGTGGGAAGAATGAAGATGTAACAGCCTGTCCATTCTTGATCAAAAGGTCTGTTTAGCGTCTAATTTTCTGATGATTTCTCTGATTCGTCTCATATCGATCAAGTATCTCTTACTGACTCGAGTTGCAATGCTAATCGGAATGTGCAGAATTTCCCGAGCTGCTAAACCAGTGCCGTAAAGGATAGAAAAAGTGTGCCAGTTAAAAAGCTTAGTTACAATGTAACAATTCTCAAAAATTCACTATTCTATATAGCAGGCCAGCTCAGAAATTAACAGAGGAGCAAAAGTAGCCTTGAAACAAATCTTGCAAATTGTACTTATTTAGTGTTTAGTAAATGTTACTCAAAATCAGTTCAAGGGGCAAAAATTAGGGTCCTTTTAAAAACAATTTGAGAAAGACTAACAAATGGCCTAGTGCATAACATTAGGAAATTATTGGTAAAACCAGATTTACTCAACAAATATCAGTGAAAATTATCATTTGGACCACACCAGTTAAAGTTGTAAAATGAATGTGAATTTCACCATGAGTGTAAGACACGATAGTTCTGCCTCTCCCTGTTACCACACTTGACAGTAGGATGAAAACAGAGGGACAGCGAGAGGAGATAAAAGAAGAAGGGAGCGGAAGAGTGGAGGGCTGGAAGTAGAGGGAGCGATGCCTCAGCCTGCTGCTCTGTCATGCAGGGACATGACCACCCACTGGGCCAGTCAAGGCTTAGGACTTGCATTATGTCAGACATGCAGATAGACACCCAGCTGAGTCATCTGGTCTTTTGGGGATGGGACAGATGGACAGATACAAATGTGTAAGTGCACAAATCAACACACACATAGAGCACACCACATAGATATATGCACAACATTGAGCCACACTTCATATAAGATTAGAAGAATCTCACAGAAATGTTTTTAATTTCTAACCACACACACCCACATACACACATACACACACACACACACACACACACACATACACACAGGGGGAGGCCTGAGTTTTATTGAAAGCTTCTTTGTTGGATTTTTTTAATCCATTTAACGTCACTTTTGTAATGTATAATTTTAATGTAATGTGTCGAAATTCAATTAATATGTGAGACTCATCTCATCTCTGCAGGCTGGGCTGATTTAACATTCTGGCAAAGGACTATAGGATGAAAACTAGTAAATGCTGGCTAACTTTGGCACTTTTTCATTCTAATGGTGATTAATGTGCACTGTGACAAATTAATAAAAAAGAGGCATACACACAGACACAAAAATATACTTATATTCAGAAATGCCAACAATGTACGAACACTTTCAGGGAGAATATAGACAGGCAACAAACTAAAGGAAAAACCCAACTAAATGAGTGCAGTATGAAAATAATACAATCATGTACTATTGCCTATTACTATCAACAGATATCAACCTATTTAAACACCAACAGGAGATTATGGACCAATGTGCTCTCCACTGCTGTACCATCATCAAAACACCAAATATGGAAGAATGCTGTTCATCCCTCCAGTTGTCATGGGTTTAAGTGTTATTATTTCCTGTTTTATTTTGTTAAACCCTTCCTCTTGTGTTTTTGTGAACTTCTCTTTGTGTCTTCCCGCTCTGTGTTGCTAGGTTATGTTTTTTTTCCTTGGATGCATCTGAAGTCTCTTAATTGCATCCACGTTTCCTTCACTTGCGCCTCTCCACGTATCCCAGGTGGGAGGGAGTAAGATGCAGGGGAAACCATGCGTGGATAAATGAAACAAGGACATTTGTTTTTAGAGAAATGAGACGTCCTTTCTTCTGAAGCGTCATGTAAAGCGACGTCAGTTTCTGATGACAGCAACAGCTGACAGGTTTGCTTTAATAGCTAGAGACTTTTGATGGAGCGTGTGTGTGCACATATGTGCACTATGCTAATACTTATAAAGTCTTACAGTTATCCCTGCAGAGCAGCATGTTTTCTGTCTGTAGCTGTTACCTGTGTAACAAACAACTGCATTCTGGATTTATTCTGTGTTATCCTGCTCAAAGACACAGAATATGTTTAGATTATTTATTCATTATTTGCACAAGTATTTGTTGATATTCTGATTGTGAATTCATTAATGAATCTTTGGGACATTGAAAATCATTTTAGGCTAAATGTTCCAGGGGTAATTTCAATAAACTAACTCATATCAAAGCCGACACTCAGGAATTATCAGCCTCATGTGACTGAATGTGACAGAAATTACAATAAATGATGTATATATTTTTTTGCTAAGAAACTCTCTGACTCTGTTTGACTTTAGTAGTATCCGTTATAAAGTTAATGGTTAAGTTAATGGAGGAAAAACAGATCATGAAGAAGGTTATTTGTGGTCCTTATGTTGTTTAAACCAACAGTGAAGAGAGATTTTTAAATGGTTTGTGAATCTGAAAACAAATCAAATATTAAACTCAAACGGTTGAGTGTAATCTGTTATCTGTCTATCTTTGGAATGGCCTGCAAGATGGCGGACCAGAACAACTTCGGGTTCAAGCAAAGATTAAAGAATGAAAAAATGTCAAATAAGAGACTTGGGATAAAAAGAATAAAAAATAAAAAAATATTTAAATTTAAATAAAATAACATTTTATTATTTATTTTATTTTTTCCTTTGATATGTCATCAATCAACACTTGCTAGAGCCACACTGACTCCCAATCCAGTACCTCACACATGTCCAGGGGCCTCACTTATAACGTTGTGTATGCACAAAAGGAGTACAGCGTTTTCTCAGCAATCTTTTGGATTTTTAAAAAACAAACCTGATAGGCAACTTTTGGCGTTAAAAGCATGGGACAAGAAGCTCGCTCATGTGCACCAAATTTTTATTCTGTGATTTGTTATGGTATAAATCCAAAATTTTTTGAGCGTAAGCACTTTCTGTGTTTAATCAGTATTGAACCTTTTGACATTGATCCTTTGCACAATTATATAAATAAGGCTCCTGATCCCATGTGGGAACACGTTGTTGGAGGAATTGAGTCTTTATGAGTATATTGATGAGTGTTTTTCTAATATATACTAATAACTTTCTGTGTCAGTATATTGATGCCTCAAAGTGTATACACACAGATTTCATTATTTCACTCCAGAGGAGTCAAAAAGTCCTTCAAAAACTTGCTCCTAATTAACATGAAGGAGAAATGATGTAATGATAATACATTTCTCGTTACTGGGTCATATCTTTCTTACTCTCAAAGAGCAAATTAGTAATTTGCCTCCCTGCATCCCTGCACAATTACTACGATCAGCAGCACAAAGTATGACAGGCATTTTAATTTTCACTCTGTAAATAATATTAAATAGTGATGGAGGGTGCCTTCTCTCCCTCAGTGTGAGTTTTTAGAAGTCATTATGGTGACGTTAACAGAAAATGTAGTCATTCAGTTTCATTTTTATACTGTAGCCTAAAGGACCTCCTACGCATATGCCAACAACAATATGTGAGTATGTTTTTATCAGTGCGCTGCTTAGTGTTCAACTAGGACCTTGTTTTTGCCCAGGAGAACAATCTGATCATGGATGAGAGGATTCTGAGCCTCTGTCTTGGCCAAATCTCCTTGCAGAGTCTCTAAGAGCTTCAGGCTCTCACCAAGCTCCATCAGTGTCCGGAGGGGTGGCTCACACTCACGCTGCTGAACTAACATAGAGTGGCATGCCTGCATCAGACAGCTTTTAAAGATGTACCAATGCCCAGAGACAGTGACCCTCTCCACTCATAAATTTTTAGATATTTTTTCTCCTTTTAGATATTTTTCAATATTTGAAAATACTGGCTTAAGTTGAATGAATATTTTCAGTCTAAACAAACCCGGATGCAGATCAGCTGCTCACTCTTTCGCCCTCTCAATACCGAACAGGAACCTCCGGGTCTGAAAACTGATGTCAAGGTAGACCCTGCATTCTTTCTAATGGCCAGCAGAGGTGACTCCACTGACACAACTTCTTACTTGATTTATTAATCAGTGTGTAATCATAATCAGTAATCATAAGTGTACCTCAATCAATAGCTTCAATTCTTCTTCAATACAGCATAGTGTTCATTTAGTAAATTATGGTTTAGAATTTACAGAGTCAGTTAGAATTAAACAGATGATGAAGAAAGGTATGTTTTAGGTTGTGGCTACCTTGTGACTGACAAGTTTTCACAAGTCTACCTTGTGAAGGCTGTTACAACAGTGAGCTGTCAACCTGCTCGCATGTCATACCACATGCCACAACTTTACAGTTCGTGACACAGTCAATAAACTCCTGGATAAGTAGGTCAAAGAAACATTCAAGATCGGCCCATTTCACAGTCGACCTTTCCCCACATTCAGAATCACTCCAATTGTTGTAGCACTACGAGCTGGGTATTGGCAAGGACCTCACGATATGATATGTATCACGATACAAGGGTCATGATATATTGCGATGCAATCAATACCTTGCAATACTCATACTCAGCAGCATAACATAATTGTGATTAGTCCAAGTGCAAATATTTGTGTCCCTCACACCAAAAAACATGTTCATGTCCACATGGTCATACACGACTCCACGTAATCGCAAACCTGCAGCCTCTGATCAGCATCGCAGACAGTAGGACTGCTTGATTATGGCAAAAATCATAATCACAATAATTTTGGTCATGATTGATCATTAACTGATAATAACTGATAACTTATTGATAAATTTGTTCATAATCACAATTATTAACACGATTATTGATTGACTTAGTAAACATCATACATTTATTGAACTTTTAAAACTGACTTCTTCATTTTTAAAAATAATTATGCATTATGCAAAATAGCCCATACTTTTAATTTTAAACAGCAATTTAGAGCCAAGAGAAAGACAGCACTGCTGTGTGTATCTATGTGTGCACGCCCACAGAGCTGAGCAGAGCAGGTGACAGGTCAAATCTTTGAGTTGAATGCATGTCATTAGTTATGTCAGTTATTTTCAATAGGGCTCTAGTAGTGGAATGATTGGGTCTAAAACCAGATTGGAAAGATGATAGCATGTCATGTTCTGTAAGAAAGTTGAATAGTTGAGAATAACTTTTTCAAAACTTTTGCAATTGTACAGATGATTTATATGGGTCTGTAATTATTTAGGTCAAGAGAAATGCCGCCTTTATGTAAGGGAATCAAATAGGTCTGCTAGAGGGTACATCAATATATGAGCAGCCCATTTGATAAATTTTGCCTCCAGCTAATCTAAACCAGGACCTTTGTTAGACTTTAAATTGGTGAGAACAGATAGCACTTCAGTTGGTTTAATTTTCCTGAAGCAGAAATTATTCATTCTCTGGTGTTGAACACAATTAGAGGTATAATGGTTAATTGCACAAAAAGTCTGCAATGTGCTGATAGAAGTGAAATGCTGATTGAAGACATCAGCGATATCTAAAGGTTTTTGAATGATGTGATATTTGAACATTACTTGACTAATTGACTGATTGGTGCTTTGTCGGGAGATGGAGTTATTTCAACCAACGGTAAGGAAAGAATAAATCTGGTAATAAAGGAAGGCTTTACACATCTGGTTTAGCATAAGTATAAATAATAGGGGTGGGAATCACCAGAGGCTCCACAATACAATATTATCACAATATTTATGTTGCGATTCGATATATTGCAATTCATTACCTTTTTCCAACTACCAATTGGGTCCCTAAAGTCAAACTATCAACATCTGTTTATCTAAAAAGATACATTTCTCTGTTTGTTCATATCACTTTTTCAGTCCCCTATATGGTCCTGATAAGTTTTCTAGTGGACTAAAAAAGCAATAGATTTTATTTTTCCTAGCACCAAAAAGTTCCCATCTGTAATTTATATAATAAAATATTGATACTTGCCATCTGTGTATTGATACAGTATTGCCATGGCAAATATCACGATACTATGCAGTATCGATTTTTTCCCCCAACCCTAATAAATAATATGTAAACTGTAGAGGACAAGTCTGCTAGCCACTAGGCTAATTTATGCAGTGTAAAATGCCAACAGTCAAGCCCTATTCTTTTTATTTTTATGTATCAATAAAATAGGTTGGAAAATCGATACAGTGTCATGTAATAAAATACAGGAATACTCAGCTGTATCAGTTTTTTGCACAGCCCTAGTAGCCACTTGCAAATAAGAGACTCATCATAGACCTCTCATCGCCCCAGGGCTCCACTGTCCCAAGCATCAATAGTCTAATTGCCAGCCCAGACTTTTCAGTGCAATAGATAACAATCAATCATGCCATCTCTGCCTGGTTATCTAAGGCAGACATCACCAGTGCCTTCAAAGTATTTCCCATCTATTCCGACTACTGACATGTTTTCGGAGTAAGGTAGGATTCATACTACTTTGCAGTCCGTCTAAGAGCAGCCTGAAAATATTTGACTCTTTATTCGAAGCACATTGCTGGATTTTGAGAAACAATTACTAACTCCCATATATCATCCATTTTCTGGATGACTTTCTCACAGCCACGCCACCTTCTTCACCCCATCGTACGGTCTCAACACCCTGACTTCTGCATTTTACTTTGAGTCCCACAGAGAAAACGGAAGGTCCCAGCACATCACTGGAGTTTCTTGCCATCACCCTCGACTCAGTCTCACTCTATGCAGCTTAGTCTTCCAACAATTTCCTTCTAGCTCACAGATGCTCCAAACAGCAACTTCTTTCACTGCTAGGCCACCTCATCTATGTCATCCTGCAAGACTGATCTTTCTTGTCTTGTTTGATTGTTCTTTGTTCTTTAAAACTGTTTCACCAGTTCCTCTAATCCTGGAACAACATCTCATTCTTTTATGATGATAATGTCACCAAGCCTGAAGACATTCAGCTCTTCATTGACACAGCCCTTTCCTTCAATTCCAGTGGCTACTACCGTACTAGTTGGTTCTTAGCTGAATGGCTGCCCGAATTCTCATCCTTCACTCCTTCATCTACAAAATATACCCAGCCATCATAGCAGCCATTCTTTGGGGCTTTAAATGGTCCAAGAAAATCATTGACTTTCAACTTGATTCATACCTAAATCTGTACAAAACCATATGTGTCTAAGTCGAGACTAGCCAGTCAAACTACTCCCCAAGGGGCCACATGCTTCTGGTTTCACCACCACCTTCATCCAATCTTGTCAAGATCTAGAAATATCCTCTGAGCTATACTCTGGCCATTTGTTCCATATTGGAGCTGCCTCCAGCGCTTCCAGGCAGGGTATACCTGACCACATCATTTAAATTCTCAGCTGCAGGTACTCTCCAGGATACCTCAGTAACAATTGCAACAATCTGACCAATATCAGAAACACCTGCGTGAACCTTTCCGCCTGAAGTTCTTCCGGGGGTTCTGTACACGTACCCATGAAAAGATGGCTCCCCCATGCTTGACTCTCGACTTCCACCGGTACCCGCCGCTGACCTGATTTCTCCTCTCATCCCTCCATCCCTCACTCTTCTTCCCCTCATCCCTTCATCAATCATCCTCCAACCCTCTCTCCTCATCCCTCCATCCCTGCATTTATTTACTGAGTTGTAGACATCAGCATGTGCTTTGTCAAAAAAACATAGTAACCAAGTAAGAAAACCATCCTGCAATTGTGTATTATAGCATCAATACCACAAAACACATCAAGGAGTGATACAATTCAAGTTTCATTTGTGCAATGAAGAAATCAGATTAGTTTTATTGATGGAGTATTATCAATTATGGGTGTGAACCCAAAGTGCTGAGACAGGCTACCTTGTGTACACACGCAGAACACTGTTGACACTACAGCAATATACATACCAATGTGTTTGACAAATCCATAAGGCAATAACGCATACTTGCAATGCGTATGTACAGTGTGTGTATGTCTGTGTGATTGTGGTGCCCTGCTTAATGTTTGCAGAGAGTGTGTGACTGTACCTCAGTGTATAGATTCCACCAAGGTCACAAGGACAATATTCTTTGCTTTAGTGTCCCTGTTGCCTCGGCGCCAAACTTGTCATTTCTTCTTTACTTTTTACCACTAACTCACTTTTTCTCTTCTCTGAATTATTGCAGCTACTGTATGCTGTAGTGTACTCAAAGTGTTGTTCAAAAAGTGTTGAAAAGCTTTTTGATAGCTGACCTTCAGAGTCTGAAAGTGAAATGAAAACATCTACAACAACTCACCACAGCTGAGACTGGCCAGGTGTGCTTAAGTGTGAATACTGGCAGAGCTCAATACCATTCTGTTCATTCTTCACACATCTAGTGTACTTGTTCATTCAAGTTGACGGCTCAACTGCTTTCTATGAATAGCTTGGTATACAAATGCTGTGCGTGTTTTTTTATTCCAATTTATATCACTCTCCACCTTTCAAAATCTAAATTTGCACTACAGGTGTTCAACACACAGCAGGAAGTAGTGAATGGACAGTGGAACTGACATTTCACAGTTTACGTGCACATGCTGATTCTGACATACTGCATTTACAACCTTAAATCTCTATTTTTTGCACAAAAAGCTTCTATATTATCAATAATAAGCATTCAAACTTAAGAGGTGGTTTGTGATACTATTTATGTACTATGTTTGTAGTACTGTACATCATTTTGCATTCTCATTTAGCACACCACCACCAGGGTTTACACTACACACAAAAGTTGCAAAGCTGCTTTTAGTACTTTAATTAACGTATTTTCAAAGACACCAAAAGGTCAACCCAGATCATGAACTAAACTGAATACAAAACTAAAAACTAAGTGTGCTGAAATGGGGCTAGATGCTCCAAGGCGGCCCACAATGGTGTGCCCTTCAGAGGACTTGAGCATGCTTGTCCTCCCCAAATTAGAGCATCTAGCCTCAGAGATCCCAAAATGAATAGCATGCTCCTTTTTAACTTGTAAAGTCAACGTTATGTTCGGGTTAGGTAAGTTGTCCTTAACCAGATGACTACGTTTGGTTAGTAAAGTGACACAAATTCCATTATACCAGAGTTACAGTATGGCAATATAAATACATGATGCACATCTCAAAAACAGCATATCACATTAGAAGTAAATACTGTATACCCAAGTTTGTTTAGTACAGATAATATATCTACCAGTGATCGATGATGTCCGTCTAACAAATACACATGGACATGTGCTATTACACATAGGTGAACATTACAATTAACCAGCCTCTGTGATGGGTGTTTGTCTGTTTACAGTTTTGTCTGTGAGTGTTCTGTCCATTCGGTCCTCAGTCCTGCGTGTTGTTCCCTGTTTTAGCTTGGTGATCGCTTGTTCCTGGTGTTTTCTCCTATGCTTTCTTTCCTCTTTTTATTAACCTTATGTGTTTCACCTGGTGTTCCTCCCTTTCATTATTTGTTTATTTTAAAAGGGGACAATGTACACTGATCAACATCAGCTAGTTTTCATCGGCAGTCACCTACCCAGATGTTATTAGGCATCCTAAAATAATAAACTGTTATAGTACAATAAATTTATTTATACAATAGACAAAAGATTAAAAATTACAGTGTTAAAATAACAACAATCGAATAAACAAAATGAGCAGATAAAATCTAAAATAGATGATACAGTTATTGTTAGTGGGTGGGACCAGTATCAGTGTTGACAGTGTTGATTTTCAATAGGCCATTTCTTAACATTACTCTTAAATGAGTAATAGGATGGGGTCTCTCTAATTAATGGTGGTACTGAGTTCCATTGATGTGATGCTGTGAATGAAAAGACGGCCTTGGCTGAATGCAGATGTTTTGAGTGGGATTGTTCAGTCCCTCCTAGCTGCACCTCTGGTAACTCTGCATTTGATATAAAGTTGATAAGGCCAGACAAAGGAGGAGGCGCTAAAATGTGCATGATCTTATAAACTAAGCAGACATTTCTGTATTTTATGAGGTTTTCACAACTAAGCAGTTTATACTTAGAATATGGCAATGATGGTAACAAAATGGCCTTTTAGTCTAGAGTTTTAAGTGCTTTTTTGTAAAATGATTTCAGTGGTTTCATAGCTGTAGAGTGTGCGTTGGACCAACTTATCAGACAATAGGTGATGTGGGAGAGAACCAATGAGGGGAAATATAGCTTAGCTGCCTCAGTTGAAAGGAGGTTTCTGATATACCTGAAATTGGCCAGACTGAACTTTACTTTATTACAGACCCTCTTTATGTGGGTTTTGAAGGCAAGGTTTGAGTCTAAGTGTATTCCTAAATACTTGTATTCTGAGAAAACCATTAGTCTGTTTCCTGAATGGAAATGTCTTGCTCTGCGTCCACGCGGGAGCCTTTGGTAAGGAACATACAAACTGTTTTTGAGACATTCAGTTGCAAACAACAGTGATTAAGCCAGGATGTGACCTTCACTAATACATCGTTAGCTTGATTGCAACTTCAGCAGTCTTACCATGAGTAAAAATAACTGTATCATCAGCATACATTAAAATATCACAATTTCCACAAACAGAGGGTAGATCATTAATGTATATGCTAAAAAGGGTTGGACCAAGTATGGAGCCCTGCGGGACCCCGGTTGAAAGACCTAGGGGGTTAGATTTATGGTTACCAATTTTGACATGTTGAGAGAGGAGTGAGAGATAAGATTTGATAAGATTGACCAAGTCTGTAGAAAAATTGAAATTCAGTAATTTATACAATAGGATGTTAAGATTAACCGTGTTAAATGCTTTCTTTAAGTCAAGGAACACAGCCCCTACAACATTGCCGTTATCCAGTGATGCCTTAACTTTTTCTATGAAGAAACATGTACCTGTTTCAGTCGAGTAATTGGCCCTGAATCCAAATTGCATTGGGTGCAGTGGAAAGGAGCTATTGTTGAGATGGTCGATGATTTATTTGTTAATCAGTTTTTCAGATACCTTAGATACTACAGGTACAACGCTGATGGGCCTATAGTTGGAAGTCAGTAGCGGGTCACCACCTTTGAATATAGGGGCCACAACAGCAGGCTTCCTGGAAACCATCCTTGAGCCAGTGAAGTATTGATTATGTGTGTTAGTGGGTTTAGCTATTGAAGAACTGATCTCTTTCAGCATAAGTGTATCCATACCATAGACATCCTTAGCCCTTGAGGGTTTGAGAGATGTGACTTTTTTTAACAACCTCATCCTCTGATACTGGTCTTAGTGTTAATGGTGGCTCTGTAGTATTAGCTGTACATGAATTATTTTGTTGTACTGCAAAACTTTGGGCAATAGTATCTACTGACTAAACAAAGTATTGATTGAAGGCCTGTGCCACATTGGTCGGACTCTTCAAGATTGTGTCATTTGCTTTTAGTACAATTGGCTTATTTATACTAATGTTTTGACCGGTTAATTTTTGAATCTGACTCCATATGGCTTTTGAGTTACCATTTGAATTTTCAATAATTATGATGAAAAAGTCCGCCTTTGCTTTTCTCAGTTCTCTAGTTACTTTGTGTCTTAGCCTAACGAAGTTATGCCTATTGTGGGACATCTTTAATTTTTGTGGCTATTTCTAAAGCATTGTCCTGCTCCTTCATTAACTTTCCCGTTCATCCAGGAACAAACCCTGCTCATTTGTGTCTGTATAAGTTGCCTTCTGTTTTGTTCAGTCCTTGTCGGATCGTCTTGTACATGTCCAGTGTGTCTGCTTACTACCATGTCTGATGCCTCTGCCTGTCTGGTTAAGTGATCACTGTGTTTTTTGAACGTCTTTATTCTCTTCAGCCTGCCTCCAGGAATTATTCTCTTTTTGTTTAGTTGATCAGTGGACTTTTGACTTTATGTTTCTATATTTGGATTCACTCCTCTCAGTTTGGATTATTCATTGTATTATTTCAGAACGTGACCTGCAACTGTAAGTTGTACATTTTAAGTTTGGATTAATATATAACTGAGAGAACAGATCCTGCCGTTTGGGATCTGCATTTCGGCCCACTACCTGTTTCTGCCTGAGCACACGGTCAAGTTCCTGACAGTTATTATCTTTAGTCTAATCCTTACAAATCATCTTACAAAATTCCCATTCTCCACCCCCACCCCATCGGCTTTTGTAACTTTTCCCCCAAAACGAATGACAGGAAAAAATAAACGACGAAGGGAATATGTTATGACAAGTACTTTTTCATGAATTCAGGCTGTGCACTACCTGTGTATTATATGCACCAATGGATGTGAAGGAAGGAAGGAGGGCTTGTTGATCTCCCACATCTTCTCCTGGCCCAGGTCTTAGGTCTTTAGTTATACCTGCAGGTATCCAGCATCGGCTGTCATCCCTGTGGCCACTGCAGTTTTTCATCTCCCCATCTTGCTCTGAAGGATTGAGACATGGTGAAAACAGGGACAAAATGGAAGTACAGACATTAACATGCCAATAGAACAAAAACACAATGCTTATTACTCACTTGGCTGTTTCAAAGACATGCCACCACCTAACCACCAAAAACTTGTTTATTAAATATATCTTTAAAAAATATAAAATAAAGCATACAGTGAACAAGTGAATAGGTTGGAACATTTTACTAAGGCCCTATATATGCAGTACATACAGCCTCTTCCAGCTCAAACATTTCTTCCGAGTTTCAGTAAGACAGAACAGCCCGAGTCCCTGCTGTTTGTGAAGCATACAGTACATACAGCACACAGCAAGCTGATATATACGCATCCACTCTCTCACACACAGACACACACGCAGACACATCTGATGCCTTGGATGAAATGGATAGGTGGATGCGCAGATGAGAAATGAGAAGAGAGATAAAGGGAAACTGGCATGAAGAAGGGGGTTCATGCTCAGGTTTTAAGGTGAGGGGGATGAAAAGGTGCAGATCAATGGAAGGAAAAACCTTCTTGGGTTGCAGAGGTCACAGTGAATCATTTGAAGAGAAAGGGAAGGAGAACTGTCTGAACTGACTGAAGATGATTGCCTGGATCTAGCCTTGCAAACTTTTCTGACTAAATTTTCACACACTTTTGTACTCATTTTCCAGGACTTTTCCAGGACATTTTCAGTGATGATCTAACTGATATAACAGACATGGTTTTATCGTAACGTAGCATTGCATTAAAGGCTTCCTTTTCATTCTTCACCAACTTTCTCAACAATAACCAACACATTTGAAACTATTGCTCCAAGCCAGAGTTGAAACCAAAACTTTAAACCATTGCAGGCTAATGGAGTTGAGAAGAACATCTTAATCTACACTACACCAAAACTATACCAAAAGTTTTGGGACAACTCTCCGAATCATCAAAGTGGAAGCAATTGGGAACAACAGAAACTCAGCTACAAAGTAGGTCACATAAAATCACAGAGAGAGGTCTGCACAGGCTGAGGCGCATAGTGCACAGAAGTGGCCAACTTTCTGCAGAGTCAATAGCTACAGACGTCCAAATGTCGTGTGGCCTTCGGATTAGCTCAAGAACAGTGCGCACATGGAATGGGTTTCCATGGCCGAGCAGCTGCATCCAAGCCTTACATCACCAAGAGCAATATAATCAAATTAAATCACTGTAACCTTTACCGCATTTAAATTAATTTTTACTTACTACAAAGTAGCTTGTACAAATAATAATAAAAGCGTACTAAAATGATCAGAAGACAGTGTCGTAACAGGAAGGGATAGTTGAAAAGAACAAATCATGATGAAGTTCACTGAGATACTTGGTCAGAAGGGTTGTTAAACCAGAAAAAGATAAAGGTAAGGTACAGGTGCCATATGTGTTGCTTTCATGACATTTGAAAAATCAGCTGAATTAAACTGAACATTTACACTCTCGGGCTCACTCTGGAAAGGTCACAGAATCTGTTAAAACACAAAGAAAACAAAATATAGAAAGGAAGATATGGAAAATGTGAAAAGCAGAGCTGAGAGTACTCTTGGGAGCAATGAAATGTGGAAAGAGAAACACATTGGCCACTGGACAAGGGCTCACAGTGAATGATTGGTCAAATATGTGTACATTTCAATAATGATGACTACTGTTGGCCATTATTCAAATTTTCCACAGGTTTTTGCTTCTTTGTCTTCTTGTGGTTATCCCACTAAAATAAATCTCATTCCCAACAAAACATAATTGGAAATGGTTGTGTAAAGGCATTGGCATTCCAACACAAGCAGCCGTTTCTCTTTTTGGTTTCTATTCAAAGGTTTATAAAAGTCATGAAAGAAGGTTAACAGAAATGATTCTGGGGAAAAAATGGTATTGACAGTTATGAGCTAGGTTTTTAAATACAGACCATCCAGGTCACCATATGAAGGGTAGTAAAGGCAGAGATTTTTTTTATGATTGTGGGTTTGTTTTTAATGCCAGAGTAAAATTGAGTTTTAGGTCTGGGGAAAGTGGCCTTGATGTGTAGATCACAACTGTACTAAATATATTCTGTATGCTGTATTCAAGATCCTAATCCTTTACGGCAACATTTTGTTGATTAAAAGACAGCAAACAAGGACTAGGAACTTGGATCTCGTGAGCAAATTCATTTTCCCATTTGGGATTCTGGTCCGCTTTTATCCAGCACCCAGCCAGAAGAGCCTGGATCTGCACACTGCTACTCTCCTGTGCAAAATGTAGTTCCCTAAGGAAAAGTTGTAAAAGAAAGTGAAATGTGTGAAGTACCTTTCTAACCGGGGAGCCATAAAGAGCCTCAGATGGTTTTAAAGAGCTGAACCAGCGTCTGGCATGTCCGGGAGAAGTGGACAAACCGACACACAGCACTAATACTGATTTCCTCTATCACACAACGACTTGCCCCATTGGTATTGATATTAAAAAGGTGGTATTATGCTTTTTGGCATTTTACTTCTGCTTTATGAGTTATATACTGTACCTTTTTGTGCATGTAATAGGTTTACAAAGTGAAAAGCAGTCCAGCCCAAAGGGAGTTCCCATCTCCCACAGAAAACTTTGCTCTGAACTGCTTGAAAACAGCTCATTTGTGGTCATCAGCCGCTTCCCTTCCATACTTGTGACGTCACAGGGATGAAAGCTAAATGCGCCTCATTTCTCCGACACGCCCTCAAAAACACCAGTGGAAAACAGCGAGCTGCGGCGCCCATCTCTCCTCTCCCTTCCAAACACTAGCTGCCCTCCAGGCAGACAATGGACATAAAGTTGTTACTGTGATGTAGAGACAGAGCTCAGTTAAAACTTTATGGATGAAAGACACATTTGTAACAAATTAATAACTCACCACTCTGAAACTCTTGCTCCAGTCTATGTTGCTAAGCTGGACGGAAACATGTACAGCTGAAATGAAGATGTGTTTACTGGCTTCTCATTGGACTGCCCTTCTTTGCTTCTGATTGGCTAGTAGTCCTTAACTAGGAACTCCCAACACAGATCATTTAGAGACAAGATGCATCACTCCATAGCTAAAAAGAAGCGTTCACCACAGGGTGAGAAGAGGAGTTGCAGCAATGTGCAGTATGACAAAGAATTTGGTGTTTTTTGAAAATTAAACCATGTAAACCTTTTCTGTTCTTGGATTTTGAACCTGAAAATGAGTTTAATACCACCTCTTTAACCTCCATGGGATCAATGGCTACTCAAACAAGTCTTTGCTTTCTTTTTTGTCTATACCAGAAAAAACAGTCAAATTCATACTCCGACTCTTGTGTCTGACAACACCGTGTCATTGATTTTTGTGGCATAAGGACTCATCAGGTTTCTTCTTCTTTAAGCCAATATTGTTCTATTAAGGTCAACCTGTCCAGTACACTGAACACCAAGCTGACTTAATACGTTGTGATCTGTGCTATAGCTTGTCTCATTAATGCAGGTTACAGTCAAACGGCATGCATAAGGCATGACTCACATGTCAGGCCTGATTTATACCCTACAGTGGCCTACACAGGAGTGCTTTCTGTGATCTATAATGCTATCTCACTTTGTAAAGTATCACATTGTGTTTTAGTTTCTGTTTACGTGTTTACTTACAGGCTATTGTCCACATGAATCCAAGGATTGTGAGCATGTTTTTGTTTGTGTGTGTTCTGAGCTCTTTGACAAGGACAAAAGACTCCTCCGCTCCTATCATGCTGTATACAAGGTGTTGCCCTGTCTACATGGGATTCTCAATGTGACTCAGACCTTGGAACTGCAACAAAGCCAGGGCATCATGCAGGGAAGATAGATGACTTTGTTCAGCCCAAAAATATGAAATTCTTTCCTTTGTATATGTGTATGGGTTTGTGTCTGAGAAAGAATAATATTCACAGAACTCCTCTCTCTGAAGTAAATGTCAGAGCAAGATAAATAAAGATCTCTCCACAAGCCTTTATTGCCTATTGTTATTTTGCATTCCTTATGCAAAACTTTCCTGCTGCGGGGACTATGTGTACTGTATGATAATGTGTCAGCATGGCTGGCAGCAAATCTACTCGCCAAAACACAACACTGCACATGTAGTGTGAGCTTGTCCGTGCGTGTACGCCCTCTATCATGTCTGTCTTTACAATCATCTGAAAAACCTGGAACCACATAGTTTAGTATTTTTCCTGGAGGAAAGATGGTCCAAGCTGATGCTTGGGAAAATCTTCAATTCTTTCTTTCATCTTCTACTCATCTTGACATCTCATGGAGATCATGAAAGGTTTCATTAAATCATGGTGGAAAATAACATTTTATTATTACTTAAATGAGATGCATTTACCACTTGTATAATTTCACTTCAAATGCAGGGCCATGTGTCGCAGCTAATTAAGCTTTACAGTAATTCTGCTTATCTTAACTGTTCCAGAATCAATAGAAAGCATGGTTTATTATGGCTTATTGCTAAATGAAACTCGGACTGTTAACAGATGTGTCCAGCTTAAGCCAGGTTCGAGCTATTCTGCATTTCCCAAAATGCTATACTTTCATCAAACTTAATATAGTGATGGGAAACTGTTGCTTTGGAAAAATACTTGGTCCAAATAACAGAAAGGTTAAAGGATGAATATTTCATGATAAATCCATTCACTGCTGACAGCAATAAAAAATGGGTGTAAAAAGAGAAAATATTAGAAGTAGGCAGATGAAAAGAGAGACGGTTGAAAATACTGTGTGTTTTTTGAATTTCTGTTAAACCTGCTGCTACTACAGCTACCCGCTATGTAAGCAACACATGTAATATGCTGTTTCTGCCCGTTAACACAATGTGAACAGACTGCATTTGACACCCCTAAAAGAGGTGCTAGTTACCTTGGGTATAGGAGGCGCTTGTGCAGTCCTACAAGGACCCTGAGGACACGCAGTCCACTTTCTCTCTGAAGCCTAGCTCTTGGAGCTTAAACACACAGTGAGGGAAAATAGAGAGCGCCAACTCATTAGATGCAGCCACAGACTTAGTTGGCTAAACCTCTTACAGTCCTCCTGGAGTGGCAGAGAAAGGACATGCAATCCTTAATGACACTAGGAAAATGTATTATCGGCATTATCCAGTTTTTTTTTTTTTTTTGGACTGCACTCCAAACAGCTGGTAGAACCCTTGCTGTTGGCATACATCTGTAGCACTGCTCTGCTGTGTCATTCACCAAAAAAGTCTGCTTGTTCAATAGAGTGTAACTATTATATCCAGAAAATGCACACAGGCGTACACACAGAACAGTGTTTGCTGTACAGATTTTGCAGGTAGCAAGAAGGAATTTAAGAACTAGAACAACACTGCTGAGCACTGTTCGAAAACACTTCTGCCGGCAGAGGCTCTTGGTGGTCCTCAAGCTCCATCTCCCCTGGAATAACAGGAATAATTCCCAACAAAACCACGTGCAAACAATGTGCACTGCTTCAGACAACGTCCAATAATGCATGAGAGCAGAGCTGTAACAAATGGGTTTGTTTCTTAAGCCGTTTAGTTTTACCTCTTCAACAAAGCAGCACGACAGCAAGGTCAATGCAAAAGAACAGAAAGCCACAGAAAATATTTAATATACTACCCACTTGTTCCTGTTACATTTACAAAACCCCCTATAACCACGTAAACACACTACAAATTCACATTCACCATGTTTCAATAAATGATTTGAAAGATTATAAAAATATATTCAAAAAAGATGTAAAACCTACACAATCACAGGATATTTATTTGGTCTGTTTATCATATTATGCATCTGTTGCATTGAGGAGGATGTGATCTGGGGGAAAAAGGTCAGAGATAGACAGAGTGTTTGTACTCTATGGGGATGAGAGGAGAGGAGAGGATTTTGGGTATCACATAGATTTCCTCTGAGTTTGACAACGCGGCATCTTTTCAACCTCTCAAAGGCCTCGTTCCTATTCTTCCAACATCCCTTCTTCTCCATTTCCCAGTCGCTCACTCCTTCCCTCCCTGCCTCTCTGTGCAGTTCTGCAGATCAGAGCTGAACTCATTACATACGGATATCATGGCTCTGACATCTCGAATGCAACAAGAGTGCCTCATATCCTCTGTCGCACTCTCTGGTTTGAATTACTGAAGACAGGCCTTATCCGGACTGCATCAGGCCAACATACATGCAGCACTTTCCTATTCAAATTGTGGGAGCAGAGCACATTCCCACTGAGATTTAACATGCTGCTGTCTCCTTCCCCAGCTCTTTCTGTACAAATTTGTCTCTAGACAGCATGCATCACAACTCATTCTCTCTCTCTCTCTTGCTGTCTGTACTGCTGGACCCAATTCCTAAGGAGAGTAATTTAGCTCTCACTCAAAATTCCAGATCCAAACGCCAATCTCCGGATTTTATGGCTTTCACGGGGATAAGGCGCAGCGTGCAGAATAAGCCTCCAAGAGGAATTTTGTTAGTGAAGGAGGAGGGTGACTAGTTTAGATCTCTTTTGCAGATTCCCTCTGTCTCTCTCACGCTCTGTCTGTGTACCTAGAAACGCAGAGACACACTGCCAGGCTTTTGACTTTGCGCTCCACAGATCTTGACATTGGCTTGATGTCGGCCTGATCTTAAATCCTTGGAGAGGAGCGCAGTGGCAATCCCTGCCAATGAGCATTAAGTTTTCATTAGGCATGCTCAACCTGCCGCGGCTCCAGCTGCCCCCTGGCAACTCATCCCAAAGCTTTTATTATTGTTTTTGAACTCTAGGCCAACAGCAACCCATGTACAGGAGCTCTACAGTGTGTATGTGCATGCATGTACTGTATCTATATATGTTTATGTGTCTGTCATTTTCAATAAAAGCTCCATTCTAACGGCCAAATGCCTATTGCTCCCCGACGAACCATTAAATGAGTGTAGATAAAAAGACAAACATTTTCACATGCTTACACTTGAGCACACACTTAAACTGACACATATGCACATACATATACTGCACACACACACACACACACACACACACACATTTTTTTCCCCTCTGGTCATAACTGAGTGCTGAAAGTCAGCACTGCGTCCACCTTTCCTTTTTATGGCCGTTGGGGGGGGGTCTGATTTCCCCAAAACAGTCTGTGCATCATGTCCTGGACTGCAGCCAGTCTGCCTCCAGTCCTGCTCTAAACTGCATTTACTTCCAACACGTCCTAAAAAATGCAGATGACAGAATGATGACAGCTAAGCAGCCAGAAAAACAGGGGAGAGTGTGGGTTAGGGAGTGACTGAATGAAAGAGGTAATTAGAAAAGAGGAGACTAGGAGGGGACCACAGTAAGAGCTGAGCAAGAATGCAAGTACAGGTGGGGAAGACAAAAATATTACGTGTAATAGAGTAATGGAGGCAAAGGGAAAGTGTAACCATATCTGAACTGTGTTACTAGAGAGTTCTCCGCTGTGCTCAGAAATAAAGCACTGCAAGGTCAGAAAGGTTGCACACATAGCATGATAAATCCAAAGAGTTCAGGGCATGATGACTTGACCTAAATACATCCGCCGTTCCATGTCTTCCACTTTACAGTCTGCTGGGATAGAATCTTTTCTATGTGGGCATTTTTACAATACCTGTGCACTGAACTTGACAACCAAGATGATAAATGCTTAATGTAATATGCTTAATGTTTTATTCAGTGTGATTTTCATTAAACAAGCTTTCCTTGTATAAAACACTTGGCTCTCAGTTCATAATGCCATTGTTTTTGTTTAGCACATTGAAACCAATAACCCTCATTAGACCCACGTCTTCACACTAAACTAGACTTAATCAAGTTGTCCCACTTGTTTATTGAACACAAGCACAAACAGACGCTCCCTCAAACACAGCTTTGTTTTGTTATTCTTAAGGGGACCACTGTTGTAAATTTCCACCAGCCACTAGACTTTAAGCAAACCTTGTTTTCTAGGGTGAACATGGGGAAACTATTTTATGAGAAATATTTTAAAAAGTATTTGTGAAAAGCCATCAAATATAAGTACAATTTTTGCCCGATGTAGACTCTGACATAATTTCTGACCCCTTAAGACCCATTGCAGCAACTAAGATTTTGGTGCTTTGCCCAACCTATATGCTGTATTTGCCCTCAGTTAAGTGTGTAAGTTTTTTGGCATCTAGTGGTGAATGTTGCGAATTGCTACCAATGGCGCACCGTGCATTCACTTGCTCCTCATACACCACTGAAAACATAGTTATGTATATTACATTACTGTCACTAGATATTCGGAAATATTACACACTAGACCTTTAAAACAGTGACAAAATTGTGTGCACATGCCTATATTAGCTTGTGGTGAACTGTGTTAAAACCTTGTAAATGCTTACACACACACATACATAAACACACACGTCAGATGCGCATAAAGTAAATATTAGGGATTTTTGTCACTGAGTATTATTGGAGAAAGAAAGAATATCTCCCAACTAAAACTGCTGAGAGAGCTAGTGTGTGCCTGTGTCTGTCAATGTGTGTGAGCATGTGTGGCTTCATTTTGCAAAAACGCCAAGTAAGGACTTGTATAGCCAGCTGAGGGGAGAAAAAATGTTACATGGGAAATATGTCTGACAGCCTAGGCTTTCCGACAAACCATTAAAAACAAAAGATCTTTTTTCTTGTTGTGTGCACAAACTTATTTGACAAATGTCTCAAATGGTATCACTGTTTCATTTATGGAGAAATATCAGACAAAAGCCTGCCAGCATTAGTTGTGTTTGTGCATCCACTTGACCTCAGACTGGGGATCTTCTTGGGTTTTGGGCATTCACTGCATGCATGGCTTGCTAGATTTGCGCTGGCTCACTGGTAGAGACACACAAATACCGAGATGCACTTTCACCCGCTACATGGCGGTCTAATTTTCAGACGAGTGTGAAGCCAGCTCTCTATACATATGAGCTCTCAGCCGTCACTGGCATTGTGCTGCCAGACAACACTATTACCTTTGCATGATGAGGGTTTGAGAGTATGTGTAGGTGAAGTTTGCTTTTTTTAGTGTTTACTCAGGGACTGTAATCCGCTCTCCCATCATTGTAGGGTTGTAGGTTGTAAACATGCTACTAATTCTGATGTTTAAAAACTTAACAAAACATCAGGACATTCATCATTACAAATATTCTAAGGACTGATATTCCAGGACTGAAGCGTTACACTTCACACTATGTTGTGTCAATTTAAAGTTCAGTGTCAGACCTGCTGCCCGTAGCAGTGCTCCCTCTCTGACCCCACCAGAGATGTTCCATGCTGTAGGCTTCAGACATGACATGAGGCTTCTGAAACACCTGGAGGCGAAGGAAATGGACAAGAGAGTGGGTTAAAGAAGGACGGCTTCAGTTAAGAGCATAAATATTATCTGTTCTAGCTGTACAAACACCAGCATGTTGCCAGTATTATGCTTTCATCACTGCTATTTATTACATACAAGTAAATATGAAGAAGCCACAAACCAATGTAAAGCAGGTGCTTCAGAAAAGCACTGCCTGGCTTCTTTTTTAGAAGTGCTTTCAGGATAAATGTAGTTTAGCATGTTAGGAGGGCACACTCAAGCTTTGATTTGTAGCCAACACCTGATTGGGCCTGACCCACTGCCAAGGGTACAGGCCTAGCTGGACTTCATCTGAAATTAAATGCCTCAGGCTTCATCTAGTTGCGATTCTTGTCATTCTTTTTTTCCCCCCTAAATAGGAGCACATGAAAAACTGCCTTGCAAAAACACTGTGAATCTGCCTCCCTGGTCATAGCAGCTCTGTGTGGGACATTTAGGAGACAATCAGCTTGCTGTGGGTTGTGTACAGAGATATGAGAGAATGGGAAAGTTCAACACAACGACAACCATGACACCCAGAGTATGAAGAGAAAGAGTAACGCTGGGAGTTTTTAGTGAAATATACAGAAAAATACAGAATTTGTTGCTTCTGTACAGAAGGTGACAGCAATAATAATATTTATTATTTATTTATAGAGCACTTTTAATCAAAGTGCTTTACAAAAAGAATACATTTAAAATACAAACAGTAGAATAAAAATTAAAATTTAAACATTAAAAGTAAATGCCATTTATACAAAGCCATCAGAGATAAACAAACATTTAGGACGCATACGCAGCAGTAAATAAGTACCAGTCTAATATCTGCTGGAAGATAGTTCCATAATGTTGGAGCGTAACCTCGCAAACTTTTCTTAGGCAGCCCCAAGAACAGTACATAGAATAGTCCAGCCTACATTTAACAAACACATGAATAAGGGCCTCAGCATCTTCAAGTACCTATACTGATCTAATCTTTGCAATTCTTGGGAGATGAAGGTCCATCTACACTACTTTGTCTTAGTTTGAAAATGGATTTTTAAAACAAATATGATCTCCGTCCACACCAGCGTATTTGCTGTGTATCAGAGTTGATCTCCGTCTACATTAAAATGACTGAAAACATCAAGTGGCCGTTCACATACACTGGGCATGCACGTGCCGGTGTAAACATGATGCAGATGGTCTATCTCTTCCTTAGTTACAGATGATTTGGCAAAAGAATAAAGTAGTACAAACATAGTACCACACCAGATATTTTTTTGCATGGACCAATATTGAGCTGGAACTGTTACTTAGTGTAACACGTGAGTTAAAAGTGACTGTGGTGGCGGAAAACAGACCGGGAGCCATTGTAAAGTAAATACGGTGACATTCACAGTAGAAGTGTTATGCATTGTATAAAATATTTGAATAAAAATACCAGTTCAAAAATTCTGTCAGTAGCATTGCATGACTTGCGAGACCCAATCTGTGAGCTGGACGTGAGTGTCTGCGTCATTGTTTCTAGTAGTGAGGGTGGGGCCAAAAAAAGGCTACTTTTGTCGCCTCGTTAAAATGCAAATCCAACCAAAGTGATCAATCAAAAACCCCGTTATTCACTCTTTACTCTATCCTTGCAATGAATGACATCAATGGATAGAGTGACAACGGAAGCATCTACAGACAGTCCGCTGATTTCAAATTATTCTTCTGAAAAAACAAAAAACAAAACAAAACCAAATAAGGAGGGGCACAAATAAACATCCCATCAGTGAAGAGTGAAGTCAGCCTACATTAAGGTGCAGCAACTAATGTTTCCATGAACAGCATGTAAAAAACATGATTACACAAATCACTATTGAAGACAGTGTTGTCAAACTCAATGCTTAAAAATATGTACATTATCATGACCTTCAGAAAAAAAAGAATCAGTACCTGCGCCATCATTTCTCAATCATGAGAAGGCATTTGTAAGTTACATCCTCAACAGCAGAGTGCAAAAAATATAGTATATTGAAAATTCACAGACCAACCCAGTAGCATATTATCTATTTTAACTGTTCACATGAGACAGTTGCTCGGGTTGTATTGTGCTCCTGCCTCATATATCAACCTTAATAGAAGAATAGGTTACTCCAAAGAGAATATGAGTAAAATACAGGGCAACACAATCATATCTGTGTGCAATTAAAGTTCCCCTACGGTTTTTGTTTTTGTTCTTTGTGTTTCCGGACAGAGATAATAATGTTAAACAGAGTATAAGCTCTCAATGTACTTTTGTGTGTGTATTTGTTGCCACAGGCAAGGCAGCAACAGCTGTATTTAATAGTGACCAAGCCGCCCAGGCCACAGCTGGACAGAAGCCACAGATAGAGAACTCTGCTGGAGGGGGATCGAGGGGGAGGGTTCATCTGGCCTGGGTAAGTCTGGTTTAGTTTGGGCAGGCACAAGGTTTTGAACCCAAAACAGCTCTGTGATGGTCTGAGTGCTGACTTGGCTCACAAAGTACGGAGTTGGCCTTACTTGGCCTCCGTTGGCTCTTTGAACGGTGGACCATCAGTGCATTCCTCTCACTGAATAATGACTAACCACCAACTAAAATGTGTGAGTAAAGGCATGTTCTCCCTTTCGGTGCTCAAAAGTATGGAGATGCAACTGTAAGGGTCTTTTCAAGTCAAAAGTTCATGTTCTAGGGCGTTAGTTTCTGCTGGCGTGACAAGACTTTTTATTACTGACCAATCTCACACTGTTTGTTCCCCATTACAACAGTTTACAAGCAAAACTCTGCGTCTATGTGCGTAGTCTGTGTGTGAGTTGGCGGTGTAGTTCCTTCCTTTTTATTTTCTTACTTTATTTTATGATCTTCATTTCTTGGTTCAAACGTCGGGTTTTGAACAGTCTTCAATTGCTTCATCACCGAATAAAAAGAGAACGACAGAATTACAGGTCTATGGACCTGGGCAATGCACTGCATCTTTGACACAAGATTGACATGTAATGAGTCTAATGAGCTTGTTAGAGTTGAGAGAAGGCTGCCTGGTGACCTCTAAGTTGCGTTAAGCAATGCAAAGACTATTAACGCAGAAACCTCACACACACACACAAAATATAATTTGGATAGAAGTTCAGTTTGTCAAAAGTGAATCTGTCATTCTGCTCATGGTTGAGAAATTCCTCTGTTAACTTTACACCAAGCATCGTGGTTCATATACAATGCCATAGCATCGTCAGCCACATGGATTTCACGCAGGGCTTTATGGTCTTGATTTTATTTGCATCCAATAGAAACATTCCCACACTCCACATACACAGAGTAAACCATTGTTATGTATTGTTTTAACAGTATCACATGTACTACTACAGTATGTGCAGTATCACATGTACTACAAAATGTGTATAGATTTGTATATGCATAGAAAGAAAAAAAAATCCAGTTCCACTGTAGAGCTGGTACCGTAGACCAGAATTTGTCAGAAAAGTGAGTTTTGCAACGCTCTCCCTATGAATGAAGAAAGGACGGGAATGTTTATGAACAAATTACTAACCCTTCTGTCATAAATTTACTTCAGACATGAGGCTAATACAAATGTTCTGATGTACTTGCTCTTGGCAGGCTAAGAAACCATCTGCGATACTCTGTTACTTTCTGTGACAGTTTAATTAGATTTTTTTTTCCTATAGCCAATCACATTAAATAGATTTTGTCTGATTATGGTACCTTTATATTTTCCTTTCAAAAGGACATGGATTAGAGGATGGGAGAGTATGAGTGAGTGCTGGGGATGAAAATACAGAGAGCAAAAGAGCAAGACAATGGAGAAAAAAGAGAGTCTTTACTCAGGAGAGCGGTGTTTATATCTATGGGTGAATACATAAAGTTGGTTGAGCGTGAGAAAGAAGCTCACAGTGAATGCAGTGCACACTGGGAAGCTGAGACAGACCTCGGGGCTCTCAGAAAGCTCAGAAATCAACGGAGGGTAGATAATCTACACACCAAGACTATTGTGGGAAAAGTGCCTTTGCTCTCTGTGTATTAAAGTGATAGAATGGGCAGTTCTCTATGGTCCATTTAACGGAGGAAAATGGACTTTGGTGTAGGTGGGGCATAGCAAACTACATAGACAATAGGTACTCTACAATTTATAGCCAAGAAACTGTAAATACAATATAGGGAGACAGAGAGTGTAAGTGACGCAATTGGAAAAGCATCTCCAGACCTTTCAGTAATGTACAAATACATATGTGCACATGTGAAACAGACACATAATCATTAGCTGGATAGAGGAAGTGATTAAATAGATCAAACGCACATAACTAAAACAGGAATGTACATACATACACAATTATGCAAAGAAGCGGAAGGGGTGTATTGATTTGACTAATTTCAATGTGCTGAGTCGCGATGAAACACCTGCCCCAGACACAAGCGCAGCTGTTTGTCTTGGCAACAACACTGCAACCCTGCAACCCCCCTTGACCCCAATCCATCATCCACGTGGCACACACGCACGCAAGGCACACACAAATACATACATATCCTGCCAGAGGACCCCTTTTTTCCAAGACCTTCAGCATTGTGTCAGATGAGCAGGAGCGGGAGCATAAGTCGCTGCGGGGTAAGGTCTTCACCTTCATGACTTCACTGTGGAGACACACGCACACACACAGAGATAGCCATACACAGACATACTGTATGTACTGAAAGAGAAGGGAGACAGACACACACAAGAATATAGTACATTTACCCCCATACAAGTCACACAGGCAGCTCATCAATCTTTGATCATGTTATTCAGATAAGATGTCAAATGACCTGCTGTCATGGCAGCTCTGACTGGCGATGAAGGGGGTGTTTCTTCATGTCATACTCCACTGGGAGAGCAAAGGCCCCAGCACAGATAAATTACATATGTGCACCCACACACAAACACACACGCGACGCGACGCACGCATCGCGACGCGACGCATCGCGACGCGACGACGCACGCACGCGCCGACGCATCGCGCACAAACACACACACAGTGTAGCATTACAAGCTCATTTATATGGAAGACACATACTAACTATGCATTTAATGTCAAATTGATGTACACACACATCCACGCGGGCAGGATGTCTAGACGCAACACTGATTTGATGCACTTTGGTTTCAAGCGATGGATAGCAGCCATTACTCCATATGGAGGAGCTCTAGACTGAAACATTTCCGAGCTGTGCGTTTGTGTGCTGCATGAATATGTGTGGGCTATACAGCAGAATACTTACTTTTTGTAGCTTATTAAATAATAACTTTTACTATGAGGTTGTTTACTTTGATACTTTTGTTTCAAGAGTTGAGACACTACAGCACAAATGACAAGTGGCTAACTATCTATGACAACATTTAAGAAGATGTTTTAAGAAGAAACTGTCAATCGCCAATAAAACTATGCTTTAATGCAAACAAAATGATAATAAACAATGCTAATGTGGCCGGGTGTGAGAGGAAAGAAAGCCGAATCCTGTCCTGCCTGACAACAGCATACTGTACAGCAACACATTATTACTTGCAAAATGACAAAAAGATGACAAAACACCCTTGTCTGGATGTGTGTGTGTGAACTAGCATAACGGAGGAGATATTTTATCCTGGCTCACAGGGCAAGGCACTGACTCAGAGGGAAGAAACAAGATAGATTCTCCACCATGGCGCATTTATCTCTATTACTTCCAGCAACACCAGGCATCTAAATTCTACTGATGACAAGCCAGGGATTTTATACCAGTTATCAGCATGATCCTCTCATATCAAATGCTTAACCCTCTTTTTGCTTAAAGTTGGTAATTTTTTTCCAATAGAATAAACAGAAAGGAGTAGATGGTCTTCCGACCTGCTCTTTAGAATTTGCAGACGAGACTTTGGCTACGATGCATTTTCAAGTCTCTTGACATCCCTGATGTTTGTGCTTGGCATTCTCAATGACCAAACACCTGAACACTTCAAAAATAAAAGCACATAACAAGACCGTGGCTTTGGCTTAAGCCTAGCTAAATCCCCCTGAAGCCACTCTCTCCTGATTCATCTACAAATGTGACCTTCTGAGGGGCTGTAACTATACATCTGTCTCTGGAACAGTCACCAATGTTAGATTACATAGATTACTCGTAAACTGTCTTGCATCACAAGTAGGCTCACTGTCATTTAAAAGGACACATTTAGAGACATTACACCAATCGTTACAGTTGCAGAGTTTATCCACATGCACCTAAGTGCAGCAACCTTACAACTCGGTGCTAACCATTAAGTTTCATTCTGGCTAATTGCACATCGCCCTTGGCTTACTGACAGTACATCACCTTGTTTAACACTTTAAGATGGGCCCCCAGTGGGCTCTAAGATGTGTGTTTTCCAATCTTACTGCTTTCATAAGAGGTCATGCTTAAGGCCACTGTTCAGCATGTTTTCCTGTAATGATGTTTGGTAATAGCGAATTGAGCTTCTCACTGCAACATATTTTTTATTACTTTTACTTTTAATACACCAAGCACATTAATAAACTCATTTCACACACGGCCATATCCATCAGCTACAACCAGACACACAGATTCAGGCAACCTATCTCAGCTTTAACTTTGATATTGTTGCTATTCTCATGTTGCTAAGTGTGTTTAGATTAGGTTAAGATTCTGAAAAAGGATTATGTGATTGGTAACAAGCACTTGGGCTTATAACCAGGAAGTCTTCTGGACCTAAGAAGAACAGGTGTTTATCCAGAGTTTTTGTTATTTAATTGCAGTATATTGATCAAACGGTGAACAAGAGTACAATATACGAGTATGATAAGCTGTACTGAGTAAAATAAGGAACTTGACAGGACAACTGTCAAGTCAAAAATGGGACTTATCTGGACAAGTATTAATTATATTAGTCATAGTTGTTCTAAACTTATTATGCAGGGTTTTTAATTTGATTCACTCTCTCTGACCACAGACAACACTCACAGTGTCATAAGAGAGCATCTCAAGACAAGCACCTTCAGTTGTGGTAGTCTGTGAAGAAACCGGTCTCACCCTCGTGGACGTACTTTTCTCTACTAACAGAATTGCATTAGCATTGGCTCCAGTAGAAAAACATTAGTGTCACATGTTGGTCTAAATGCTGGAAGTATGTCTTAATTAAATGGAATAATACCAAACACAGTTGCTTTGATCCGAGAAAATGTTATGTGATCTCTGACAACTCTTACCAGTCTAATAATAGTACTGACACCCACCAGGCCAAGAAGGTCACTGGACCCCATATGCGAGGAAGCAACAAAGAAACAGAAAACAGGGGGAAAAAATGTAATTGTCTTTTAAAGATATACAGCTCTACCTGTTGTAATCATTGTGCCAGGTGGTGTTTCGACGTCCAGGACGCCCGTGCCAGCAAAGTTCAGAATCTGTACGCAGCAGTGGAAGTTGCTCTGTATCTCCAGCAGGCAGCGGGCGACCTCTGGCCCCCTGGTGCCTGCCGAAGCGCAGCAGGGCCCTCTGATGACCCTTCTCCCAGTGGGCAAGCTGCTACTTGCAGTAACATAGCCAAGAGAAAATGATATCCCACATGGCAGAGCTATAACGGAGAGACGGGTTAAGATAAGGACAAGTATGAATAAGACAGCAACACTGCTCTGCATGGCATAATGTAGCATAATAAATGTAAAATAGCTGCAGGTGGATCAGGATCAAGTAGAATGGAGAAAGGGCAGGGTGGAATAGATGTGAAAGGTATAAACATATACTGCAAGAAGAGTATGTATGTGTTATGTACGTATTTGATAAGAACAGAGAAAAAATACATATGGTCTGAGGACTAAATGTATTCAAGGTCACATCCCATGGATTTGTGAAGGAGGAAATCTGCATTCAAGGATATCTTCAGCCAAAGTCCACGGGGAGTCTTGGTCAACAATAGCTGGGTTGGTGGGGAGATGAGAAATATATGAACAGAATGGGAAAAAGCACCCAAAGGTTACGCTACAACGTGTTAATTAAAGGTCATAGACACGGCAATTTGTGGGGGTGGTGGTGAATGGAGCTGCATCATAACCCTGCAATCAATTAAATCAAAGAATATTTTTGCACAGGGCAAAATCAAGGCCCCTATTTTGATATCTCCTTTCAAATTATATATGTAAGTTTTTACTTCTTAACATGCCAGCTTTGATGTAGAGCATTTATATTGTGATGTCAAATCGAAGGAAATAAAAGATAACATGATTTTTAGGTTATGCATTGAAGCCCTATAAGTAAACGTTGCAGGACAGGAGACAGCACCGCAGCAATGTCATGGGTAACTAAAGGAGAGGAGGACAAACAAAACAGACAATGCATTCCCACAGGAGAGATGAGAGATAGCCACAGTGTGTATGACAAAAAGGTATGGGCTATGGGTAAACTGTGGAGGAGATAAGAACAATCAAGCATTCAGAAAGTGTTTCAGATATACTCAGGAGTATGACACAAGTGGCAGTAGAAGCATGAAAACATGAGATGAAGTGGATGGCATTGAATACGTCTGACACCTATTTCAACAGCATGAGCCTGCAGAGTTGAGAATGTGGACTCCAATCATGTGCGTCTGTGTGTGTGTTTATGGCTCTGTTTGTGAGAGAGAGCAATTCACCTCAAGCGGGTTTCTGAACCTTTGAACGAAAGGCATCAACCAGAACAAAAAATGCTGGTTGGGTCCAGGACCCAGCCTTTGGAGAATACCTGATGGAAATACAGATGATGAAAGAGAAAGACAGAATAAAAGATAAAGAGGAGGAGAGAGAAAAGAACTGGGAGCAGAGAGACCGATAAAGAAATAATGAGAATGTTACACTGACAGAGACATACACAACAAAAGCGGGTAGAGAGCGAAGGAGAAAGAGCAGCACGAAAAGTCAAGCTGTCTTTCAAACAGATGAGCACCTCAGCATTTTAGAGGTGGGTCTCCAGCTGTCACAAAATTGTAAAGTGCACGAAAACAAAAAGCAGGCTGTCACAGTGGCAAGCCGCCATCCATACAGGCTGAGGGATAAAGGTCAGAAAATGATCTGTCATTGGCATAATTGCATCCGCTGAAGTTGTGTATCGGTGGCCTGGCGTTTCTCAGATTGCTTTTCACACTTCATTCTTCCCCTGATGGAAAGGTAATCCTGAAGACACAAAAGTTTATAGCTGCTGCTCACGGTGAAAATAGGAAACTGAAAGAGGGAGAGATGGACTTCAGGTAAAACCAAGGTGACACCAGGCTGACTAGAATGGGCATGATGCAACCTCAGCAAATTCACACACTAAGACGACACGATTTCCCAAATACTGTAAAAAGTGACATTTCTTTACTGGGATACCGGGGATGGTTGGAACATGTTTGACATTTCTGTTTGTATCCTGGAGCTCTTTTAAGCCAGTGTGTTCAAAATGTGATACAAACAACTTACCTGTGTCTGCTATTAAATGGTGTCTCTGTTATCTCTGCAACACAGACAGAAAGTGCATGGTTTAGTCTCAAACACAAGGAGTAAAACGTTAAAATTCACCCCATAGTCTGAGTTGAAAGCTTTTTATTCGACACTTATTTTTTTAACATAGTTGTTGTGTCTGTCTGTGTGTGTAGAGGGCGATCCAAGTACCTTAGTTACTGTCAGGCATCCTAGTGACATATTAATGAACATATTAAAAACTGAATATTAGTGTGCTTGTTTGTCTTGCACCATCACAGTCGTCATAGACATATGGCCACATGGCCCCACAGAGAAGCCTCTGAACATAATAATAAAACAACTAAACATTACTGTGAGTGTCAGACACGTACTGAAATTCAAAAAAAACACATAAATGCAACTCAACATTTCCATTGTTGTTGCAACCCAAACCCAAACTCAAACTCTTGGGAGGCACCCAAGAGTGACTACCTTACAACTAAAACATTAGCACTAGCAACTTGCTAGATAATCTATCTAGATATCTACATAGACACACAGTTAACATGATTTAAGTTTGATGAGTTTAACTGCAAAGCAGGCAACGCTACAGCAGAAATAAATGAAGTAAAAACATTGTTCTTCCACTTACCTCAAAATATTTTTTTTCCTTCTAAAATTGGCTGTGTCTGCAACAGGGTGCTCCTTTTCCCCATGTGGAGCAAGGACTAAACTGAGCATATCCAGAGTGAATCAGGTGATTCCCAACTTGTTCCTGATTGGAGACATTGGACGTGATACAACTACCATACAACCATCCCTGGTCTCCCCTTGCCTCATGCAACAAAAGCACATGCTAGCACATTGTTACTGTAACCTAGTCGATGACCTTTTGCTCCCGTATTTTTCCAGGGGTGCATGTCCAAATCAGAATCAGAAATATGTAGGCAATTCTGAAGAATTTGTTAATTTTTTATGTTCTATTCAACCTGCGGGGGACCAACAGCAGGTTTGAACTTTTTATTAAGTAGCTATGTCAGCAGCAGTGAGCATTTCTTGACTATACCGTCACTGTGCAAAACACAGGACCTCCTAAACTTCCTGGCAGCTCAGAGTTTCCATAAACTTTTATGTTGGTTACACACAAACACACAGAAACATCACATTTTAAAGCTGAAGCAAGGTGAGGTTATGCCGTATCAGAACTCAACGAGTACTGTACCGCCTCAAGGGTCAACATACATTTCTAAAAGACACATATACAGCATACAGTATATTTAATTTATTAGCAAGACTGGATTACCAAACAGGCAAAGCAGAAACTTGCCCTAGCCCTCTAGGGGCTCCAAAAGCAAGTTTACTCCGTGTCACTTGGTTTGTGATGATTTTATTAATTATTCATTTGTTTGGGAAAGTGCATGACTAAAGAAATACATCAGCTGAAATCAGCAGCTTAGCACAAATTCTGAGCCCTATATAAAAGGCATTTTGACAAATAATTGGGCTAAACTGTGGTGGTGATTAGGGTAGTCACTAATGGACCGTTCTTACCACATTTACACATGTAATAATAATCTGTGGTTTGTGCTTCAAACCACAGTCTGTACAGTTTACAATCTCACCGCATTTCAACCCTCTTTTCTCAACACACTGTATCCTACATTTACTTTACTGTGGTTATGAGGTTTGCTATGAGTACCCTGCTTAAAATAACATTATTTTATATGTTTATTGAAGAATTCATCATTCCCAAGGTATAAGACAACGCTGAAAAAAAAACCAAAAACGTAGTTGTCATAGCCCTACATTATGAAATTGCTTACAATACTGCATAATAAAATAAAAGAGTTTACTAGAGCCATGTTTTATTTGCAGAAACAAAAAAACAAACACAAAAATCAGCTTTGAATAAATGATAGCCTTTACATTGCCATATGTATATTTTCAGTACATTTAAACAATCGTGTCCAAACCCACGGTCTAACTTAGTGATTCAAAGGCATGTAGGCCTAAAAGATAAATAATTAAAACTTTAGCAAGTTTAATGTATGATGTTGTTAATAATTTATGTTCTAGCCTACTATGCAAAATATGCATCAAGTTAGATTCCTGTCTTCAATCTAAACTGCTGTTATTAGCTTAAACTATTATTTAACTGCTAGCTGTGATTGTGATCAACTGTCTTTTCGAAGTCATTACTTGGCAGTTTTTTTCCTTCACTTTGCTTTCTTTATCTTTCTTTCTTTTCTTTTTTGGTACCTTGTTTTCCCTTTCTTTGGGACAGACATGACTATCACAAGGAATTTTGCTGCTCCCGCATCATTCACTCTGTTCCATTAGCCCATTTAGAGATGAATCTAGTGCATGGCGGACTAAACCATTTTGTGTCTTCTGTAAGGGGTGAAAGGGGCCTCAGATTTTTATACAATATACAAAGTTCTGTCTCTCACCCCATTTTTCAGCCAACTTGAGCTACTTGCTTAGAAATAAGACATTGCAAACATTTAATTCTAAGCTTTTAAAGGGCCCTCCCCCCTTTGCAGCAAAGCCCCCACTTCCACGCCCTTGGCTGAAATGATAAGGCCCTTTTTAAAGGGGCTAGTTCAGTGGCAACAAAACCTAGCAAAACTTTTTTTCAATGGAAACGGTGGTTCCCTGAACACCCTGATATGTACACAAGTGCAGTGAATTTTCCTGCCTTTGTAACACCATTGTGTTTACAAACTTTTCACACATGATTGGGTAACACCAGAGACACGGCCACAAAACGGGACAAAACATACCTCGAAGCCCGTTGCAAGGAAACATGTTGTTCTATCCGAAAATGTTTCAAACCGGTGCAAGATGTTTTGAGACTGAACTCGCCCCTGATCTGATGCTGCGTTCCAGGCAACTTGGAACTGGAAAATTTCCGACCATCAACTAGAAAAAAGTACTATGGAACGCTACTTGAAGTCGGATTTCCTACTTGAACGCTACTTGAACTCGGAGAAAAGATATGTACCCCGAATTCAGGAGTAGCAGCGAAGGCAGCTCCCAATGAAGCACACATTGTAAATGGTAAACCATAAACTAAAAGGCAAGTATTGGCATATAAAAGGCAAGTATTAAATTAAAAGAATACATACTAGCATCAAATAGTAAATAGGCATGAAAACGTGTCAGGGACTAAAAAGGTCAGAATGATATTACCCCTCTAGGGGGGTCCGGGGGCATGGTCCACCGGAAGAAAATTTTAAATATTCCATATTTTAAAGCATCAATCTGATGCATTTTGAGATGCATTTTTTGCCAATCTGGGGGAGAGCTGGAGGAACTTAACGTTGGCCATGAGTCAAAAATATTATGGCCTCCTTACTAAGTATTATGCAAGCCATTTCATGCCGGCCTGTCACTGGGTCTAACATTTACAGTGTATGAGGCACAATGTGGTAAAGGCACCATAAATAGCTTACTATATATGCATATATATGTACACATATATGTACATATATGTGTACATATATACATGTACCTATATAGGTACATATATACACATATATATGTGCACATAAATGTACGTATATATGCACCTATATGTTCACCTATATATTAGTAAAATGATTAAAATCCATAGCCTTGTAAATTTTACATTTATTCATTTAAAGCTGACGCTTTTATCCAAAGCGACTTACAATTTCTATACATGTCAGAGATCACACGCCTCTGGAGCAACGAGGGGTTAAGTGTCTTGCTCAGGGACACAATGGTGGATGAGTCACAGTGGGGGATTGAACCTGGGTCTTTCACACCAAAGGCAGAAGTCTTATCCATTCCATCTTCTCACACTTAATTGCCATAGTTAAATTCCATAACATGCCAATTACATGTGATACCAATTTCACATGTTCGCATATACATAAGTCCTTGCATAATTTTTTTAAAAGTTAGTTCGTAGTTATTGCCTTGATAATAGAAAATATGAGCTATGCATCATGTATGACAGTTGCAAAGGAGATATGCGCTATAAATGACCGATCCTGCCATAGCTATGAGACATATCTGCAATATATGTAGCCATAGCAACTTATATGCCTATATGTGCGCTATATGTGCATGCATATATGCAGCATATATATTATCATATAAGCACATGTGTATATGTGCATATTAAAAACTGCATATAGATTTCATATATGTGCATGTATCCTCATATAGGTTCTTTCCATGTGGGATATCTTCTGAAGATCCCCACCCTGGATCCTGCAGCAATTTCTGCCAATGTGCGAGAGGACAGTGATAATGAAGAACAAAATAATAAACATGTTATTCTCTTTCCAAGACTCGTTTTTATTTCTATATTGTTTCCACACTTGGGAAATCGCTGCAAATATAATTTTCATATAATATTATTTTCATTCCCATGATTGCCGTAACTATTCAGATCAAAAACAGCAAAGTAAGAGGACGACAGAACGAACCAGACGCAAGCTTTTATTTTGCAAAGTAGAACTGGAGGAACCAAGCAGGAGGGCATGAGACGGGAGGCTCCAGCCATACAGGTTTGCGAGCGAAGCGAACTGCTTGTAAACCAATAAGGTAATGATATTCCTCTACCTTCCCAGAGAAAGAAACTGTGATGAAAGGCCCATCGCTGCAAATATTCCATGCACTCGCGCTCCCTTCTGGCACGCGCACTTGTCCGCAGTTCACTGAATCTCTGGTACCGCGCTCGCGCTCTAATATTTCCATGCACTCGCACCATGTCACCTATTTTGGTTTCAAAACGGCGAACTTTGCCGAAAGGTGAGTGATTTTCATGTATGAGTAAAACCTGTTCTGCATGTCAATTAATGTATATTTTGTCAATGTTATTAGGTAGCTGGTTACAGTAAACAGTCTCTACAGTAATCATCTTCTCTGCATAAAATATATTCAATAAAATAGCTTTTGCTAACTTTTTGAGGATTGTCTACTGATGTAGCTAGAAGGATGCACAGTTTACGAGTAGGCCTACCGTATATTTATCACTCGTTTTTAATAAAATGGCCATCCTTTTAATTAACACCATGTGCACTGCTGAAGGTTTAACTGTGCATAAACTTGCCAAAGCTGCATAAGTTTGTCTCGGTCAGCCATGTTTATTGTTTGCATTTGGTGTGATGCACCACCATGCACCTGAAAAGCTTTGAGGTCGGAAGTCGGATAATTCAACTGTGACAATTCCCAGTTCTGAGCAGTCTCGAACGCAGCATAATACCCTGCATCCTACTTTATTTGATATTATAGGCTACTTATCCAAAGTCAAATGTGAGTGTAACACTACGGTCCAAGGCCATGGAGGTTCTTTTGAAATACCTGCAATGCTTTTAAAGAGGTTTTCTGTAGCTAAAAACTAAAGAATTTGTGGATTTGGAGTTTAGAATTATATTTAAAATGAAGAAAGAAAAACAATAAAATAACTGTTTCCAGATCAAGAAGGAAGACATAAAAGATAACAATAAAAACTACTAATAAGACCTACTAATAAAAAGGTATTTAGCACTAAAACTCTGTTTGAAAATGTCCACTCTATTGATCCAAGGTGAGCATCCTAGTACCTCCCACCACACTTAAGCCTACTGCGACGTCGCTTCTCATGGGAAGTACTTAATCTGGTTGGCTGAACAGTGAAGTGGAGACAGCTGAGAGAGCTGTTAAGGCACACGCCAACTGTTCTGGAAATCTCAAGTACACACAATTCAGAAACCTTTTCTAAATTCCTTATATTAACTCGTTAACACAGTGGTCTCCTCAGTGTCAATCTTGCCTAGTCCCTTTGGCTGCAAACTGGTTCCCATTAACCATTAACCAGCATCTAGCAGACACACTGCTGTTCTGGTCATACATCATCATCACAATTTCACCTCTCTTCCCACCTCTGAGCCTTCTGCAGTCACGTGACTATTTCAGCCCTATGCATGTTGACCGCCGTGTGGGCATTCCCTTATTGTCATCCTCCATTTACACTGTTCGTTGTCATGGTCACCATCTCAATCATTGTTGCTGTAATCTTTTCCATTATCCGCCTCCATGGCGGGGAGGCACCACAGTCCTCTCGATGCTTGTCTGGTCTCTGTCTCGCTGCTCTACATGCTCCTTTTCTGCTCCCGCATAAACCTTTTTTTTTTTAAAGAAATTACTGCTGAGGGGTGGAGCTATATCCTTATTCTACTTCTGTCTGACCTCAATAAAAAGGAAAAAAAAGTAAATAAAAACACAACCACATCTTAACTTTACACACAAGTAAAGTTATTCAAATACATAACTATGAGCTACACATAAAGCATCTTTCTAAATAAGTGTATGTTTAATGAAATTACCACAAACTGACACACAGCGCCAAACTGCAATACAGTTTAGGAGTACAGGGTTTTTTTCTGGTCCTATAGGCAAAATATAATAAAGTTGCCACATGTGGTCTTCTGTGTTCACAGCACTTGATTTGTATTTGGAGTATGCAGGGTACATACACATTGTACAGAGTGTAGGACGCTCGTTTTTGCCCCAAGGCCCCCTATCTCTGCTGATTTTTAATCTGTTTAGTAAATGTGTGTTGCATAAGACAATAACACAAACACTAGACCATAGTGGATGTTACGCAGAAACACCAGACATCAGCATAACTAGCAGAAAACAGCTGACATTTGTAAGCGTGTATATAAAAAGTATAAAAAGTGTTGTACAATGTTTAAGTAAAGACTAGTAATCCTACTGACGCAGTTTATTAGCTAAGAAATGATGAACATATCAGTTGATACTATTCTATAACCATCCCTTGACTTACAGTATATGCACAAAGACACACATAGGCGTGCTTCAGATTTAATATTGAGGTACGAAGGATGTGGTCTTACATCCATTTTAACATTAGAGGATACATGTGGTATTATGAAACGCAGGAGAAATGAAACAAGGAGAACGGGAGAGGGTCCACATCTGTGACTCTCCGCCTCTAACTGCAGATGAAAGGAGGTCGTTTGAAGTTGATGTGGTGCTATTTCTCCAATGACTCAGATTAAACACTGAAGCCCGTGCCGAGCAGCACATTCATCACTTCAATGATACTTTTAGTGGCCGTTCCCCTGCTCGGGCGGAAATTAACAGCACTCCGGTGCCCTGTGTGTGAGCAAAACCTACTCGCTCACTCACTCACACACACACACACTCATGTGCGCATGCACACAAACAAATGCCCAATTCTGCTCACATACAAAGACACGTAGGTGTTTTGGGTATGTAAAGGCTATGTTTTTCATTGCTTCTACAACTTGTTTCCACTCAGGGGACATAAGATTAAAACTGTGGTCTCTCTTCACACATTAGACTCATTCACCGGAGGAGTTCGAGACTCTTAAATTATGCCATTAAAACATTATGATGAATCATTCATTTACCAGGTTGATTATAATTGAAATGACAGATGATGCTTGTGAAAAATGTTAACCTTGTTATGGAGAAAGAAAATTACTCCTTGCCTGAATTTTCATCATAGTGACTTGGGTACGCATGCAGGAGGGAGGCAAATGCCTTCATTACACTGCAGAAAAAGAAAGCAAGACTGGGAATTCTGTTTAGTTTTTGTTCCACTCAAACCATCGTTTGAAAAAGAAAAGTATTAAAAGAAAACCAAAACACAGTTCGGGGACTGACAATTTTACAACTGTCAATGTATCACGTTTATATGATCTTAAAATCAAAACATTTTCACTACTACTGGCATCTCCAAGTGAAACCTACTCGCTTTTTTCCCCTAAAGCACCTGTGGGGATGATGTTCGCTGACTTGTGACTATTTTAAACACTACTCACAACAGTGTAGAGCTCAAAGTCTGACAATATACAGCAGCTCAGTCATTTACTTCCAGACAGTTTGGGTGTAGCAAGAAGTCAGGCCTCTAGGGGTCTCTATTGGGGCAATAAGGCTCCCGCTCTTGTTTAAAATGAAATAACATACATCCATTCCTACCAAATGATAGGTTGATGTGGGGTTGGCGTATGTAGGATGTGTATGCACTATCAATTCACTCATGCATGATACTACATACAGTACTTAGCAGAGTAGTTAGCTATGCAGAAGTCTGAATCAGTGTAATTTGATCAGTGTGGCCCTAACCTCATGGGATAAATGCTCAATAAAAAGACATTTTGGCGTCTGGATAAGCGTAAATCCTTCCAATTTGGGGCCTAATTAAGTGGGACTTACATAGCACACTGGGACAATTGGTTATAGGAGACAGAAAAATGACCAGAGGCATCAAAGTCTGTGCTGTCTCAGGAGAGCACTAGATCCAATAAGGATGGAAATAAAAGAGGGGTCACCGTGGCTTACTTTAGTATGGAAGCACATCATCAGAATAGACTGAGACACACACACACACACACACACACACACACACACACACACACGCATACAGTAAGCAGGCTCTAGCTTAAAGACAGACACTATGCCACATGGCAAAAGAAGGAGAAACGTTGACAGATCTTGTGAGAGTGCGTCAAAGATACAGGATCAAAGTGTTTTTTGACCTACTCCAGAGGCATCACGCTGACCTTTAACCCTTACCAGAGGGTGAAACAATAATTTTCAAAAATCTGAAAATCAAAAGACAAACATTCCTTTACATTTCGAAAGAGATCCTCCCTCTTATTTTTATACCACCCTGACATTACCACATCATAAGCTACAGCAGCTATTAAACTGACTTTAATACGATTCTTCCCATAGCCATAAAAGCACAGCTTGTTGCCTCGGCTGTAAACAGCTACTGTTGCACACAAACATAAACTGCCATGATAAGCGCTATCTTGTGATCATAAAAGCGTTGGGGTGGGGAAATGTGTCTGCTCCTATGTGGACAAAGATATACATGAGTCACGTCAGGCCACAAAACAAATTAGTCTCTGTCAGAATCCCTTCAGATGACTTCCTGTGCATTTCCAGATTTCACGGAAAGAGCAAAAAAATAAAGGCCTCCTGCGATGGAGAGACAGAGAGCCATATCAGGAGGTCATCTGTGCTTCAAAAGGGAGATATATTAAATTCATTCATCTCAGTCAGTGGGAGTGCCAGTACTGTGGCTTCCATGTGATGAGGGATAGAGACCCCCCTCCCACCGTCTCATTCGGCCTGCCTGGCTCACCGCCTTCTGAGGCATTCTCTGGGAAAATATCCCCTGTAATAGAGCCAATGATTAAATAAAGACAGAGAGGTGTGTGCGCATGGCTGTATTTGCGTGCGTGCCTTGCATGGATGCACATGCAGGGAACGCAGTGACTAGCCGGTGCTTGAAAGTAGTCTGAAAGAAAAGGAGAAGAGAGGAGGAGGGTGACCAAAAAGGTTGAAAATGAAGGAGACAGTGATGGAGAGAACAACAGAGAGGAAGAGAAAACAACAGAGAGGCCACCAGGAGGACAGAGAAGAGGGAGGGCTGACTGAGGCCAACCTCACATTTATCATGTGTCACCACGCCATCCTCATACATTCACATAAAAGATAGAGCTAGTATTTCACACACTGCTACACACACACATACAGTGCAAAGAAACAAACCGTATCAACTAACACCCTTGAGGGTTACATAAACTAAATAAACTGTTCAGTGTGTGGCTGAACACACATACTGTATGGCCCAGTGGTTCTCAAACTTTTTCTGTCATGACACTCTTTCAGAAGCCTGAAAAAGTTCATGCCCTCCTACTACACGTAAACAGATTGAATTCTTATCAGTCAATAAAAATATTTGGGGAGCAATAAATAAACAAGCACATCATGTCACGTAAATCATCATCATTCAACTTAGTTCCACTCCATAATTTTCCCCTGGTCGTCCACGCCCCCCCCCTTGCTGTGGTTCTATGCACCCCCAGAGGGGCCCACCCCCCAGTTTGAGAACCGTTGGTATAGCCCAACATAAACATATAGAGTAAAAGAGAATTTGCAAGACAGCAGAGATTCAAACTGTGATTCATAGCTGTTTTCATGGTGAAGTCTCAACTTTGATCGATCTCTGAGTGCGTTTTACTCTCCTGTGTCTCCTTGACTCATTAAACCGGTTGCCGAGGGAGAGAAAGGAGAGGTATGAGGAGGAAGGTGAAGGAGACGAGGAGGAGAAGGAGAGGAGAGGAGGTGGTGAAGGCAAAAGAATCAAAAGGAAACGAACAGAAGAAACAGTGCGAGCCAGATGGAAGGCTCAACACCTGGTTTATTACCTTATGAAGGTGAAGCGTGGCGTGATGAGCCCGGTAGCTGATGTTTCTGCAGCTCGAGCAGTTTGCGTAACAGAAACCTGGCTGGAATAGAAATCAGAGAAAATCAGAAATCAGTGCCCATTTCCAGAAAGTTATATTAATATTGTATCTTTGAATACACAGCAGGATTTCTTAATGTTTTGTAGCCTAAAGAAAACGGACTAAAGTGAGTTAAAATGTCAGTTCTTGCGAGAACAGGCATCAAAAAGATTTACTTAGCTGCAATTACAGCCTGTTCTGCAGTGCTAATGTGTCCTAGAATCACTTTATTGCACTTAATACTGCGTGGGAGTGACCATGTGAAAAATGGTAAGTGTATGATTCTGAGCTGCGCTTTGAGGGCAGGAAGGTGAGAAGGACACGAATGCTACAGTCTGGCTACTTTGGCGCTGGTGACAATTTGCCAGCACACTTTCAATTTATGACTTTATTCTGCAGCTTATTCCATTCGCCACAGAGGAGGCCTGCATTCCCCGGCTGATACCTAATTCTGTGACAAATTCCGAGATGGTGGGATCCTTGGGGCACTAATAAATGGGTTTCCAGGCTGTCAGTATTGTTGTGTTGACATCGCATCTCACAGCACTTCACCAATTTCCCTGGATTGTGCTTTTCACAGCTGTAAATGTGTACGGGTGCGCAAAGTGTCAGAGCTAGTGAGGTGTATTCTGATGTAAACATCCTCTTTTGCTTATTCATACTGCATCCCTTTGATGCCGTCTTCTATAGCATATCTAACGCTACTCCACCGGTCCGCTCATCTTTTCAATGCAATTGTATTTCTCCTGTTCCTCCTCCCTCATCTCTCTCCCTCTCTATTTCACTCATCTCCCATTTATTTCATAATGCGTTTCTCTTTTATTTTTGGCAACTTGGTATAAACTACTTGTCTCTATTTTTTTTTACATAACGGAGAGAGACAGGGAAGGTGGGTGTAGGGGCTAAAACACGCTGCACTGTAAGCATACGGCATGCGTCCTCCTGCTCTGAGCCACCACGACACGCCACAGTCACACATTTTTACCCTTGTTGCTTCCTACTTCTTCTTCCTCCCTCCCTTCTGGTTTCTGTCCCTGCCCTGTGACTGAACCCTGTGTGTGGACTGACTGTGATATTGGCTGTGTGGGTGACAGGCTCGCTGGTGTGATATCTGGAGGGGAGAAAAACAGATCAGTGTCTCTTTACCTAACACCCTCCCTCCTTCACCAGCCGCTGATGAAGGATGGACCGACTAGAGATAGCCTACTGTAGCAGGGGAAGTTATTCATTTATTTTTCAAAAGGTGGCTATCTTTCTCCAGAGGGGCCTTTCTAAGTTCAAGGTCTCTCGGAAGTTCCATAAATAAAGAAAACTAATAAAAAAAAGGAAATTATTCCAATTCTGTAAGGCATGTAAGGACAAAACAAACTCGGGGTCAGCAATGCATTTACAGTATGTTGTTTTACTGACATGTATCAACACAAAAGTATTAAAATAAGCGAGTTTCTCCAACAACATGATGCAACAATGACTGATTTTCTTCCTCAAAATGAATTCCACCAGGGAGAGCTGTTGAGAGCAGAGACACATTTGGCACATTAAGTGTGATCTCAGAGTGTGGAGCTTTAGATAAGAAGACCAAATAAAAAAAATAAATAAACCTCCTCATTGGGTCACATAGTGAATTCTTCTTTCCTCTCCTGCTGTCCTCATCCTGCCCCACCCCAACCTCAGCCATCGATCAGGAACTAAGCGCCGTCTTTAATTGGTTGGACGAGGTCGATTGCCCGTGCAGACAGCGAGAGGCCCGGAGGGGTATTGGGAGCCTGGAATGTGTGTATGTGCGTGTGTGTGTGTGTGCGTGCCAGCCAGTGAAAACACTGGGAGCCCTTCAGACTCTCTCTTAGGGCAATCACAGTAATGAAGTGAAAATCTCGGTTCAGAAAACCACTGACCCGCTGATTAACTGACAGCTGAAGGAAACAAATAAGTTGAAGCACAGTTTCTCGCTCATCCCCGCCCATATGTGGATTTAAAAAAAGGCTTGTGTTGCCTTAACCTTGTACTCGTCTTACCTGAATTGCTAAGTTTGGGTGTACAGATTGCGTACTTCATTACTAGAACAGCTAGTATATGGAAATTCATGCAAAGGCAACGAGAGGAAGGTAACTAGCTGACAGGAAAAGCATATGTTTGCAGTGATCTGCTGTCACCACAGTGCATTCACTTTGAAGTATGCAGGCACTTACATCTTTGTCATTATACACAATTGCTCTATTATGCTAATATTTTGTGGGAAGATGATGACCATATTATCAATAGCATCAGTTGCAGAGGTAGTGCTGTGATATGTTCCACAGAGGTGTATGAATTTAAGAATGCAACTACAAAACGAGAGTAATCACAACTGCATGTGTATCTTGTAACGGTGATGAAGTCATTCGTTATTGTAGGGCTGCTGCATTCCTCATTATTTTTTAATCCAGATTAAAGACCCAATAAATAAAACACATCTTGACTGACACCATAAAGGTCTCTATCTAAACACATCCTGTTTATGAGCTTGACCTAGCAGTCTAGCCCACAGCTTTGCGTCCCCCTTTCTCCTGCATTAAGTTCTTTTTCTGCTGTAAATTCGCTTCCCGATCTAAACTTCCACTTAACACGTTGACTTGCATTTTCTACAGGCAGGAAAACGTTGCATTCTACAATAAGGTAAACTTGACTGGGGCTCATGTGGCAAATTAAATTAAAATTAGTTCTAGAGAATGAGTTGAAGCTGGCTAATCCGACACACAAGTTTAGCCCCTGTTGTGCCTTGTGAACTGATGGTAAACTGATCTCATGGATGATCTGATTGCTTCCAACTTTTAGAAAACACAACAAAAAAAAAAACAAGCAAAATCTAATTATTTAAGGATAAACACAGTTAATGAAAGTATTGAAATAATAAATAAACAGTATAAGAAAGGTCCTGCATAGGGTATTTACCCTGTCTGAACTGAAGCAAGACTGGCCCGGCCTTGAGGACTGGACTTGTTAAACTTGAACTAAAAATGTACTGCAGCTCGGGACACACTAAACTATTTAAAATCCCATTGTAACCCCAATTTGACTATTACGACTCTCTAAATTATAGAGTCTGTGCTGGTCTGTGCAAAATAGGGCCAAGGACAGTTGGCACACATTAACTCTGACTGTAGATTCAAATACAAATCTCTTTCCTCCCAAACGAGACTCAAGGCCAAATCTCCCAAACAAACACACTATGTAGTAAAATGTCTCTGAAGTGAGTCTCACAAACAGATACACAGTTGTATGATTGAAATATTCCATAACAACTCTTAGTCTATTTTTTTTATTTTTTATTTTTTTTTTAAAAAGGTGGTGTCTTTTTTGACTGAACACAAAACATACAGGACTCATTGCACCATTCTGGAAACTATTGTTGTACCAAGATGAGCTCTTTTGTGGTATTTATGACATTCCCAAGCCTGTAAGTCACTTCAAAATAAAGGCTATTGGCATTCAGGTTGCATTTAATTTGGTTTGAAAAAACTAGATTGACAAAACTCATGTTGCTGGTTAGTAGTTTCTGATGTAGAGCAGGCGCACCATCTAACAGGACTATGAGTGTTAACCGCAGCGGTCGGGGTTAGATTCAGACTGCTGCTACTTCCCCTCTTTCTCTTGCATTTCCTGTCGGCCTTTAGCTGTACTATCCTCAATAAAGGCAAAATATCCCAAAAAAGAATTGACTATAAAAACTAAATTTGGAGTCAGGCCTGTCAAAGCCTTTACAAAGCTGAAAACGGACAATTCAGAAGTGACTGCGTAGTTTCAAATCTGAAAGCAACACATTTGTCCATGACTGTAATTTGCAAGGTCAATCATTAAATGTGATGTTCAGAGCTGATTAGAATTTTAGAAGTCTTTTCCTGTCAAACAAACTGTGCAACTGCATAAGAGAATAAATCCACACTGGAGAGTCCTATTGATTTATCATGGCTTAAAATGGCTTATTTTTGGCTTACCTCCCAACTGCCTCAACTATCTATTTAATTTTACCATTGTGTGAAAATTAAATTTAATTAAAGATAAATTCACTGTGAAAAATTAAGACCTTTCATTAATACATTTAATACCACAATGCTCTAAATGGCATTACATTTATATAATTTAATTTAATTAAACCCCCCTCAGTGCATTGAGTCCATACCAGGGTTTTATTTTTCTTACTTGCAGGTAAATTCCTTTCCAGGCCGCAGCACTGGCTTCAGTCGCAGATGTTTTGCTTGCTGGAGATCACCTCGCTCTTAAAGATCCCATCCAGAGAGATGCTTTGGAAGCACAGGCGAATGATCTCATTACTCATCTGCAACACAGCAGAAAACAAACACTGTCTCACACACTTGTCACAAATAATGAGCTTCGGGGGACCAAGTTACAGACACTGAGATTTACATTTATTACACGCTCAAGTGCTGAGCTATAATAACAAGTCACTGTTATACAAAACCCTGGATACGAAGTAGTCTTACAGTACAAAGTCATTAGCTACAAAAAGGGACAAACAGCAAGCAAAACCAAGGTATTAGCTTATTCATTACTCGCTCCAGCGTACACATTTTGGTTTTTATAAAGCTCAGCTGAAGCGACATAAGTATTACACTAGTTGGAGTGGACGGGCTCAGTGTGAATTCTGGGTCTGGGTCCAGTAAGGTCCACTGAAAGACTCAACTTACTTAGTAAGTGATTGGAGTTCTTAAAGTTGCCTAAAATGACTAAAGCAAACACACTAACTACATATTAAAGGCAGACCAAAATGAAAATGAATAATTAACTGGGAAAACAAACCCAACATTAAATTGGCTGCAATGCACCACAGCTGTTGCAGTTCAGTTGTTTTGATCGTTTCCACACTGAGACTATAGTACAGAGGAGAGCTTAGGGAAGAATTTTCACAAACACACATCAAGAAAAAACAAACATAAATGTCGAAATATTGTCTAACAGCATTAATGTTAAAAAGGCACCACCACTCCAACCAGGCATCTCCAGTGACAAAAAAAAATATTTCAAATTAGTTAGTATACTACGCCATTCACACCATTAAATAAACATACTCAAACAATGAAAATAAGCAGATGAAAATGTGAAGCTGAAATGTAAACAAACCAATAAAAGTGAAGGTGATAATTAGATAATTTCACTCCTTAGTCATGTGCCACGTTGTGAGATGTGTCATAGGTTGAATCCATCCTTCAGCCTCGGTGTATTCTCTGTAAATCCAGTGAAAATGGAAATTCCATAACAATAGTCATAAAAAATGAAAAGGGATCAGTCTGCGACAGCTTGGATTTGGTACCTCTTGACTTTCACACCAAAGGTCACATATGGCATTGACTTAAATTGACAGACCTTAAACTTACTTTACACTTGAGGCCTTGCCGTGTAACACTTTGCTTGAACTGAATATTTGATCACATTCATAAGCTTCAAGCCCCACACTGAAGTCGTTACTTGCATATATCCCCCGCAGGTTCAGTCTGACCGCCAGATGTGAGCCGAGAGGGGCTGGGCACATCTGTATCGATTCAAAAGGGGACACTCACACGTGCACGCTCTTGTGGGCACCTATGCACACACACAACACACAACAAACACACACACACACATCACCTAAATACACAAGTCTCTCACTCTCACACACACACACACACACACACACACACACACAGGTGTGGCTTTATACCACACAGAAAAAAGGGGTACGATTTAAAGTGAGTGTAATTCAAGCAGGCGCACATTTCATTAAAAGCCCCTATTTGATGTGCTGGGTGTCAGTCAAGCATGCTGTCTGTGACACACGCACACACAGGTACTGTAGGAGGTTATAAGAGAGGAGGAAGCGAGGCGAAGGAAGGAGAGGGTGTAATTATTGAGGATGATGTGTATAGAGGCCTATGTGGAATGACAGCTTCCCTTTCATTTCTCTGATCACTGGTTTAATCCTGACGGAGCTACAGCGGGCCACGGAGCTGCTCTGTCTGCATACCTGCCTGCGCTCCAACACACTGACTCTATGTCTGTGCCTGTGTGTGTGTGTGTGTGTGTGTGTGTGTGAGTGCGTGCACATACTTGCACATCTGTATATGTAGTGGGAGTATATGTAGGTGCGTGCATCTTAGCGTTTGCTTATGTCAAACTGTTTTTCACATACACAGGTGTGTTTTTCTGTTTGTATGTGTGCGTACGCGTGCATGTGTGTGTGTGTGTGTGTGAGTGCTCACCGCCCAGAAAAAAAGTGTTGTACAGGCTGATTGCAGTGGCAAGCAAATGCTGCTTTTAATGAAGGAGGGGGAGAGAGGAGAGGAAAACACAGGAAATTAAATTGATATGTAAATGACGGAAATTCTCATTTGAGCTGAAGGTTGAGAGTGCTACAGCATTAACCAGCTTATGAGTTAATAATGATTTTTTTTCCTCCCTCCCTCCTTTCCTTCTCAGTCTCACTCCCTCCCTCTCTCTTAGAAAAAAAAAGGATGGGTAGGAGAGGGAGGAGGGTGAAGATGAAGACAACATATGTCCCTGAATCTTAACTCTCCAGAGATTTTCCCCTAAGCTCTTGTATAATCAGTTTCCTCAGAATCTGGAAATCTTCAAAAGTTACAACAGGCCAGTCTTGACTTTAAAAATACATATCCACTGGACTTTTTGTTCTCCCCTCTATTCTAACACTACTCTACACATCTCTCCCTTTTTGTGTTTTTCCCTCTGTAAAAACAAACAGATGGTGTTATGAATATATCTCAGATGGACATGGAGGAGACGAAGGGTGTCGGACAGCTTGTAATAGTGGTGTAGCTCCATGTAGCAGGGAGTAAGGAAACAAAGACAACATCAGCTGCAGCTACTGAGAGCACCAGAGGCAAATGACTGCAGAATGATCACTGCAGCTATTATCAACCACTAGGGTTATTATTTTCTCTCCCCTCTATTTGGTATTAGCTGGAACGAAATAGCTCAGTCAAAAGTCCTTGCCCTGCAGCCTTCAGTGATTGGAAAATGATATTAAACCAGACATTGTGTTCCCCAGTGCAAAAGAGAAGACGAGGGGAAAAAAGAGAAGAAACACAAAGCTGCAACAAATGAAGAAAATGGTTGAAGCCTTGCAAGAGAGAGAGAGGGGGGGGCAGTGGCAAGTCACACACACAAACTTGGAATACAATGCAGGCTCACAGAGTCGCAGATGTACACACACACACACACACACACAGAACGCACAACAGGACACATTAAGTACACATAAAAAGAGGCAGACAACCACACATGCTACCATGACAGAAATGGACTCTGATTAGAAAGTATTAGCCAAAAAACATCAGACACAATGAAAACCACATCAGTGATCTGGTTCTGCTCCAGAAAAGAAGGAGAGGGCCTTGCTTCATGATGGAATCCTTTTTCTGCAGAAAATAAACAAGACATTTTCCATCTCTATTATCTCATACAACTGGAGGGGGCAGAAAGCCTCCCAACCATGAGAATAGATGGAAAACATAGAGTGAGCGGCGCTGCAGGAGAGGCCATGGCCATCTGAGCTGCATAAAGCACAGTGAGCCACAGGTTTCCAAGTTCCTCCATGGTCAGTGACAACATGCACTACTGCAGAGTTGGGGAGCGCAGTAAAGTTAGTAAAATATACACAACGCAACAAGACACACATACATATTCACAATTACGATCACATTTTTATACATGCGCACTCCAATATGCAAACATACATGCATAGATCCAGGTCAGTGGTCAGCAGTGAAGCCTGCAGTCTGCTGGCCTACTCAGCACAGACAGGCTGCCTTTAAATGGCTGAAAAATAACATCCTCCACCTCAGATATGAGAAATAATAAATAAGTCAGCAGAGCAACTCGGAGGGCACAGAAGAGCCTTTTGTGACACCACTCAAGAGCACTGGAAAATGTGAAAGCATTAAAACAGATGAAGGAGATGTGAGTCGTTCAAGGCTGATACACGTTATGAAGATCACACTACTACAACTCTACTCCTCTGGTTACAAAGTCCGTTGTGGCAGAACCGGAGTGCTCTGCATTGTCCTCGGGTGCAGGGTTAAAGGTACACATTTAGTGGTACAAAAGATTTTTCAAGGCAGCTCAGCCGTTCTGAAAGAAGCATTACCCTAACATTACTTCGGCTGTCAGATCATTGCATCCACATTCACACTAATAATTACATCAAATGTTTTGTTTGAGCCAGTACGCCTTGATGTATTATCAAAGGAATAAGAGAAAGAGAGCGAGAGATAGGCAGGAAGAGAGGCAGAGAGGAAGGAGATGTTGAAATAGAGGGACACATAAAAGACTGAGAGGAAAAGAAAAGTCAACAGGGCAGCAAATGATTGTAACAATGAGGGTTCAGAACATAATAATTTAAGGTTAAACATTTTTCCCTTAGTCTGCGGAGCTGTCGATTGAAATGAAAAGAGTTGGGGTAATGAAAACAGTGATGGGGCCTTTTATTCGGTGCATCCTCTCAGCCGTATTGTAACTTGGATGTCTCAGCACCCAGGATGAGCGGGAGCGGGCTTCAGTGATGATGATGCCTTATCAGAACAAGACAAAAACCTAATCCAACTGGAAAGCTGATCTACAACTGAAAGGACATGCTGACAGTGAAAGGTTATCTGTTAATGAGCCTCCACTGACTTATCTGTGGAATACATGATTGCTTCTGTAAAGGAACGTGCAGTAGTACATGTACAGGTCTACAGCAAAGGTGTGAAATATTAAGGCTGGTGCGTTGGCCAAGGCTGTGTGTATGCAGCGTGTGGGTACGAGCATCTGTGTGAGAGCAATGGGAGTTAAAGACAGACAGAGCAAAAGAAAATCAAAGAAAGTGAAAGGCAGGTACCTTGCAGAAGAGACCAGTCAGGGTTCCCACTCGTTTTGTGGAGATCCTTTTCCAGGATTTTTCCAGGACTTTTTCAGTGATGACCTAACTGGTATAAAAGACAGGGATCAGGTCATACACTAATATGTTCCTCTCTGCAAAACTCTTATTTTAAAGACGTGCAGTCAAAGACTATAACTTATCTATAAAATCATCTATTAGATGTGTAGAAAGGATGACAAATCGATCTTGCCTTGTTTTAATGCACGGTTTAATATTGTCATTATCTTGTTTCTCTTGGAAAGCCCTTTGTGCTCTATACTTGGCAAGTGCTTTTCTTATGAATTATGTTTTAACCACTGCTGCCTCAACACAAATAAAAGCCTAGAATTTTGCCTATTATCAAATTCCAGCCTTCTGTTGAACCTTCGCTTTCTAAAATCACTGTGGTCCTCAGCCCAAATGCAGTGCAGTGTTTCTCTCTGTACTTGCATCAGACCACTGTCACAATGTCACACCTTAAACTGCAAAACGAACCTGGTGTATTGATATGTACGTGTAATACGGTCAAAAAACCTCCTTCCTATACGTGTGCAAATATTTGAATCGCATAACCATAGGAAATTAAACCCAACTGTGGTGTAAATCAGTTTATCACACCATATTTTAGCCCCAAACTATTTTATCAGGAGCTGACAACTTTTCAATATAGTTTGGAGTGAGATTCGGTAATGGAGGTCGGTTCATTTTAGGCCTTCTATGTCATATCCCACCGTAGGGGTCGGGGTCATCACACTTTTATCCTCAGGACTTTTGTTTTAAAAGTTCAACAGGCACATGTTTGTGTAGATGAAAAGCCAAGTCAATAATCATGGTCAGAACAGTGTGATCAGAAGAGTCTTTCCCCCAGAATCTATGTGTCAAACCAGAGACTGTTCTTTCAATTCTGGAGAATGTATGGGATATTATAGTTTATAATAAGAGCCTAGGTTTTCCTATAGCAATGTAGGAGCCACTTATTCAGCAGGGGTCACATTTTTTTATCATTAACCACTTAATTTCCTGCATTCTGGTGTATTTTCAGTATCATTTTATGGTGGTAATGTTTTATCTAGGCTATGTCAACGGAATCACAAAACTCAGCAGGTGACAATTTAAAATATAAAATATACCAGAATATAATTCAGTAGGTTTATGGCTTTCAAGCATTCTGGATTTATTTTTCTTTCATGATTTACTCCTCCATCCCCTTTGTCTTTGTCTTGTCTGTTTGGGGAAGTTCCTCTTTAAATATGGCACTTTTACACCTAAAGAACAAATGAATTACTTTTAATTTAGTTAGAAACTCCTGGACTGAATGTTCAAAACTTTTTGCATCTATCCTACATATCTGTGTAATCTGACATCTCCAGAAAGATTTTTTTTATAATGACGTCATCATTTAATCACAATTCACAATATTTTTCAAAATCTACCTTCTCTATAATCTGCTCATTGCTCTGCTGATATGATCCTAGACAGACAGGTGGAGAACCCATTTTCACCACAAAATCTCAAACGTTTTAGCAGCTCTGTGCTGCTCACTTTCCCACCAGAACAAGGCTGTGCTTCAGATTATACATTTTTATATTGCAAAACTCGACCAGATACGTTATACAATCACAAACTGTCTGCCACTTAATCACTGCGCGAGACCAGGTTTGTTTGATTCCCGTTACAGTGTCTGCTAATCGTGCCGAGTCGACGCAATTAGTTACACTAACGTTAGTTAGACTAACGTTACACTAGTTTTTCCAATGCGAGAAAATTGATTTATGGTGTGAGGGCGTGTGAAAAGTGTCAATTGTGTGAGTCTCACGCTCAATGCGTGAGAGTTGGCAGCTTTATCCTAAGGTAGTATTGTGCAGAAGACACAATGCTAGCAAAGTAAACACTGTGCTGTTAGCCAGTATAAGCCGGACTACGACTTTATATTAACATAAAAACTGGACAAAACATGTGTCTGTAACTTTATTCCAGCTATCATTGTACTTTACTGTTAGCATAGCATAGCCCTGATCGATCCGAACTCCATTCAGAAAACAAACATTTTAGAAGTAGTTGTCCTGCTGTCTTGCTGACAGACCTGACAAAGCATGAATTCATATGTTTAACAAATCGCCATGATGTTGTAGTTATTTCGGCATCAGTTTAATCCGTTTATTGCTATTTAATCACAGCAAAATGTTTACTTTGGTTTCATACAGTTGTAGTAATGGCGAGTTGTGTTTATACACCTAATCGCGTTAAAATCGCCTTCTCGCGTTGTGTGTGAACACTTGCAGCGAATGTACGCGTTTGGTCTGAAACCGGCATAACACATCTGAAACTACTGCTCCTAGCCAGAGCTGAAACACAAACCTTAAACCTTAAACATTTGCAGACAAAGCAAACTAGCAAGAATGTCAACTTCAGCAACTGAAGCGAACATGTTTACCAATTTAACATTTAAACAGTTTAAAACAAGTTGGAAAGAAAACGTTAATCTATAAACCTAATTAAAACTACCACAGTTAACCAGCCAGCAATGACTAATATTTACCTTTGGAGGATAATGCATGATTTACATTACTGTGTGTTTCAGTCACTTGAATTAATGTCATCCAAACTGTGACATGACTCGGGGTGTGTTCATGACACGCTGACTCAACACAAAAATAATTAAAATAATTTTCAAGGACAACACAGAAGTTTCCAGGACATTTGACTTTTTCTCTCATTTCCCATGTGTTTTCCATGACTGGAAATTTGGTGAGCAGTTTTCCTCAGTGGTTTTCAGTGAACCTCTCACTGGTGATGTAATAGATAGTGTCAACCCAGATGATGCAAATGTGACAATGTGTTGCAGCTTAGGAGCGACTAAATTGAGCTGGGCAAGCTATTCACAGGGCTCCGAGTTTGACCGCAGAGAGCAATCCTAGACATAACATAGTAGTCTAGACATACATATAAGAAAAGCATTAAAAGCTGTTTACACAAAGTCAACAATGCGAAACATTTATATATATGATAAATGGCAAACATCAAGCTCTTTTCCAACCTTCACATAAAACCGAAACACTGACAGAGTATACTCAAAACACTGGCTTCATTCTCCCGTAGACAGCAAGGTAGCTGTGTGTGATTTGAGCATTAGCCAGTGTCATCAGTGATGGAGTGCCTAAATTCCACATCCTAGCAGGTGCTGTTGGGCAGAGTTGGCCCTACAGTATTTAATGGATTGTTTAGCTGGCTAAGCCAACTCAGAGCTGTAAAGCACAGTGGATAAAGCCTCAAAATTCTCTGTTTGCCTATAATTCATCATACTGTGTGTCTATGGTGGCTTTATACCAGCCAATATGCTACGCTGGCCTAAGCTATGTGCTGTGTCACACTGCACAATCTTAAACCTTGCATGCATGTTGAAAGTTGTCTTTAAAAAAAGCAGCCTGCTGCAAAGGTTCAACAGCTACCAAGTTACTGACATAACAGTCACCACGGTGAAAGTCAAGCAATGCAGCATAACTTTTCTAATACCAGGAATTTTGGCAGATGCAATGGCAATGAGATTTTGAATGGAATTTTTCAAGAAATCAAGATGTGTCAAACAAAACATTTCTTGACCTCTGCAACTGTAGTCTCCAGACTAATTGTGTTATAGACCTTATAAAGACACTGTTCGTGTGACTGCGGACATTCTGTACCTGTATCACCTAAAGCAGTGGTTCTTAAATTTTTTTCACATCATCGAAACTAACACAAATTAGACCATGGACCCCCTTTTGATAAGATTTTGTCCCAGGGTTAACCATCTGATTGGATTTTTGCTTTTAGGTGGTTTCACTACAGAAAGTGTTTGAAACCCATGACCAAAATAGTCATAGTATCTGTCATTGTGTTTCTTATTATAGTGAAAAGAAATGATTCCCCTAGAACACCTTTAACAACGCCTGCCGATCCCTGGACCCCACTTTGAGGACCTCTGACCTAAAGAACTTGGGGATCTGCATGATAATCTTGATCTGCTTGACTTCAGCAGCTGTTGGGGAATGTGCCCAACAAACTGGCAGAGCAACTACTCTAGAAGGCCATCTCTTGCAGGAAGCCCTCATCCTCACCATTTTCTGGGCATTTAGTAACTCTTTGTTCTGAAGTGATGGAGGAAAGGGAAGCGAAAGATGTGAAAGAAGTCAAGTGTTAGACAAAGAGAGCTAAGACAAGGTTGAAATGGAGTTGGAAACAGGACAGACTGAAAGGAAAAGCATGGAGATTGTTTAGAAATGGAAGGGGAGAGATGATGGAGGAACAAAGAGCCGAAGACAAAATGATGAAAAATGTGGAAAGGTGAAGGTGAGAGGTGGCGAGCCCAGGGCCTCATTAAATAAAAAACTCTAAAGAGTCAGAGTCAGGAAGCAGATGCTGGAGCTTCAATGGTGTTTTGAACAGAGAATCACAGATCAAAAGATAAAGTCTGTGTGACCTTTTAGACAGCATCCCCAGAGAGACGAATGGAGAGACAAAAGCACCCTCACAAACTCAAACACACACAGACACAAACACACACAGCCCCTTAGGCTTCTGTACTGGCTTCTTGTCCTTGCTGGCCTCCTCAGGGCTGCGCTGTGGGCCTTCCTTTGGGATGTTACACATACATTATCTGTTCAAAAATAGCAATATACAAAACATGACATACCACACAGGCGAGGCGTTCACTGGATTGCACTCCGGTATGAGATAAATCAAATCATGCAGAAAAAAATGTGGTGTTCCTCAAAATACGGTGGAAGCAGGAAAGTCATATATAATCTCAAGAGAGCACTGCTCTCTGAGGTTTTTACAAAGTGCAAGAAAAGGAACTGCATAAAAGAGTGGAGAGTATCAAGAGAGTGGCACGAGGAAAACAGCTGTTAAGTTACATGGAAGGAAATATGCAGCTCACTCTTTGCACTGAGATCAAATGGATTTCAATATGCAGCCCTCAGTGAGACAAATCAAAAGTGTTTACAACTGCACCAGCAATGGACAAGAGAAAGACAAGAAAACACCCACCTACTCCAGAGTGCAACCACATGTGCAGTATGTACCACTGGGGACTTGAAAAGCCGGAGCACAAGGTGAAAAATTACAGCATATACTAACATGAATCAAACTACTGGTCATAAATGAAGAACAGTTACATGAATGAAAGCGGGGGGGGGGACAGTGTGCCAAGTCGTAAGAGTAATGAGGGGCTTTAAAGGCCAGTGTGTCTGTGAGACCACAGCTTCCTGTTGTCAGTTTTCACTAACAGTTAGGAACAGCAAAAAGAAGATAGCTGGGCATCATCAAAACACACTCATGCCCAGTGGCAGCAACATACAGCCCTCCATTAGCCATTAAACAGAGGAGCTAAACGAGACAAGAAGTGGAAACGATGGAGGAACAGAGAGAAATAATGAGCCAACTCACAGAAGGTGAGCACAGCAGCTGAGGAGCACCTGAAGAAAACCTGTGCGTGAGTTTGTGTGTGTTCTTTTGTCAGCCAGTGGGAATTATTTTATTCCCATACCTGTTTGTGCTTTATGTGAACATGTTTTTCATGTGTGCTTCAATATATGTGCCTACTGTATGTGCATGTTATGGTCACTTAACTTAAGCCTGAAGTGAATGGATGAAGACAAAGTGATTGCAGTGCAGCTTTGCTCAGAGCCAAATAAGTGCTTTGCGTGATTGCATCCACTCTGTCTGACATGGGAGTGAAATCTGTATACCTAGGAAGTATAATATTACCTGTGTTCTCCATTTACATACATATTTATGCTCTGCAGTCACAGAGGGGGGGAAATCATTGTGACGTCATTGTTATTGGATATGGAACGTTTGGAATGAAGTTTCTAGATAGCAAAAAAAAAATGTTTACCCCACAGGCCTGATTTGGAAGTCTGGGGATTTAAAATCCTTGAAAGGCCTTTGATTGTTGGTGTATTGACTGAAAATGATATTGCAAAATGAGAATTTGCAGCAGGCTGAGGGAATGAAAAGGATTTCTGTCAGGATTATCCAATCTTTGTCTGATTATCCGGGAAACATGGAGCTGTGTCAGGTAGAGGAGGTTGTAATTGTGGGTGTGCAGTTTCTGTTTACTACCAGCGCGGGTGTGTACACGTGTTTGTGCGCCGGTGTGCGAGTGTTTGTGGCTTCTTTGAAAAGCAGTGGCGTTTTGTACGCTGATTGAGACAATTAGCATGAGAATTGAACCATCACAACTTACCAGTGCGCTGTGTGATTATGCCTGCGTGTCGCCCGATTCAACTAGTCCGTCAGCATTTACCTTTCTGGCTTTGTGAATAGCAGAGCATCTCTTCTGGCTGCAACATGAAAGAACAAGTCTATATTGTGGAAGCGCTTGTCGTTCCACATGAAGCAAATCAATGGTTGGCTGTCAAACTGACTGACTGAGAGGATAGCACCGTTAACCTTTATTCTGATGAACTCTTCTTTCAAGAGGGAATGTTTTGCGTATATGAGTAATTGTTATGTAGCTTTAATTAAACTGATAAAAAGTGCTGCCGCTGTGGACATGTTGGTGGTGTTGTTGTCCTTGATGCTCTTTTCCCACAAGGTGCTGAAGGCGAGCCAAGGGGGCATGCAAACAGGTCGTCCTGCACCGCTCTGGGTGGGGTCGCCCTGCACTGTGCCAAACTGTACGGCCGCATCAAACGTCTCCTCTGTGATTACCGCCTCTGACACGTAGTAGGCCAGCTGCTCTGCCACCTGCCCATGTAAAAGAGTGAAGCAGAGGAGAAATGAATCAGAGAGGTGGTGAAGGGAGGAAGAGATATAAAAGGGAACACGGGGACAAAAGGAAGAGGTGAAGGACTAAAAGACAAGACAGAAAGGCAGAGGGAAAAAGTTAAAGGGAAGAATTGGAAATGACCGTTGAGAGAAGGAGAAAGCGCAAGACCCATGGGAAAGACAAAGAGCAAGATCATAATGGGGATGCAAAATGTCCAAAAGGCGCAATAAATAGACCTACATGCCGAGACACCCTGAAACACATAATTAAATTATGGCATTCAGTGATTCTCTTTTGTGATCTCTCGAAAGCAGGAAACCACTGCGGCCATGAAATGGGAGACATTTTTATTAATTCCTGTGGGTCTCTTTAGATGCAGCTCACTTGGTATTCAGGGACATCATTACCAAGATCTACAAAAGCTCTTATCAGTTATAATACCGCATAGCACTGCGGCCGTGTGTGTAGGGGTGTGTATGTGTATTTGACAAGGCTTGGCAGCAATCTCTGCTTCACATCTTTTGGCTTCTGAGAAGAATGGGCAGTCCAGCTTTTCTACAGTGTTTTTGACATTTCCATTAGTCAGGATGAAAGCTAAACAGGTATCAGACAAGCTGGACAAGGCAGCATAAAGAGCCTGAACAAAGGCATTCGAACACCTCTCTCTGGTGGCGACATGCAGGTACATGCATACCAAATGAACGACACACAGCCAATTAAAAAAGTCACAGCTAAACACACGTTTCGTCCATCTACTTTCAGACACCATTTTCTTTATCAAAATGTGTTAGCTACTTGAACCTACTCATAGGAATTAAGCGCCCCCACCCCTGGGGTTTTCAATGTCAGAACATTCATTATAGGGCTCAATGGGGCACAACTCTTTCATTAAGGGCTCCATAACACATGTCTCACTGGGGTTCTGTCATTATCTGTCGGTGTAGCACTCCACTGCAGCTACATTTGGTTAGGGGGACAGGCGTCGGCTGCATCCGCGAGGGCAGGGAGGACTCCAGCTGCCGTGGTTGTGATGGAGGTGTCCTAGATAGAGTTATGCAGCTTCCCCTTTCTGTCATTCAGTCCCAGGAATGATCCACAGAGCTAACGACAACTTCTAGTAGATGGTGGATCCAAGGACAAGAGAGAAAAGGCGGCTATTCTGTGTGATAACCAGTGTCGGGCAGTATAACTTTATAACAAAGATGCAAAGAACATTGCCGTCTGTTGTAAACTTTGTGCGACCAGTAGAAAGCTTTCAACTGTGAATAATTCTTCATCTAATTTATTGAAGCATTTGCAAAAGCAGCACAGCAAGGTGAAACTTCTAAAGAAACTCCGGCGCTGACCAGGAGGCATTTTAATTAATATAGTGACGTAGTGAGTTACCTTTAATACCCAGTAATACGTAAGTATTCAGAGTAATCAGTCTAAAGTAACTTATTACCATTTCTGAGTAACATGCCAACATTGGTGATAATATCAGCATGCAACTGTGCACAGCCCAAAAATGGCAGGAAAAGTTTGTTCAATTACAACCAATGACATGTATCCCCTGGTTATAATGACTGATTTATAACGATATATTGCATTAGTGGAGAAGGCTGCATTCTAACTCCATGAAGCCCTCTGCCACCCCCGACCCCAACCCACCTGGCCCCAATCCTCACCAGAAATTCAAACATACGAGCAGGTGGTGCCTGAGCTACCTCCAATATTATCCAAATTATATCACTATGCAGATTATACATGGAGCTGTCTTGTCGAATAGTGCTAACAGGCAGGTACAGCAAAATGTGCATGTGCCAGTGTGTGATTGTAAGAGTGTGTGTGTTTGTGTGGGATCACTGCCCACGCTCAGGAGCTGTTATTTTCAAGGGGAAGGTGCATGTACACACACACAAGCATACATAAACACTGCAGAGAATGGAGTATGGGGTCACTGTCAGCAGTGTGTTCCCAGGCAGAGAGTGGTAATTAATTCTATTAATTCCACTGATGAGTGGACATTGACTATGCAGGTTCACTGAGCGCAAACCAGCAATCTAAACCTGCTCTCCATATTCTCCAAACCTGCTATTTTTCTTCTTTTTACTGCAATAAAAATTGTTTGCACAATCAAAAAAGAAGATGGACTTACACTACAAAGAGAAAGATACCAGTAGGGTAAGGTAAGTGGAGGTAAGGTATATGAAAACAACAGGGAAAAAAACACAAACACAACATTGACTGGGTTTGGCTGTTAGCGACTGCTTTGACATGCACTTCATGTAATCAGATTTGTCCTTGCTGTCACTGAATTTCTAAAACACCAAGTGAAGAGAAAAATCTAATTTTGTTCATCTGGTTAAGAGATTAAGAGGAATCCAGTTAGCACAGCTGGAACAGAAACAGAATTATGCGTCCATGTACTTTTTACACAATATACTCTCAGGACATGGACAACATTGCTGTAACAGCAGTATAGCGTATGGAGGAAAATATCGTAGCTATGGGCAAAATACAGAACATTACAATTTTTTTTTTGATTGTTGCAATCCATTATCTCAAACTTTGTTTGGATTTTGTTTTGTTGAGCCTAATGTGATGCTTTACTTGACTAACGTCAATATAACTGAAGGCAATAGTAGAGAAATGTAACTATATTAGCCATGCCTACTCGTATAAATTATTTAACCATTAAATAAGCTGATTTTCAAGTTGCTTGTATGTGTAAATGCTTCATCCAATTCCCTGCCTTGACTTAGAACCTGCAGCTGCACTGAACTCAAACCAGAACTCTGAAATGAATCCGTAACGCAGGATTTTCAATTGACTGTCAAGATTCAACACATATGTTGTTCCTATGCAACAGAAACATTTAGTTTGTACTACTAAGAGGTAGGGTAACAATGTTAGAACAGGAAACACTTTCTATTTAATCTCTGAAGTCATGTTGTGTACAGTCCATTTGAGAATCAATTAGGGAAAAAATGCAAAGAATTGTTTTAGAAAGTAGGGACGATTTTCAAGGAATAAGGGCATACATTCTAGTTCAGCAATATAGAATAAAACTCATTTGCTTCTAAATGTTTTAAGAAAGGTTCACAAAAATGCAACTTCTATTCAATGTTTATGAAGCAGGTGAGGCCTTGAAGTCTGTGTTCTTGGCTTAGGATGAGAGTTGTTCATGTTCACAAACATTGATTGGACTGTACAGAACATAAGAATAGCATATGCCTTGAACAGAGTGGTATTCCAGTTTAATGTTCATCTGCAATGTAGATAATGCAGCACTGTCGGCGGTCAGGAGACCTTGACCATCAATTCTTCTTGCTGTCCATTAACAAGCTGATGGCTTTACCAGGTTACTGATGTCTGGCATTTCTACATCCAACAAAGCCTACTGCATTCAGCTTTAGTTTTTCTGTGGCATACAGCACTGTATATGTATCAATAGACCTTTGAAATGGAGTGATATAACAAAGGACACCAATTTTCACAATTACATCTGGTTCACATTTTCAGAATAATCTAGCCTCACCATTCTCATTTTTCTTTACGTTTGACTGTAGTCTGGACTTCAGGGTTGATGTAATTGTGCTGAGACTTACAATTGTATAAATGAAAATAAAAAAATCTAAACTCACACCATTTCAAACAATGATGAGATTTCATAAAGGGAGGAAATTAATAATCTTGCAGAGTGGTGCTCAGAGAACAACCTACTGCTCAATGTCAGCAAAACTAAGGAGCTGATTGTTGATTTTCAGGAAGAAGGAAATACACACTCCTGTCTACATCAGTGGTGCTGAGGTGGAGCAGGTGAATAGTTTCAGATTCCTGGGAATCAGCATCACAGAGAACCTGACATGGTCATATCACATCTCCACGCTAGCTCAGAAATGACTGTATTTCTTAAGGAAGCTTAAGGCGACCAATTTCCCACGCCAAGTTCTTGTCAGCTTTTACAGAGGAGCAATAGAAAGCATCCTGACTGGAAACATCACAAACTGGCATGTGATGTGCACGGCCCAGGACCGGAGGGATCTGCAGTGATTAAAACTGCTCAGAAGATCATTGGTAACCATCTCCTGAGCATCAGTGATATCGGTGAGGTGAGGTGCCTACGCAGAGCCCAAAGGATACTAAAGGACAGTGCCCACCCAGGCACAGCCTGTTCACCATGCTGCCTTCTGGGAAGAGATAAAGAAGTTTCTGGTGCCCCACCACCAGACTGCAGAGCAGTTCCCCAAGCTATCAGACTCTTAAACTTTCTTAAACTCTAATTTATCCTCAGCACTGCTCCATTGATTATAGCTTATTTCTCTCAATTAATAACTGACTGAAACAGCCAACAATTATTACATGAAATATAGAAAATGAAACACTTACCAAACTCAAAAAGTAACACTATTTTCAAAATGAGAGAAATGTTGATGTACAAATAATCACTTCTCCATCAACACATGGAGTATATAATGTTCTTGTATGTAGCAATAATTATTATTTACCTTCAGACTGGACCTCCCGCAGTGGTCATGAGAGACTTCAGGCCATTAGAAGGGCTGGAGTCTTCTGAGTCATCTTCAAAACAGAGGGGAGATGAAAGGTCAAAGAACTAAAGTAGCATTAAAGGAAGTAAGAAGCGGTCTTGTCTAACTTCAGTCCTCACTGCCACAGCTTTGTCTTCTTCCAAGTAAAGCTGAGATGATTATATGGTACCACGATATATTGTAATTTTATCAAGACCCTGGCAAGTATACACCTGAGCTCATGACAAACTCCCATCTTCCCTACCAACTCCTAATCCTGGGATTGACAGCTGGGGCCTGCAGGGAGCACGATGAATAATTTGTGGGCAGAAAGAGCTGCAGGCAGGCGGAAAATTCAGAGACAAAAGTAATAAAATGGTGAAGTCAACAGCTTCATGAACTATTTATCTTTCTGGAACTGATATGTCCTCCTTCAGTCTCATTCTGTACTTTTCCACTCCAGCCACCTCACTTGTCAAAGCCCACAGCAGTCCAGGCTTTATTGAAACTTTGATTCAGTTTCCCAAGTTGTCACTTTCTAAGGACTTTGTGCAATAAAGGAGACAGGTTATTGGGGAGAAGAAAAGACAATGGGACTAATGAAAAAAGAAACCTTTACTGGAAAGAAAAAAGCCAAGAAACCCCACCCTACAGGAAGCGTAAAAGTTGACAATGATCAATACCATTAATATGGGCTGCTGCAGACAGTCTGCTTCAGGCAGATTAACTATCTGCTGCTGAAAAAGACAATAGACAATAGTGATAGTAAAGCTATTGTGTGATATTTAGCCTTCAAAAGTCTTTTGTAGGGTTGTGGTTTGCCAAGAGTGATCCCACTTAAATTAATTAAAGTTACATGCATTTATTCAAACTCATACAGTTGTTCACATTATGGCACATGGGAAACTTTATTCACAGTTGCAAATTCCTCCTGGAAAGTGAGTTGACTGTTAGCCAAACCATTCCGTTCAGGTTATCCCAGCCTGTCAATGATACTCATTCATTCTGCAAACGGTGTATAATGGTTTCCCACCAAATTAGCAATCAACACAAACAGGAGAGCATAGGATTCAACCATATTACTTCAACCCCACTATATAACTTTCTGCTGGTGGACACTAAGAAGTAACTAAACTAACACACGATACGCGTTTAGGTGTGTCAGTGCCAGAGCCCAGGGTGAACTGTCAAAGCAGGAAAACACAGTCATTTTAACAATTAACAATTTTTCAGGTGTCAGGTGTCCCAGTAAGCCAAGTCAATGAGCCAGCATGCAAAATGCGAAGGCCCTAAAACTAGCTCACCAATATGGAGTAATTACACCTGTGCTGATAAGACACGCCAAAATGTCTAGTGAAACAGAAAATTTTGTACAGCCTTGATATAAGATTTTTTTCTTTGTGGCGACAATGTTATTCAATTAAAATTAAAACACTCTATTTGGGGCAATTCAAGGCAAGCCAGGTACACACAGAAGTAAAGGAAACTATTTTACACACGAATAATCTAAAAATACATATATGTTAGAAAGATATATTAGATAGATTTACACAGCAAAACTCAAAAATATTTCACAGTTGTGTATTCTCACCTTTTATGGCTCCACTGCAAAAGCGGGTGAATTACAGTTACTGTAAATGAACAATACGTTGCTGTTTCTTCTGTGAACACAACAAAGTTCCCTGAGGCTGATAATAAATGTTACTTGTCTTACAAGTTGTCTTACATTATCCGACTATTTCAGGCAGTCCTACTCATGAAGTTTGTTCATGTGAATATGAGGTTCTCACTGGAGGGAGACTGAACAGCTGACCAATATGAAGAAAACAAATCTTTGTCAAGTGATGAAACCATAAACTATAGGAGTGATCAAACAATGCCGTAACTGTAGATGATTGATTCATTTTTTATTTTGGCGCCATCTGTTGGTGGACTAAACCAAACCAACACCAACTGGGATTGGGAATGTTCCATTTCTCAACAAACAATGTATTTCATGTATTTCATCAGAATCCTTTGATAGATGCTATAATCATATAAAAGTACTAAAGAATAAGCACTAACTCTCTACCTCTACCTTAATAGCAAGGTTGGTGGTTTGATCCCTGTCTCCACATGTCTAAGTGTCTGAACTGAAACTGAACCACTGAACCCCAAGTTGCTTCCACTCGGTAGGGTGGTTCCTTTTTAATTTACCACATGCCGCACCCAACCACCTATGTTATATTAGCATCAACATGCCCACATCAAGTTGGCCTACTACCCTCTATTGTAAATTGTTTGATTAAAAACTAAAACTGACCTGAGTAATGTCCCCCTCTTTTGTACCCACTGCAACAAAGAGGTTTACCATTTATTTAGGTATCAGCCTTTACAGTACCCTGACATATTTTCAATGCTCCCACTATCCTCCATTTGCATCTTAATTTGTTAATAAATATTTTGCTAAAATTACACAAATTCATACAAAATTAACTAGGTTTTCCCTGAGGCATCAACAGCACCAGGAAGACATATCGCCACTCTTGAAAGAACCCAGTGTGAACTCTTGCTAAAGCTATGTAAACACTTGTAAGGTTCATTTATGTCCGAAGGCCATTTTGATATCTAAACAGCTAAGGAAGTGCATCTTCATTACAATCTCCCATTCCCCTTGTGGGTTTACAGCTGAAGCAGTTGGCTATCTGTGTGGCTTCTACATAACATATCTTTTCAAAATGCCAATAAGTTGTCCCTGCGGTTGAACACAAGTATGTAACTGTTTTCCATGTCTCACATGCCTGCCTCTTACTTTTGACCTATCTCAAGCTTCTAACAAGAGCAGGGGCGAAAATAGAGGGGCCCCTGTAGCATCAGCAAAGTTGACCCCCAGTTGACCAGAGCCACTTCTATGATTTCGTCTAAAAGGGTAAGTACGGTACTGAGTGCTCTTTAGCTGTCTCGCTCTCTTTTCTGTCGCTTGGATTGTCCAAAGGTTGACCCTATCATGGCGCAGCAGGTTCACGGTTGCACTTTTACGTTTTATTTAAAAACAGATTAAACATTAAATTCCTCTCAACCCTTTTTTTTTTTTTAGTTAGTGTCTGCGTTTGGGAGCTGTACTGTTGGTGACAGTGTCAAGTCATCACAGAGAGCTCATAAAGCAGTTCAACTCGGTTACCTGTCCAAAATATTGCTGCCAGCTATTGCCAAGGAGCGCTCCTGGACACAGTGTGTGCTGACGAGACAAACACGTTCATCAAATATAAAAAAGGATGTGTCAATAAGCATGACAGCTTTCAGGATTGCTTAGTTTGAAAACAAATGTATTTTTGTGTGGATAATTACTTATTCTGAAACCCATGGTCTTGCACAAATAACCTTTTCGTTGTGTGTCAGATTATGTCTGGCTACCTGTGAGCGGATGTGGACATGCATGTGTTTGACAGTGTTCTGAACTGAATGAAATGTGAAGGTGAGTCAGCGGGGAACTGGTGCTGGAATGAGCAGGATTGATGTGCTCACAGCAGACGGCCTCAGAGCCATCATCGGCTTGTCTAAATTGAGCTCCCCGGGTTTATTCAGTGTAGAGTATACCTGCAGTATACGGTGCCCTTTACAAGTCTCTGCTGCACAGGAGGCCACTGCAGAGAGGTCATTGTAGTAGCTTTATTCCCACACGAATGCACACGAGAACAGACAGAACACAAACACAAACACACACACACACACATGCATGACACATACTGTTGCTGAGCAGACCTGTGCGGAGGGCTAAATTAGGAACAAAGCTGTAACCGGGGTTTCTGGAACAGATTCGTTGAATGCTGTCAGATGGACCAGCTGTGTGTCTAGACGCTGTTACTTAGCACTGTAACAGGACAGAACTTTGTGGGTTTTCATTCTGAACTGGGGCAATGGTTACGAGGGAGAGGCGGGGGGGCATTTGTTTTCTCACACATTGCCATTTTAACTGTTAAGAAATACTTTATATAACAAGTGTATAAAAGCATCCTGTCTAATTGGAAATGCTAACACTTTTAAAGAAGGAATGGCAATCAGGAATACTCTTTTCATTAACTAATACACTGTATTTCTATTCATTGGTGGAAATACAAAAAAACATTTTGCCATTGTCTGCTTTGACACTGCATGCCTATCATGTGTTGTTGCCACTCCAAAATTCAATAACTGATGCTGGTTCAGGGTTTTAAATCTGCTTCCATACACCCTTGAGGCTCAATGTCAGCCAACATTCAGTTCAGGGTAGAAATAAAAAAAAAAAAAAAGGGGCCTCCTGTCTTTGCCTGTGTCAGTGCTGTCAAGAAAGATCGAGCTGTGGCAATCCACACATATAATATATTTATAGTACATGTTTTGATGATTGATTGGTTTGTATCAAGCTCAGTTTAAGAAAGTGAAAGTGAAAACAAGAAACAAGACCGACACCTTATCAAATATCAAACATACACAGTAGCTACTGTAGGTCATTCACATTTCTCAGCCATCCACTCGTGTGCTTCGAAAAACAAATGTACTAATGAAAATCAATACCTCTTTCAATTGCTGTAATCACCCTAAATATTAAACTGTTTTAGGATTTAACTCAAGCGATGTCAGTCATGTTTGTTTCCAGCAGCATAACAGTGTCATTGATCCCTGATGGTATTAAGAGATTAAAAGGTTCCCTGTCCTCTCCGTGTTGTTGACAAGCGATGTGACTCATTACGGCCATTAGCATTAAGCTGGCTCATCAATAAGCACTTGGCTGATCCATCAGTCTTCCTCAGACGCAGCCCATGGGACACCGCCATAGGCTCCTGCGAGCTCCGAGAGCAGCCGCACGGGCACCCTTGATCTGTCGGGTCACCGCGAGCACACATTCACCTGCCCTGGTGTTTGCCTGACAGGGAGGATTCACGTGTCACTGTGAGCCTCTGTTCGTTAAAGTTCTTTGTTGACGCTGCTGTAAGTGTTGTGTCAGTTTAACTACTTCTGCTTGTCAGCATGTTAGTGTTTGTCAGTGCACTCTGGTTTGTCATTTTGGGGTTTTTTTCGTTGTTGATCATTGAGGCCTCGAATGTGCGTGGGCGTGCACACGCGTGGGTGAGAGAAAATGCAGGGAGTCTCTTCAAGTTAGTGTTTTTGCTGCATCTGTCAACTTTAGTAATGTCTTGTACAGTATTTTCATTATGTATGCCATGTAGGTGTTGGTATGCCTGTGCAACTGTGTAAGTGTCGGGTATGGCAATGTCAGTGTCAGTCAGCGGGAGACTATGCAGTGTCAATGTGTGACAGCCAGCCGTAGTGTGATGTGATAGTGTGTCATAGTGAATGACAATGTCTCGCCTTAGAAACTGGTGTATAGTCTTTGAGGGGGAGTGTGTAAGAGAAAGAGACAAGAAAGAAAGGAGAAAAAGGATAGATGTTAGAGGGTGCTACAGTTCATCATGGAGGGCCTCTCCCTCTGCATGGTCCAGAGCTCCCATCAGCAGGAGGGCTCCAGTAGCGTTATCTCTAACAAAGATGATCAAGGGGTGATCAGCGTAGAACAGCTTGGGCTTTTCTATGTTCTCCTCCTCTAGATCTGCGTCTCCTTCCCCAGCTTGAGCAACCAGCTCCAGGAAAGCCCAATGGAGGACGCCACCCAGATGGAGTTTCCCCTTGCTCTTGTCTGACACCCCGGAGAAATCGGCCACCTTCTGGTCCCAGGCGTCGGTCAAGCCCAGAGCAGACAACTGTTTCTGGAATCGGAAAAACACAGAGTGAAGGAATTTATGGACTCTCAATGCTCCCGTAGCGTCAGGCCATCCTACAATAGAGACGTCCTGCAAGCGTTTGCGAACAAGCAGCTGCCAGGACACTGATCAATTATGCACGCAAGACCAAAACAAGTGGGAAGGGGAAAGCACATTTTAAAATTTCATGATGCTGTGACCTTCAGAAGCAGGAGGCATGCACTGCCCTTCCGGAACCTCGCCAACGTATGATCAACGTAAACATAAATATACCCTCCAATACAGTCAATCAGTAACTTTTCTAAAAGGTTTTTTTTTTTTTTTACCATAATGTTTATTTACTTTCTATGCCAAAAATTTGAGATGGGAAAGAGGCTGACAGTTGCCCTTGTTGTGAGGTGGCAGAACAAAGTGGACGACAGGCAGAGAGGAGACGGAAGGAGGAAGCAGAGAATGAATAATTTAAGAGTGATGCCCCGTGACCTCGGCACCTCCTTTGTTTTGCCTCTGATATGAATTCCACAGAAAGTCGTCGCCGTGACAGGTAGTTTATCCTCCCATGGCAGAGGGCCACTCACAGTGACAGGCTTCTCCAGGGGCCAGATGAGAGCATGTGTGGGTGTGAGCGTGCGACTGTGTGGACTTGTTTGTGGATGTGCGGAAGGCCACGGCAGGAAGAAAAGTTGCGGAGGAAGGATGGTTTTTTTTTCCTAGCACTGTTTAAACTTTAGCCGATTAAACTCTCAATTGGAAATATCTTTTACATGAACAAGAGCACAAAATGATTTGGGTGAGTTGTCTGGGTAAACGGAAATGTTAGGTGGGTGCTGCCTTGCTGACTTGGGCTTTCTTTTCAAAACCACAGCGCCGCTCAGTTCTTGAAACCACATGCTAATGGTCAACTGCAATAATCGAAGTATACTGTCTGCTTTTCTTTTTCAACGTTAAGATGTGCATTCAAGAGGAAGTTAAACTGGATCATGTTGGGTTTATGTCTAAACATGAAATAAGTAGATGTGTATACAGTTGTATGCATCGGTCTTTCCCATCCCAGTGTTTTTATGCAAAGCTCCTTCTCCACACAGACATGCTTGCCACCTCCTCCTCTAATGCACTTCTATTGTCCTCATCCATTATTTCTCCACTCTTCCGCTCTTCTTCAGCCCGCTACCACTACATCACTGTCTTCCTCTGCTGCTCTGCCACTTGCCTGGCATCCCCATCCCTCATCTGCCCCACGTGCCTCTATTTTATCCCACTCTGTCTTTTTCTCTCTCTCTCTCTCTGTCTGCTCCCAACTCAGTCTTTTTCCTCCCCGCCTCATCCTTCTCTTTCTGTGACAGGCCAACTTGCTCCGGTATACATCGCTCTCTCAGCTTCTCGATCTCCATTGGCAATCATTTCAAGGTTTTCGGCCCCTTATCTAACGAGGAAACAGAAAACAGATTGAAGCTGGTGGATTCCTCACATTGTTGAAGACAAATGTGTGTGTGTGTTTGAGGAAAAACAGCTGGTTTCCGTGTCTCTCACGCTTCCTCATTCGCTTTACCAGTATTCCTTGGCCTACAGTGGAGCAGGTGCTACTATGAAGCATATAAATAGTACCAACCAACCCCACATTTCCTAGCATTCCTCTGTGACTCTTACTCTACTTGTAAAGCAAAAGCACTTGGTCAATTTTTTTGAAGCTATAAAGTGTTTAAAAGTGTAGGGACCCCGTGGCAGCACACTGGGAAACAGGCCAGGGGTGTCAGAGGAGCCTATAGAGGCCTTGTGCATCGCAGAGGTGTGGCACTGCATTATATGGGGAGAAAAACCTCTGGGAGGTGCTCTTTGGTTGCCCTTTCTCTCTGAAGCACCGCATGAATCTTAGATGGAACAGCACTGGGCGGACTGCTGATGTCTCGCACACAGCATCAACGGGCTATTTGTCTGCGAGTGAGAGCCACAGGCATTGTCAGCTGCTGGTTTCCTCTGTGTATGTGTGTGTGGGGGGGCCTTACGTGGCCTACAGCGGTGCGTTCTAACCAGGCCTGAGGTAGCATGGCATCAACCCCCAGGCGTGCAGCACTCTGCATCACATTATTTCAGCTCGATGGTTGAGCCCAGTAAGTAGCTTGTTGGGTGTACCTGTGGGGGCTTTAAAGGAATAGGTTGTGGCAGCCAGGACATGTTACAGCTCTATCTGTGAGGAGTCACTGAGGTTGATGTTAAAAGACAGAGCAGCCTTAATAATGACAATAGGAAAAACAGAAAGATGAGTAGCAAAGCTGAGATCAAACAGGGAGATGCTCTTTTTATATCAGCTGCTGCTTTCAAATTATGGGACACATGCTACACAACTGAGGTTTATGTAAAGATATTTATATATGTATATATCTAAACACTATATCTATATATATTTTAACACTAGGTAATCTCCAACATTCCATGACAAGCCAAGATTTTCCATTTGGCAACTAAATGTTGGAAGGCTAACCGCCACATTGGCGGGTAAACATATTGGGTAAGATATCGCCATATATCTTTTTGACAGTAACAGCAGATCAGCACTGTTTTTTTGTTGTGTGTCGCACTTAAATTGGTCCTCGCTGTTTCAAGGGATCTAAAATCGTGTAACACACGGGTTAGAGGCCTTCATTGGTTTCTGTTTAAGTTCATTTCAGATTTCTTGTGTTTGATTGGTGTAGATATGTAAGAGGTTGGGTGTTAAGGGAGTGGAGGGGGGGGGGGCATAAAAAATATTAATTAATTAATCAGGAGATTTAAGTTGAATGATTAATAAGCATCTTATAAGTTTATAAAACAATTTACTGTTATGTCTTAAGTACATTTAATAGCAATAAATTATTCAATCTGGTGAATAATAATCTGGTGATTGAATACATTTCAATCTGGTGTCTTCTTTAAAGGGGTGGTGTTATGCTTTTTTAGCTTTTTCCCTCTCCTTTATTGAGTTATATATCAAAGTCCAGCCCAAAGTGAGTTCCCATCTCCCACAGAAAGTTGTGCTCAGAACCGCTTGAAAACCGCTCGTTTGTAGTCCAACCCTTCAGTTCCTTGACTTGTAACATCACAATGCAAACGCGGCATAAAGCTCGCCAAGCGGCTGGCAGGCACGCCCTCAAACCAAGCTAGTCTGAGTAGAGGCCCTTTGGCTCGACTCCCCTTTGTTTGGGTTTCCATTGTAGAAAACGTAACGTTAAAACACAACAGACTGCTAATTGGTCAGAGAGAATATTCACTATTCACTGCATCATCACTGCACCAGACAGAGGCCAGCAACAGGAAGTTTATTTTACAGTTTTCGTATGGAATTTCATCACGGAATCCACTTCTGAGAAGTTTTGAGGTGAGAAATCAGCTGTGTAGATGTCGAATATTGACAGTTTTATGAGAAGTGATGGCGGAACAAAAGCGTGATGAATATTTTCGGAGTTGAGGAGCTCCGCAAGTGGCGACGGGGGAAGCCTGAGGCGACCCGCGGGAGGAGCATGTGAGGCCGGCCAGCCGCCCGCTCACAGAGCCCTCTGCTCCCGCCAAGTCACACAGACCGCTGCAGCAACAACGGCAGAGGAAAACACAGCTGGAAGCTTTTCATACCGCTTATCTGTCTTTACATTCTGAGGAATATTCAAACGTTTTAACCGTAGACTGTATATATTTTAAGAGCTGTGTGGATCACTGGTGTGTTTGTCGCATTGAACATTACATTGCGGCCGTTGTTTGTGGTCTCGCTATCTCTGGGTAATATCTGCAATGGAAAACAGTGCAGGGCCGAGTAGAGTCGAGTCTATTGATTTGCGCTATGGAAGCATTTTTCGCCAAGGCAGCATAGATCGTCAGAACATCGATCAACAGTTCAACGTTTAGTCCTGATGGTAAGATGTGGAACAATGATGTTGTGGACTGGTAATAACTTATACCATCTGCTAGGTTATGATCGCAGTCTGAAGGCTTTGATTTGGATCACATTACCTTGTTTCTTATGACCCCCCCTTCTCTGCTTCTGATTGGCTAGTAGTCCTTACCTAGAAATTGCCCATGTGCAACTCCTAACAAAGATATGGTACAAGTAAGATGCATCACTCTGTAGCTCAAGAGCGGAGCATACAACAGACAGGCTGAAAAGAGGAGCTGCAGCAATGTGCAGTATGAGAAAAGGGTGTTTTTAGAATTAATTTGAATTAAACCATGTAAACCTGTTCTGGTACAACCCCTAATTAAGATTTTGAACCTGAAAATGAGCATAATACCACCCCTTTAAGTTTGTATTCGACAGAATACCTTGTTATCTCAATTAAAAGTACTGAAACAAATGTTTATGTGACATAAGACATCCTGAGTTCTCTGAAACTTTCCTCTGAAATAAGATTTGTCTGTAGTACTGACTGTAATTGTGTATTTATCATCATTTTTATTGCCTTATGCAATATTTTATGTATGTGTATTGCATATCGCATTTATTGCTTTTGGCAAAGCAGTAGAGCAAATACTAATTTTCCCAAAGGTACAATAAATCGCTTCTATCCCACAAAACCTTGCATATTTGTGTTTCTGTACAAAAACAGAAATGGACATCAATCAAAAATAGACTACCTTGCCTGCAAAAACAACAAAAAAAAACACAGTTTGGATGAGATACTTGATGAAGAGGCAATGGCAACAAGGACTGTTAAGTCTTCAGAGAGAGCTGACAGTAAGTGTTGATTACATTCTGAATGATTTACTTGCTCTATGAAATGTTAAACATGGTGAAAAAATACAACAACAATGTCCAACCTGATCCAATCAATTGTGATGCCTAGAATCACGATGTAGGCATCACGATTATAATCAGCCCAAAAATCATAAGGAACCAGGGCTAAAAACCTCCTCATCTCCACTGCTCCTGCACAATTTACACCTCCTATTTCATCTGGCTTACCAATCACACCTGCCAAGGGACTCTTTTAAGCTGTTGCCACCTTAAGCAACTACAGACGTGTTGTGCTTAATTCAATACTGCCCTTAACATCCTGCGTGGGCGGTTTCAAGTATGCAGTATGTGGCACTCTCTTTCTATCAGCTCTCTTGAGGCTTCAAAGCCTCTCCATCTCTTCATTGAGTCTCATCAGCAATGCCGCTATTGGTATTTTATTTACACGGGCTTTTACCTCTTTTGCATGGTCAATACACTCTCTGTGTCTCACTCACTCGCTCAGATATACACATGAACAGCTTTTTATTCCACAAGGCCATTTTTTTTTATACCACATATGAAAAAGGAAAAAGAAGCTTTAGCTTTTAGTTAGATATTTAACTAATGTCCATGAAACGCATCTGATTAATTCATATGATGCAAGGTTACGGTAGCTGTGTTGAAACAGCTGCCCCTCGACACTGTATACTGCGGAGTGTGCTCTTGTAAATATTTGATGGCCTTTTGACCTCATTAGCCATGATTGAGCGAGCTCTCGGTGCACACTCATATGTCTTAGTCACCGACTGGAGATACAACCGGAATGGAGCTCAAGCTCGGCCATTAGTGTGTATGTGTGTGTGGCCTGGTCAGCACTGGATCAGAGACAGAGGGAGGGAGCGATGAGGGTGGTTTATTCAGTGACCTCTGGGCCAGTCTTGTTAAGAGGGCTCTCCGTCTCCGATACAGTCCGCCCTTCACCAGAGGAGAACACCACAAATAGTGAGACGTAAAGAGAAAAAAAAAAAAGAAGCTGAATTCTGCCGCTATTTTTAGTTCTCTGTGACACTTTCCACCTTGTCCCCAAGCAATCATTGACCCCCCTCATCCTCCTCCACCTCTCCTGCTCACTCGCCAGCAAACGTCACTCCTATTTAGGTCAGCAGAGCCAATGTGCGGCCGCTGAGTGATGGCATATTACCGGGGCACACGTAAGACCGTCAAAAAGGGATTAGATGAGACTGATACGACAGAGAGGACAGAGGTGAAGTAGGGAATGTGTGCGCTTGGATGTGGCAAATCCATGCAACATGACTCAGAGGTGTGTGGTTTTTGTTTGTTCGCCTTTGCCTCACAGAGAGGACACGAGTGTAAGGGACACACACACACACACACACACACACACTATGATCTTCTGTTTGTTCTCATGCCGCCCTCTCATCTTAGGAGTCCATGGCCATCCCAAGCACTGACAGACAGAGTTGTAAACAGTATTAACGCACAGTGATGAGCAATTATTTGCCCGACCCAATTGGAAAAATGATCGTCAGAGAAGACATGGCAGGCTGTCGTTGGCCAGAACGGTTGGACAGACAGATGAAATGAGAACGGAGGTTACTGAGGGTTTCTTCAGAGCTTTAGCCCTTCCATAATGATTCCTCAAGTGCACTTCTTATTCTTGAGAGCAAACGGAGGGAGACAACTCTTGACGAGTCAGAGAAACAGAGGCCAAAACATTCAAGTGCTTGTCCAAAATTAGGGCCCATAATGAGTGCAAAGTACATCTACTTTTAGTTGTTTACGAGAGTCAAAGTTTTTTTTCCCCTTCAGGCAAACTCTCTCCCGGAGACAAAAGAGGATTTGTGCAACAGTATGTTTTCTGCTCTTTCAATGGCAAAGCCATAACCGTGTCAAAAGGAGTTGTTTCAAGCTTTAGTTCAAGATTACAGCCTCCTCCCCAGAGTATCCTGACAATGTTAATGTCAAAAGCTTGTTCTTCAGGGCATGGCTAGCAGAATAACATGGCAACACAACTCTTCAGAGATGTTTTTTTAACTAGAAAGAGGGCAAAGTGGATTTCATCAGTCAATGATGAGGTTACAATGTACATCTAAAGAGGACATGGTAATAGGTTCCAGTCAGTGTACCCTCCCTGGGGAAAAGGCTTTTACTGGTATGCCCTCTGTATCTGTCAGGTTCAACTAACCTCTCACTCGCTCTTTTTCTCTTACTATGTCTTTCTCACTCATTCATAAAGCCATAGCACTACCTCCTGTATCTTTCTTTCACCCAAAGTGTGTACTCAGACTGAACACAATGTCAGTCAGAGCTGTCACATGTACACACAGCGCGTACATTGCTAGCTAGTACAGCTAGCTAAACACTGTATAGTCTGTATGGTCAGTACACTCTACACACACACACACACACACACACACACACACACACACACACACACACACACACACACACACACACACACACACACACACACACACACACACACACACACACACACACACACACACACACACACACACACACACACACACACACACACACACACACACACACACACACACACACACTACACAGTTGTCCAGATGATCCAGGGTGATATTTGTTTTGCATTCTGTCTGAATGCATCATAGGGTCTGTGTCTCTTACTAACAATGAGTACTAAAGATGTCCCGAGTTGTATCATGGCCAAGAATATTTTAATACATCGGCATAGTCTTAAATGTCTATCCTTTTGCTCGCCTCAGCCGGATTTACTTTACAACTGCCAGGCTCTACGGTGTGAGAATTTTGCTTGCACAGGCACATGAACGAGCTAACAAATCTGTTACAGAATATTTTCTCCTTTCTCTCTCTTATTAGCAAAGAGCAGGGTACAAAACAATCCTTTAGCAGCGTCTCATTTCGAGCCATCCCTTTTGCCAGCTTTGAGTGGCAAACATTGCCCTTTATTATTACATTAATTCCGTGAGTAAGTCATGACAGATGAAAAGTAAACTTGCCTGTTGTCAGTCAAAGGCTCTTATTTACATTTTGAGACATCCCTAGTGAGTCACTGCAGCTGAAATCAGTACAACGAGCTTGACCCACATCAGCAGGAAAACCTCAAAGGTGTGCAGGCCTGTGTGATTCTAGCAACTTGTCTGTGCCCTCGCCCCTGCTGTGGACCCTGTGGCCTGGTCAAATATGCGCTTTTCCACTAGCTCGACAATTCTCCAAACGTCCAGCCTACGGTTTGGCCTGTATGAACCATAACAACCCCCAAGCACTGACATTAGCATCAGAAGCCACTAAGCTGTTGCCTGTCTGCCTGGTGCTCCTCCTGGCTTCCTCTCTTCTAACTCAGTCCAGATACCTGCTGGCTCTGGGGTTAACAGGAGCAGAGATACAAGCAGACCACCAGCTGGGGTGCGGCATGACCTTGGGGCTCCTGCAAAAGGGGGAAGGTGGGAGGCTTCAGAAGCCCACTGAGGAGCTACAGATCATGTTCCCTAGGCCCCTCTTAGCCTCCTACCAGCCAGGGTTTGATTCCCTGGTGAAGGCTGTTACAGCCCAATGCTGCGTGTGCAGCGGGATGCCCATCACCTCAAGGAAGAGAGGAAAAGTATGGGAAGGAGTGACATTTGAACTCACCTGGGACAGAGCATCGGACTGGAAGGGGCAAGCCAGGTCTCTGCATCAGTTACCAAGAGCACTAAATAGGCAGAAGAGGAGAAAGGCAGAAAAGTAGGCAAGAAACAGAGGATAAAGCATGAAACAGGTAAAGAATGTGTGGACGATGAAGCGAAAGAGAAACAAATGGCATGTGAGCAACACCGCACAACATGGAGGCACAAAGCCAGAGAGAGAGGAGGCGACGGAGACAAGTGGGGAGGAAGAAGAACGACATATGAATAGAGAAAAGAATGCTCTTAAAGGGGAAGAGTAAGAGAACCATGATAAGCAGAGTACGAGTCAGGAAGACGAGGTGGCCAAGACAGAAGGAGAGAACAAAGAAGTGGAGGAAGAAGGCAAAGAAACAATGAAAATGATTGTTTTTTTGGGTGTTGGTGATATGAGCAATGTTGCAGACTGTGGAAATTAATGACAGATAGGAAGTAAAAGAAGAAACTACTGTCCAGGCTGCATGCAGGGCTCTGGCTCTGTCAAACTCCACTACAGTATTAAAAAGCTGAGCAACCACTTCTCCATTGCAAAGACTAACTAAAAACAATCAACCACTATTACTCCCACAGAAACACTTCAGATCCCACCAGAACACCAGAAACGCAATTGTCAGAGAAGGTGAGGTGACTCTGGAAATTAGGCCAATTCAATATGGGCTGGTGTCTGGTGGGGATGGAGCACCTGGTTGTTCACATTCACTCCAAGGATTTGCCAGAGCCATCCAAGGCCCTTCGGGAAAACTGAAGAGCTGCAGCCATCTGCGTACCACGGGGAGGGAAAAAAGGATGCAAACCTACACAAACCTAGAGGATGTACCTCACCTAAAGACGCCCCCACGTTTAAACTTACCTTGACTACACTAACCTTAAAGTTATGGTTATAGTTCTGTGTTCATTTGTTTAGAACATATGTGCAGATATTATTCAAATAGTTCACCACATATGAAAAAAACTAAAAGTTTGTACTAACCTGCAGACTTAGTGTGCTGGTGATGTTGGCCTTGGGCAGCGAGATGGCCACACTGGTTATATTTGTCTTCTCCAGCCACTTGGACAGCAGTTCAAGGGTCAGAAGCTTGTCCAACCTCGCCAGACTTTCGACATGGAAGGGCATCAAGAGCACCATACTGGCCTTGCCTCGCCATAAAGGCACCTCTAAAACCTGTACCATGTTTTCCATGTCTTCATGGTGACGATACAAACCTGGAGGAAAGGACAGACAAAGGCATGCACAGAGTTAAGCGGGAGCTCTCCACAGCAGCTGGTTTAGACGTGCACTTTCAGCCGTGCAGTTACTTGGTGCCACCAGAGTTCTCACCTGCCTAAATGAACTGAACAACAGGAGAAAACACTGCACAGGCGGATTAAATCCATCCAAACATAATGTGAATGCAACCTTTGACAGGATGGCATGGGATCACTGAAATAATATTTTTCATAAATTGGAAATGACAATTTAATACAACATTAAATAAAAAACAATGTATCGCTCCAACATCTTTTACTGCTGCCATAGCAAAATTTCACTCTGCTTTGTTTTTGTTTTAAGACAATACATAAAATATGAAAAGCGTGTTAAATAAATCATGAGGCACACAGTGATAAATAGTAGGGAAGCAGATTGAACCTTACAGATGTTCAAGCCATTTCAGAACTCAAATTGCTTTTCGCTGCATTTATTTGCTGGCAAGAGTACGGCAGCGACAGACTGTTTTTTACCTGCTCTGTGCATCATCATCACTTTGGTGTATTTCTTCCCCAAGAAGGTACGATGATCTGTGCTCTCCTCGCTGAACTCTCTCTCCCAGAGCCCTGAACAAACAGCCAAACAAACACAGAAGATGGAACCATTTGGAATACAGAATACCTGTCGTGGAGAGGCTGTAAGAAAATACTGAATGATTGAAAGGACTTGAAAAGTTGGACACTATGTTAAACAATGTTCATAAATACACATAGACTTTGTACACAGTGACACTGGCTGACACGGCTCATGAATCATATATCATATCTACTACCCACTGAAAATCTTCTTAAAGCTGCAGGGTTGAGAGTGCTAAACTGAGGTTGTTACGAGGTCCTTAAGGCCACATCGTCTCATTCACTGTTCACCGCATCCCACTGGGCCCTGCTATCCGCCTGACAGCTGTCAGTTTAGGAGGGGCTGAGCGAGTGGAATTACTGTTGTAATAACCTTTTCGCAAAGACACTGGCCCGTTCAATCGTGCGGGGGGCAATGGATGAAGGGAGGAGGTCAGCAGATTATGACTTGTACTTATGTTGCTCTTTGTGACTGACACCCGGGGCCAGCTAGGTCTGCAACTAGTGATGGTTTTGCTATTGATTAATCATTTGAAGAAATCATCTCACTCACAACACAATAGCAAAGTGCAAGAAGGCCAAAAAAAATCAAATGTCTCATTTGCTCCAATGAGGGTCTAGAGCCCAGTTGCTTGGCTTTATCAATAAATACTTGGACAAAGCGTGCGTTGTCTTCTATTTTCGATAATCAATTAGTCTTTAAAATATCAGAAAAAAATCATCTGTTAAGTTCCCAGAGCCCAAAGTCACATCTTCAAATTGTTCGTTTTGTCCGAACAACAGTTCCACACAATTATAAAATAATCAATTTGCTGATATAAAGCAGCAAATCTTCTCAAATGCCAAAAACTCTCCTTTAAATGTTTGGCATTTTTTGTTTGATGAACAAGTCATTTATCAAGCAAACATGCCAAACATTTGAAAAGTACTAAGCATTGCACTTTCATCATGTTGGGTCACTGGCAAGAGACAGATAAAAACAAGACTAAGAGTTTGAAGACATTCTGTCCAAAGCTACGAGAAACCATTTTCTAACCACCATGTAGCTCTAAAACAAGCCGTTTATGATTCAGAGACCCAGAGAAAATGCTGCTGATGAATGCATCTAATATTGCATGAATTCACAGTAAAGTCATACATTTGAAAGAGGAGCTGGAGAACTTTCTTTGGCTGGAAGCCGTGTTAGATACTAGTTCAGCTCACGTTTATTTACCCCTCTGTCCCCTCTGGTTTAATCATTTAAACTGTAACTACCGACAAGTGGCTCACAGTCATATTTAGAATACAGCAAACACTAATTTACAGTTTAACTGCTCATTAACATTAGAGCTCCTCCACTGATAAACATGGCATTAGCCAGCTTTGTGGCTAATGTAGCAACGGGCAGCGTTAGCTGCTGTAAGTGATGAGAATATTTAGAAGTAATGAATTAGGGAGAATGAGAGGACCGTTCACAAGGAATGTTTCAGAAATAAATCTACAATCACATCTGTCAACAGCGTAGCCTCCACCACTCAACGACTGTAACATTAAACACACTGCTATGACCCCAGAGGGGGCAGTGAAAAACGGGAGGGTTAGCAAGTCTGGTTTTCAGGAGAGAAGTATTTGTATTATTATTTAGGTCATGTAATTGACGTGACAAATGACCACCTCACAGAGAACACAGTGTGAGAGTATTTCTCTGTGAGTTGCTACTGTGAGTACTCTTTGTAGCTCAAGGTAGCTCTCCAGTAGACTCCAGTCAGCTGGTGTTGTGTTTTGTGGTGCTACAGTGCTTTGAACAGAGGAGCTGCAGAGCGCCCTCTGGCAGGCAAACTATTCAAGACTCATGAGTAAAGGATCCAACTCTCTTTTATAGTCATAAATCAGCTGTTATAAATGCAGATGCCAATTTATTTGCAATTAGCTTATATCGGCCGATAATATCTGCAAAACGATAAATCAGTCTGGCTCTACTAAATGCTGACATCGGCATGCTGACATGCTCACAATGATAATGCTAACATGCTGATGCTAAGCAGGTATAATCTTTACCATGCTCAGTATTATTAGTTTAGCTTGTTAGCATGTATGTGACCATTTTTTATTAACATAATTAGCACTAAACACACAGAACAGAACAGCTGAGGTTGATGGGAATGTCATTAGTTTTTCCGGTCTTTAACAGGTACTGATGGCACTAGATGAAAAGGTAAGAGATGAAAATGTCGGTGCTAAATGTCATGGCAATCTATCCCCTAGTTTAAAAACACAAAATATGTAAATCTCCCACTGGAGTTTGATGAAAAGTCAGGGGATCACCAAAGTCATTCGGATTCATCCTGTAGAGACCATGAATGTCTCATGACAATCCATCCAGTGGACCAACGTGGTGACCAGACCGGCCAGTGACTGATATAACCATCACTAGAGCCACTTGGCTAGAATGGCTAAAAAAAACATATGGTCAAAATTTATGAAACCTTTCTTGTTTTGATTTCTGAAAATACATCTGTTAATAGTAGTTGAAAACTATAAAAACAAATTTAAGCAGAGGCAGAAATATTCAAACTCTACTCCTCTAATCAGTGTTATTTTCTTCAGACTTTGGAAAGCTCTACAGCCACAGAAGACTGTTTCCACAGGCTGACTGGTACTTATGACAAGTACACATAACTTGATGTCTAAAATCGATGTTTAAATTGTTTAACTACCAAAACTGATGTTGATACATTTATGTCGCTCAATTAATGGGCAAATTGTTTCAGCACTAGGAGTGGCTTTCCCAAAAACCACAGAGCCTCCATTGGACCCCAACCAATCCCATGTCACAGCAAAATGACGTGATTCTGCCTCACAGGCATGCTAGTCACTGACATTCGCTCCGCTTCCTATAACATCAGAGAGTGAAACGCGAGCTGCACTGAAATTCAAAAACAGCTGGCTGAAGGTTACCTGAAGTGGCAGCCGTGTTGTTGAAATAATGTCACAATGATTAGAGCAGAATCAGAGAAGAATTTCTCCAGTGTGTGTACATTTGTGTGTGTAAGAAGTTGTCTTGAGCGGGGATTTAATGGCCACACCAGCCTGCGCAGCAGATTCTGTTGATCTCTGCGTGTGGCTGTGTGGGCTTGTGTCCAAGATAATGTACTGCATTGTCTTCTTTTATAGGACAGCCCTGCAGCGGAGAGATCGTTTGAAACCTGAATCCATTAATATCCATCAACAATAAACAATGAGACAGCTAAGAAATCCAATTGCTCACAGACTTATCAGTTCTTACTGGAAATTTCAGGCAAAAACCAGAGGAGAATCAATGCAACCGACTCGCTCCCTCTCCTCCCTTATCAACTTTTGATTACAACTAGTTATGGTATTTGAGAAGCTACTGTATTAATAGAGGATAAATATGTGGGGACGTGTTGTTCTCTTTTGCCTTTTCTTTCCTCTTCTAGTTTCCCATGTTATTGTGTTATCTTGTGTACAAGTCTCTCTTTACTGTTTTTTTCCCACTATCTTTTTTTTCTCCTTCCGTCTCCAGTGTTTGTTTGTCTAAAACAGGAACAAAGCCTGAATTAATTAACTAGTGTGGACTGGAACTCCCAAGGTAGGCCCTTTTGCATCCCTCCACTATGTCTGTCAATCTCTTTCGCTCTCTCAACAGGCCACCCTCTCTTTACTTTTCTCAGTTTTTGCTCTTTACTTTTCCACCCATCTATTTTACCCTGCATCTCTTTGTCCCCTTCCCACCCAGAGTTCTCTCCTCACATTGCTCTTTTCCTGCAGCCCCTTTCCCCATTCTCTTTGCTTTTAACATCTCTCTACTATAAGCATGTTCTACTGCTAATTGCCCCTGACCTTCCCTTTCTTTGAATGCTGTGTACTACCCAGGGAAGGAGGGACAGCAAAGAGCTTTTTTTAATTCTCCCCCTTCAATAATTAACTAAAGGGAACTAAAGTGAAACAAACAAAAACGGGCAAGGAAGCAGATGCCTGTTCAGTGCCAAAAGAAATTCCGGCACCATCTCTGAAACCATTACATTATCGCAGGGAATTACTTTAAGACCCAGAAATCAAAGACAAATAAAAAGAAGTTACAACAAACTAGAGGCAGCTAGTAAGAGCAAGAAGCAAATATCGACCACATTTAAATTATGAATCAAAACTAAAGGAATCCAATTTTCTGTAATCTAATTTGTGTTCTGCAATCTGCTGTATAATCTAATTTGTATATTTCCTCCACAAAATTAATGAACCGACCAAACGAGGGTCGGTTCACGAAAAAACTCATTTCGTAATGAAGTCAAAACATCAAACAAAGAAAATTAATTAAATTGCTTATCAATGTATAGTCTGTCAGGGAATGTTATTTTCAAAAGGCTGTCTATCTGTTGGCAACCTGTTTTCACTTGCCTTCTCAGCAATGCCTCCTTTGCACCTAATAAAAAGAGTACCTGCAGGAGGAAACAGAAGGAATGGAGGCAGATAGAAGCAGATAAGGATGTGAACAGTGGGAAGAAGAGGGAGAGGAGACAGGGGTAGATTAGACACGCGATAAACAATGACAAAAGCACAAAAACAGAGACAAACGCCACAAAAAGAACAAGTGAAACAGAAGGGTATATTTAACGCATCGTCATCTTTTGTGAAGAGCACAAACAGAAGTGAGATTCTACGTCAGCAGGCACACGAATGTTGGCTGTGCTCTGAGAAAAACAGAGATGGTAGATTACATTCCTGAAAAGTTCTCACGAAAACGAGAAATAACTCATTTGCTACTTCTTGACATTTTTGCACTAAAAGTCTAGTTGTGCAAACACAGACACCCTTTAACAGTTTAACTAATCTACTTTTTAAACAGGCACAATGATGAATGATGAACTTCAGACAAGGATTATGTGGATGTGTGTTAGAGATGCAACCGTTAAATCACAGATGGGGCTTCTAACTGACTGCATTTGTACCAAAACATTGACTAGTTTCCACCACTGCAGCCCGTCACAAAGAACAGATCTGAGCCAAGCTGTGCCGGCGCAGACTTGGAGCGCTCCAAGCACAGATGTTAGGCATGACACCGAGGGAGAGAGTCTGGACACTTGTTACTCAATTATTTAAGATGACACATCACCCCCCAATGGAAGATGAATAAGCTCTCAGTGATAGACCCCAGAATCATCCTTTATCTGCTGTGTCCACCAGCTGGAGTCCACCGCATGCACGCACACAGTAACACACACGGACATGCACACTGCACACGGGTGGGCACGCTGGCACACACAGTGTGGTGGGCAAACTGGCGTGCAGGCTCACAGTGCTGTCTGAAAACTGAAAATGGTAGATGAGCATGCCATATTAATATTCTAAAACTTCAGTTCAGAGACATTGCATAATTACAAATGACTCAACAATTAAAAAGCAAGTGTGTTTCAGCATTACTGGGCTCAGGCTCGCTGCTGTCCACATCCAACCAGTTATGTCATTAGGTGCTCACCACAACAAAATATTCAGTCACCTCCAATTAGTGTCACAGCCAGGACTGTTTTGGACACACTGACAAATTATGACATGTTTGCATATTTTACACCTATAATTTCTCATTACCCAACCATCGTCATATTTCATTGTCACCACAGACCAATAGTAGCATGGTGAACTGAGTACAGACAAGCCGGCGTGTAAACTACTTGTGTATTTACTGTGCACTGTTTCTTCTCACCTTTAAAGCGCATGGCATTGGCCAGTATCATGGCTCCAGCTTTAGCCTGGACTTCAGCCGCTAAAGGAGCTCCCTCCAGGCCACCAAGCCCAGCTTTGGCCCAGCCATGGAGCTGCTTCAGGTCCGCCTTGGAGTCTCCTTTCCCCAGCGGCTGATGCGGCAGCCTGAACCCGGCCTGGCTCTCCTTCACAAACGCCTGGCTCACTGGAGGAGCTTGCTTGGAAAACAGAGCTGAGGCTGTGTGCAGGTGAAAGCTGGTCCCATTGGCCTCCGTGAAGCTCTTCAACGCCACAGACAGAAGCTCACCAGCACGGGCTCCAGCTTTGGCGGGGGATGGGGTCTTGAGGAGGTCTTGGAGTTGGCTGGCAGTGGCGCCTGCTGAACCTCCACCCAGCGCTCCAAGTGAGGAGGCCACGAGCAGAGGGGAGAAGAGGGTGTTTATTGAGCTTGAGTCAGAGCGGAGGGCCTGGTACAGACGCAGACCTAGAGCCCAGCTGGGGTCAGCCAGTGGAGGAGGCGGGCGGGGTGGAGGGCTGACTGGGACAGCAGAGCTCTTCTTGGATGAGCCAGCAGTGCTGCCTTGCACCAAGAGAACTGCCAAAGAAATACAGATATAGACAGGAAGCCTGGGCAGCATGGCAGATCTACAGGGAAGCACAGGAAGTGGAGTCAGTGAAAGGATAAACTATTTGTGTGACAATGAGAGGCATGAAGAGAATGCTTTTATCTTACTAGCTCTATTCAATACACATATTTTTAACTGTGTAATACTCGTGCTGTTATTGTACTGTTCATAGCCTATTTGTGGTAAAGCAATATAAACACAGGCTTAACGTTCAATGTTTGCTGTAAAACTCCTACTTGTGCAAACAGCAGCCCCTGCGCCTACAGTGCCGCAGCAGTATACCTGAGTTTTTAAATTCCTCCCCACTTGACAACATGGCTATTATCTCACCGGCTGAGCGAAAACCAGTGTGACAATTAACTTTGATGAAATTTCAAAAGAAGCTTTTTAGTCCAGGACTGAACAAGTGGATGAAAAGAAGAAAATAAAAACACGCGTCTCTCTATCTCGCTTGACAAAAACACCGACAGGAGCGACTGACGGAAAACATCTGTTGTCTAGTGCAGCCTAACGTTACTCTGTTGTGATTGCCGAAGACCTCTCGGCGAATAAAGGGAAGAAAGAAAGTCTTGTTTGTTCAGATTTACCGTTAATTAATTCAAGTGTATCCCTCTCCTCCGCTGCTGTCCTTTAAGCTACGTGCTCCAGAGGAAGTGGTGCTGGGAGTGGGCTCGGACGTGGCAGCTCTCAGAGGAAGTTTGCCGTCTCCCCTCAACTTCACCCCCGGACAGCTTTCTGCTTTTCCAGAAACTTCCATGCGCCCCGGTGAAGCCGCTACTGTGCGCTGTTTGAGATTTAAACGGTGAAATGGAGGCTAACAGTTCAGGCTAAAGTTGGGGGGAAACGATATTAAGCATTTACCTCACACATCCAAATATAAGCACATTGAGATGCCCTATGAGTAGGCTACCATCATCCGTTTTCAAAGCAGTGCACCGTGGTTAAAACATGTAACCCCGTGTGACTGCATACAGGCTACATATCACAGCTTCCCTATAGAAATGTATTACTATATTCCTTATAGAAGCCTATTATTTATGAAAAATATGCGGCTATGTTGTTAATTAAGTTGTCGTATTTGTATCCAACTGGTTTATGACGGCATAACACATTTATGCTTTACAAAACCACAATTAAATATCATCAAGTCCCCGCGGCTTTGCTGTAAGAGTTTGGCGGGGATTACGTGCATGTTGTATTGGGCCTGGTATAGGTTTTAAAACGAACAAAAATCCACCAGTAAATGAGGCGTTTCTCCATACATTCAAAAGAAAGCTCTGTGGGTTTGCTTGGATAATAAACCCTCTTGTTCTTGGCTCAGTGGGGGTTGTAGTTCCCAAAGCCATTCAAGCGGGGTCGCTAATGGTCTTCTCATCGCCTCAGCTCAGTGACCCTGTGAGAGGCTGCAGCATGTGGGCCAGGGCCTACGGAACTTGACATCTAGCCCTCCCAGTTGATAGGGTATAGAGACCACAGAGCCATTAGGATGGAGTTTTGTCCTGGCATATCTACATGAGGCAGTTTTTTTAGTTATTGTTTAATGTTAAATCCATCTGCATTTTGGGTTGTTAATTAGGGAAAGGGCAATAACACTTGTACAGAAAATATCCCCCTTTTAGATTCATTACTTTGAAATTTGCAGGGGACCCCCAACACACTCCCAGTCCACCCACGCCACCTCACTTTGCAGTAGCTGTACTAATGTGGTCTACTGTCAAGGAAAAGTAGGACAGACCACGGAAGCCTGTATTACATCTGACCCTTCCAAATGTCCTCATTCTGTATTCTCCTCATTTCCCTGTTTTTAGCCTTCCTAAATTGTTCGTGCCCTCTTCCTACAGCAGAACAAGGAGTGGAGAGCAGATAACTTGTAACACATGGCTCCGGGACAGGGATTATTGCCCAAATTGAAGGATGGAGAATGGTCATATGGGGTCCTAATCAATAAATGTAGAGATAGACTAAGGAGGCTAGAGAAGGATCAGAGAGGGATATGGAGGAAGATAACTGCTCGAGACCACCAATGCTCAGCAATCAGGCCGAACATGACAGCTTGTAGACCCAACCAATTATTTACCCCAGCCAAATCAATAGAGCTCTCTCCGAAAGATAACCATCAGCAGCACTATCTGGAACACATTCACAGCAGAAAGCGCAAACACACACTGAGCACTCTGCTCACTGCCACTCTCACTCTCTGTCTCCTTTGGAAACACACACACACACACACACACTTCCCTTGCAGACAGTTATCAGACTTTCTTGGAAATAAGACACAAATCATCTACTTATTGGACATCTACACTGAAAAGAGAAACATTAAACAGCATATGTCCAACCCCAAAAACAATTGTTAATGATGCTGAGGCTGCACCGACAGGCTCTGTGTACATGTTGGTGTTGATGAGTTGATGTGTGTGACCTCAGAGGTCTTAACCCAGAGGTCCTAACCCAGAGCCCCCACCATCACCCCCAAGCATCACCGCAACGCACCACAGTCAGTCTCATCAGTAATGAGCAGCGACATACATTACAGTGCGGGTGATTCATAAAAAGCAGGGCGAGTGCCACAGTTAAACAAGTCTCCGGGGAACTGGTTGGGATTAGTCAGAGGATTGTGCAACTAGGGATTTATAAAAAGATGTACTTCAACCACAGTGCACCTCCACATCTTACCTTCTGCACTGCCCCCAAGGGCTCACCTGCTTCCTGCCCTGCTCGCCCTCACCTCTCAGCACCTTGTCGAAGCCCTGAGCCCTGATTCAGTTTTCTAGCTCCAGATGTCATTGTCTTAGGCAGTAAACATTATACTTCACCTCACATGTTATCCGTTTACGCGGCTGTTAGCCAGTGTTCTTGGCTGTTGTTGAGGTTAAACGCCCATGGCTCAAGGGCTCGGCAACACAATCAACACCTCTCAATGAAAGCCGTTACGGTCACTGCCAACTGGCATGGAGCTAGACTAGAGCTAGATCCACTTGCCCCCTGCCCTGCTTCTTGCTATCATTTTCACCCCCACTTCTCATCGGCACACATTCAGTGTTTCACACACGTTGTAGCATTTACTTTCCTCTACCCTCCCCTTCCCCCTTTGCTCTTTCCAGAAGGAGATATTTCACTTCGCACTACATTAGCTCAGCTTCCTTAGACTCCTTTTCACTGCATAACTTCCTTTCCTTTTTCATCCATCCCTCCATGTCACTGTGCCTGAGGTTTTTAGTAGCTCCCTCTATCCTACTCCTCCTACCTCTGGGGGCTCCACACACACACACACACACACACACACACACACACACACACACACACACACACACACACACACACACACACACACACACACACACACACACACACACACACACTCTATTTCCTCCTCTTTGCTTTTGCTGGAAGACAACTGACATTTCTAAAACAGGACATAAAGCAGACAGACCCCCTTTACCATAAAACCTTACTAAAACAAAAGCTCCAACTATTCATATAATTGTTAAAGTGGCCTCCCACATGCAGCGCTCTTTCCTCCACCTTCTCCCACCTCCTCTAACTCACTGTCAATCCATTTCCTCTCCGCGCCTCACCTCCTCTCATTCCCTCACCCCGCTCCTGCTCTTTTTCCCATCTTTCCTCTGCTCCTTCTCCCTTTCCAGCACTTCCATGTCTCGCAGAGTTTGGAGTCTGTACAGAACAAACAGCGTGTAACATGTGAGCCCCTGTTCTCGTCAGTTCTTGTCTGCGCATCTGTCATCAGCTCTGGCCTGTTGCAACCAGTAGAGAGTTGGTTCAGACCCCGTCTGGACAGGCCCACAGGGTCCTGTTGGTTTACATCAAGTTCTCTTGTGGGCTTTTCAAATTAGGACTCTTACTTAATGTCTGGCCAAGCTGCTAAGATGCAACAATGATTTTTACTGAAGCGTTACCATAACCCCAGCTTCCTCCTGGCTGGAGAGCTTGTGCCAGACCTTGACCGTAAATAAAAGGAAAACACATAAAGCATATGAAGAATAATTTAAGGTCACCAGCTGTAGCTTTTATTATTAGCAGCTTCTAATCTCAGGGATTTAGGATTAAAATTGTATTAAAAAATGGAAGCAAATGGAGACATACTTAAAAGGACAGCACAAATATGAAGGAATCATTTCTGAACAACGCAAAACAGAAGACAACTGCTAAAGAGGAAGTTCAGGTCTGCTTGACTGAATATTATAAAAAAAAAAATTCACTTTGGATGGGATTTGGCGAGTGGGAGATGGGTGTGTCCCTCGACTGGGATGTTTTGTCCCCCACTCGATAACGCAAGAAGAGGTATAGCTGGACAGATGGGAAGAAGAGAATACGTGTATTTAATCGATGCAGGGAAGAGCGAGGGGGCACCCGCAGAAAGGTGAGTAGGGTCAGTGGCGGTTGGGGTCAGGGTGAGCATGTTGAACAGCGGCAAAATCACAGACACATCTGCTGTTCATCTCGAATGTTTCCAATAAGCTTTAAATGTTTCCTGCAGCCCTGTGAAAGTGTACGGAGCTGCCAAGACAGAGAGGGGGTTGGTGCTTGATTTTCTTTGTGTGTGTGAGTGTGTGTGTGTGTGTGTGTGTGTTAAAGAAATAGGAAGTCTCTCACATTCTTCTTGTTTTTTTTTGTTAGACGTTTCTATAAATTACCCAAACTTGAGTGAAAAGCATGAAAGTACAAAAGCCAGGGTACACATCTCTACAGGCACATATCCACACAGCAAGAAAGGCAAATAAGTGGCTTTTAATGTGCTCAGTGAGTCAGGCAGAAAAGCAAATGCCAAGCACCCACAAGAGTACACAGCTGCTTCAAGCAAGTGTTGACAACTATCTTTATAGGAATTAAATATTGCTCTTAACACCACACACCTGTGACTCAGATCACTCAGGCTCAAACTCCATGACATTAAATCAACATGTTCGCTTTTTGACGCATCACACTGATCACACACAAACTCATACATAATGTGCCTCAAACGCAGCCACACACACACACACACACATAAACACAAACACACACACACACACCTAAGACAGATATGTGGACACACACCTCCACAAGACAGATATGCTGACACTCTTACCCACCCACACACACACAAACATGCGCACACACTCACACACACTCACACAACTTATATCCTCTGGCTGTGAGTTTGCCAGCAGCCAGCTGGTACTGTCATGTCTGATAGGCTGGAACAGAGACAGCGATGGAGACGAGGCCGGGAGAGGAAAGAGGGAAGGAGGGAGGCATGCTGGGAAAATGTCGACAGCAGAATGCATTAGTAAGATCAGGAAAACTGTATCAAACCCTGGCAACCTATTACACTGTTTGATTTGGGTCCAAAGCATAGGACATTTTTGTTTCTCTGCCGCCTTTGTCCTTACTTGAGTGACCTCCATGAGTGACATTTGTGTTTTTGATCATGATTTTTGAGGACTTTTTTAAGTCAACGAAATATGATTATCACGGTGATGGACAGTGTATTAACACTTTGCATAAGTGCGTTTTTGTACCAGTTCATCTTACTGTGTATAATCTATGCTGTTTTTAATAAAAGGGAAGCAAGTGAGATTTCCTGCAAGACAAAACAACCGTAATTAAAATGTTGTTGATCAAGACAAATCACTCAGTAATTATTGGGGATGTGATTTCTGGCATTCAAAAATTTGTCATCAAACAAAGCAGTATTATTATTCCAGTATTTTGCAATGTCTCCAGACCAGACAATTATTACTTGGTAATGTGAAAATGTGAATTTGTTGGTTGCTGGACATAGGGAGAATTTATGGCCACATAGGCAGAAACTTATAAAGGTCATAGATTTCTTAATGTAAAACCAAAAGTCCATTGAAGACAAATTTCATTATTGTTTTTTAATTGTTTTTCCAGAAAAAAAAATGTTGGTGGTGGTTTTTCGAACGAGAAGTAAAACAGTTTACGGCCACGCCAGCATCTTAGGCACAGGAGTTAAGACTAACCACCACATGGTAAAATACTCACAATGTAAATATGCTAATGAATAACGTTTATCACCTTCACCATGTTAGTTTCACCTGATAACATTTGCTTCTTAGAGCTAAACACAATGCATGGCTGAGGTTGATGGGAATGCCAATAGTTTTGCAGGTATTTGGTTACAAAAATAAAAGTACTGGGCAAATTTTGAGTTGATGATGATATTATGTGACACGTCAGGGGATCACAAAAGTGATACAAATTTATCCTGAGGGTAACATGAGTCTGTTCCAAGTCATCTCATCTAATAGCTGTTGAGAAATTTTATTAAAAATATCAAAAATATCCCATGGTCAGCGGGAACACAAACATCATGAGGATTTATCCTCTCGAGTTCATGCATGTCTGTACAAAATGTCATGCCAATCCATCTAATAGTTGTTGACATATTTTAGTCTGGAGCAAACTGGGGATCCAACAGGCCAACTGACTGACAGAAAGTCTGACATTGGCATCCATCGAACCATGACACTACCATGGCAAAAAATGAAAAGATCCATTTTCTTTTCAGGAGCAGTCTGACTCACTCAAAAAGAGTTGAAATACCGCTGAGCAAAGCATTATACCATAATCTTATCCACTGGAGATCATCAGTGGCAAACAGCAAGTTTCCCATTGCAGCAGCAGACAATTTACTATGCATGATTAGCATTATGATTATTATAACATTATCTGTGGCGCATTAGCTTTCTTGGGAAATTAGAAATTAGCTTTCCAAATACCTCCTGTTTCAGGTCTTTTGAGAAAAAAAAAATCTTAAATCAACTATCTTTTAAGAAAGAAAGCAATTTTAAGGGCAAACCTTTATTTTCATTTCATCTATGGATACAACTCTGTAAATCATCTCAAAATTCATGTTCACCGTAAAACCGAAAAATATAAACAAGTATGTGCGTGTTCACCTCACCATTCAAGCTAATACAGATGGATCCCAGATATGTTAATCAGGTTTTTCATAACTGGAAGAAAAGCTTATCTGGGTCATTATAAGCAGGTTATGGTGTTTGCACGCATCAACCAAAATAACACAAGTCTATAAAAAATGATTGCTGTATCCAGAATTACAAGTTGTTTGGTGCATGTTAATATGTGTGAATAGTTTTCTCATAAAAAAGAGAACTCATGGCTGCCCTTTCATTCTAGCAAAACTTTATTGCAAAACTTTTTATGGCTGATGGTTAAATTATATGCTGGAACTTTTACCGATCGCCCATACTCAGACAGAATATTTGCGTATTAAAAAAATCTAATTTCTAATATAAAGTGTAATAATAAAGCACACTTTTCCTTAGCATGACCACAGAATGCAGAAACATTTGAATATGATATTGAGAAGTCACTCACTCACAATCACAGCCAGGTAACAGCCTCAGAGATTAATCAAGAGTATAGTAGAGCTACCATCACCTGTTCCCATGTTTTATTCACAACCTCTCCATGTGCGTTGCCATCCATATTTATAGAGATAACTACTATTTACATGTACATGGACACCCTTTAACATGTGCACACATACATGCACACAGAAGTTCAGCCTATCCCTTAGGGCAGAAGCTGTCATTTTAGTCCTCCACAGCAGTTACTGTACACGTGTATCCCATGGAGCACACACAGAGATCCATTGTGTGTGTGCGTGATGCAGGCTGACTGATAGATGATGGCTGCGGGGCAGGTGGGCACTGAGTCATCTGCAGGGGGTTGGGAGGTGAATGAATGGGGTGGAAAATCTGGGGGCAGGCAGGGGTGGAAGGGATGAAGTTAGGTAGCCTGCCAGTCAGGCTGCCACTCAGCCTCATGGGAAACTGGTTACACCGCCGCTTAAGGGCACACTGATGGAGGACGGAAATCAAAATAATGTGGGAAAGGGAAGCAAGGCTGAAGGGGAAAGGGTAAAAGGTCAAAATATGGGGCACGGGGGAGGTTTGAGTAACTGAGAGATGCAAATGAATTGTGTCACTGCTTTATTAATCGCTCTGACGAGGAAATGTGGAGCGTGTGATAGACGTGGAGAAATCACAGGAATACACATAAAGATACATCTAAAAATAGAGGAATTCTGGTAAGCACCAGGCAAAAGCGACAGGGAGCAGATGAGTAATGGCAGGGAAATGAAAGATGAGGTGAGTGGCATGCACAGGCAGAATAAAAAGATTGTATAAAAAAAGAGAGAGAGGTATAATATATCACCGTGGCTCTGCTACCACATCAACAGGTGATGTCATCTGTTTGAATGCAACGGCGTCACGCTGGGTTCGGGGCGGCGGAGTTGAGATGAGAGAGGGGGGTGTAACAGCAACCTCGTAAAAGAAAAGGGGGGGGGGGGAATCTGCTCTCTACATTCTCATTATCCCATCATCTCTCCCTCTCTCTCCAGTTTGTATCAAAGCTTCTCTGTTTCTCTCTCTCACTTCCCCCCGAGCTCCCACCTTCCCTAAGCCGCTCTGCTATTTGCTCCGGCGTGGCTTAAGATGGAAGGATTTTGCCCTCCTCTCCCTCCATGTCAGTTCATTTCCAGCACAGAGTGCAGAGAGCAGAGCATGCATCTATCAGCAATAGAGATATAAGCTGCTATAAATGTCAAGGGTCAACTTGTGATATTATTCTGCTGTTAATGGCCTACCGTGTCACAGGGCCTCTAATATCCCTGGAAACGACTGCTCAGACAGCTGCATAGTGTGTGCGTGTGTGTCATATCAAGAGGCCGTGACACCACCTTGCAGTGAGTCATGTGACAGCGACTTATAACGCTCTTTTAAATCAGAAGCGAGCTTTAAACTTAAAGAATTTTTGTGAACTCATCCATATCCAGCAACACACACAAACACACAGCGACACAAAAAACACTACTGACCAACCATTTTCACTTCAGCCAGCCTCTACACAGTATTGACCTTTAGTTTATAGTTCCACTTTGGCCCTTTACATTCTCTAAAGTACTAAAAATGCAGCATTGAAAAAAAAAGAAGACATTTAATGGCATTTAGTTGAAGTGTGCGGGCGTGTTGGGTATAATGTGACCATGCATTAATTCAGTTTGCATTCATCAAAATTACATTAGTTTCAGCCTTTCCCAATGTGAAGTGAAAAGATGTTCACTGAGAGGCTTGTAAATATTACTTCAGTTTAATTCCAAAGTGGCCACAGGTGCAGCCCTCATGCATTTATTAAATACATTTAAATTTTTAAACTGTCGAATTGCTTTGTGTTGTGATGCCGTTCTGCAGATTCAGTTCATGTCTCTCCCTCCTGCTGCAATGAGCAATAAGAGACTCCAGGATATGTAAGGGGGGCACTGTCCGCCACATCCGCATGTTTGAAGATTCCCAGGAAGATTAAGAGCAAATCTTATGTAGATCTAACCTGTGCATTATTTTCCTTTTGAGACTAATGGCAGCAAGAGCACAAGATTATTGTCGTCATTTGGAAAATTTCAACATCAATAATTCAGTATCACATTCATTTGAGACATAAAAACAATCGCCACAGACAAAAAAAACCCTCCATGGCTTTATCTTTGCAGCGGAAAGTAGCAGCAATTATGGGAAATGTGGCCTTTGTGCTGAAAATACTCGACGTGACGTGGAGTGGAGTGGAGTTGTCTCTGCTATTGTTTAAATTGATTACAGCATTTATACCAAGGTACTGTCTCCATTTAAATGATGATTGAAGTCTCTTTCGTATTTGTGCATGAATGCAGTCATATAGCAGAAAAAAACGATTATAATACTTTATTATTTTTGGTGGACACTGCTCAGCCAAGCTATAAACGATGTCACAAGAAATACCTGATTGGGTATGATTCATTTCTTTTGCCTGTGGCCCTGCATTGTGCTCCATCCAGTTCTCATTTCAAAACTTCTGTTTTTCATTTCATTAATAAATGCAGTTGGAAGACCAGTGGTTGGGAAAAAAAAAACACCTTTCAGATCTAAGAGTAAAAGGAGCAAATGGAGCCAGTCAAAATGGAGCTAAATTTAAACCTGCAGTGTGGAACTTTTGTCTGCCCTTCTGGCAGTGAGAGTAATTACACAAACACTGTTCACGGGTGCTCATGATGTATGCCTACAGGTGAGCTCACCCCGGCTCGTGTTCAGAAATAGTTACTAAAAGACATTTCCACAGTTCCAAGACAATAATCCATTATTTAGGTAGAGTAAATGTAACAGCTACATTGTTCACTCCAACATGTCCAAGAGCAGTAACGCGACATCTGTGTCTGCCCTCAGTCTCTTATCTTCTCTTACTGCTCTCCTGCGACTTTTTTTGACTGTCATCCTAGTTTCTTTCTTATCTGGAGCATCAGAAACTTTTCCTAGGTTTTCCCGTCATAGTCTCTGCCATACGCCTAGTAGATGTAGCCTACTCTGTTGTTATGTTTGCTCCAGAGCCACGTAGAGACAGTTGCATCATCTCCGTTCAGTTTCAGTTGAAGTGACAGTAAAGTCTTGTTCGAGCATCAAAAACCCTTTGCAGTGTATTTTGGCAGCATATGAGGACTGTGGATTTTGTAGCCCATCTCTATCATTGGAAGCAACATAGCAAGGGGTATTACTGGCCAGTATGGGCAGAGGACAGATTAAAGCAACAACCTATCCATTCATGTGGTCAACATGGATAAACATTGGCCATATAGAGGGGGATGAGGTTGTCCACGGTCCTCGCTGTTTCACCAGCGTGCTTTGATTACAGCTTACAGTAGTAGATCGGTCTTGGTCTCGAGACCACTTTTTGAAGGTCTCTGTCTCATCTCAGAATCAAACATAGAGGACTCAGGGTTTTATTTCAAGAAGAGTCAAGACGACAACTGTCAGAATATCAATAAATAGCCTGTGCATTAGCTGATTTATTTGTTAATATCCTAACTTTGACTGATTGTAAAACGTATTGCTTCAAATACAACAAATAACGTGATTCATGGCAAATTTGAAATTTTGTCACGTCTGTCACCCCTCCCCGCGCCCCCCCTTCACACGCGCTCCAAGAAAGTGAATGCGGGAGACAAGGGAAGCTGTGGCTGAGTGGGAGGATAAGTTAGAGCGCTATTTTTAGTTGCCCGCCAGTTATTTGCCACCTAGCTAGGTGCATGAGGAGATAGGGCAGACTGTGATTCTTACTGCTGAATCATTAATAGCTGAGACCATAGTCCCGGGGCTGACTGAGTGTTGTCATATTAGTGACACAACCCGTACCTGATAGGGAGTGGGGCGAAGGAGCATACAGCACTGGGGACAGGGGCTGGCGGAGCGACTGGCCCGCTGTGGACGGTCGGTGATCGTTCCCTTCGACTGGACGAAGTGTGATGCTCTTGATTTTACGCATGGATCCATGATGATAGAGAAATATAGAAATGAATGGCATTAAAGCATGCTGTCAATAGTTTAGAGAGCCCTCAAAATATCACAAATCATGCTTTTAGGGGAGCTGATGTCTTATTTAGGGGAGCTAAGCTCTCCCTGGGTCCCCCCTAGTTCGTGGGTGTTTTTATGGGATCAATTTAAGAAGTGCCTATGATCATGTTCCACATTTTATCGTGTGTCTTGTGGTGCGGGGCACTTGTCTGGTCTTGACTTGGTCTCAACCACTTAAAATGTCTTATTCTTGTCTCAATACACTCTGTTGTGGTCATGACTTGGTCTCGGTTTGGGTGGTCTAATCAAAAATTGAATTATGGTTCATGTTAATGCAAACTCAATTGTAATTGACTGTGTTTTTGACTAGCTACACTTTTCTTTATGTACAGCAGATCCCGAGACCACCGTGCAGGACATCACATGACACCCTCTGATAATGCAACCTTTTTAGAAAATGACACCAATTCTAGTTTTTCTTTGCCCTCAAACACCCTCATCCTGTTGCACTACCTGGCTTGATTTACGGTCGTCAAGGTAACCACTCCATTATAAGCCTAATGGCTTGCACAGAACAATGCATGTCATAAATCTGACAAATTTCTGTATGGCTCGCTGGAAAATCCTTGTCATCATAATTGCGATTACATGTGTGTACCACAGCTTGAGCACGTACCTGGGCACCTGGTATATATTTTTTAAATGGTCTTTTTCTGACAGCACAGACAAAGAGGGCAGAATAAGCGCCATACTGAAATCGGTGCTATGCAGCTTTCTCTCAGACACCTACTGTTTGCTGTTTTTCTTTTTGAAGGCGATTAAATTTTTTTCCCCTTAACAATTTCTTATTCAGACAGCAGGAGGCTGACACAGAGGCACAAGAGAAACGTTCTGCTCGGTCAGGACTCTATGAGCTACAATGATACACAGCGGTGAAATTCAAAAGAAGCAGCTCCTTTGCAGTGGGATCATATTCCTACTTTGTAGAAGTGATGAGAGCAGCACAGAGACATGGTAATAAACCAGGAGGCTGCTATGCTGAGGCCTTTTGCATAATGAACAGTATAATTATTTTCTGTTCCTGTACTGTATTGTGTCGGGTGTTAATCCTAACAGATCAGCTCAGGTGGACAGACGGCAGTAAGGAGCGGAGAGGCTGTTGCAGGGTTTAGCGTGCTGTGGCCTCAGCTGTAATGAAACAGGTGGATGCAGTGGAGTTAGAGGAGGGAGTTGTAATCTGGGAGGCTGTCTGCTTTATTACCCCACTGTCTTGTCATGAAGGCGTCCCACACACACACACACACACACACACACACACAGACACACACAAAAACACGCATATGAGAAAAAGAGCAGAAGCGTAGAAAGGGAACGAAAGAGAGAGAACAAATCTGAATGTGTGAAGTACAGAACCAGAGGGGGAGGAAGGGGAAGCAATCAGCCGCCTGGTCCTAATCATGTTCCTCTCTCTTTCCCTTTCACTGAAGCCCTGCTCCCAGCTCCGCATTTGGACGCATTAAGTTGCCAAAATTATTTCATAAGCATCTCGGCCTTCACCACCAGCGAAGGAGGAATGCAAGGGAATGATGTACAAGGCACTGATTAGACCTAATTATGAATCCTGATTAAGGCTTTTAATTAGTCGAGCCAGCACTTCAGCTGGAGAGGGCGGCAGAGATGGAGAAGACAGTGGGAGAGAAAGGGGGAGGAGAGGAGGGTGGAGGATTTGGAGGAAAGTATATGAGGAAGAGCCTGCGGAGAGGAATATGGTGGGGAGAGAGCATGCAAAAGAACATAGGAGAGAGAGGCAATGCTGGAATATTAATATAATATTGCCAATACTGGATATTGTGTAGAATAATATAATATTGAAAAGCAGAGAATATGTCACACATGGGACAGAAAAGATGAGATAGGTGGGGCAAGAGCTTGACTTAGCTTGATCTGATCTAAGCCAAAACTAATTCAGCAGGTCATAGTTTTTTTTGTGAGCCCCTACTTTGTTTTAAAATAGTTGACAGTGACTTATGAAAGATACCGATAGAAATCTTCTTCAATAATACTCGACAAGCAATTTCTGGATGGGGATGTGCAAGAGGGTGGCCCAGTTCAGTGTCAACCTAAATTAATGAAAATTATGATTTCATGGTACAGCTATTTTTATACAGGATTGGAAACTGTTTGAAATGGTACAGCGCAAGTTACACTGTGGGAGAAATTACTAAGCTATAACAAAGCTGCCAGCAAAAGAGACGCAAGTAAGTTAAAGTTCTTTCAAAACAGTAGCTAACTCCTATTGAGGCTGAGCTTGACAGATGGAAATCTGGAGTTGACAAAACAATCTTGACGACTATACGATTTGTTTTTGTATTTTTTAATAATTTTGAGGTTTGGAGTGACAAAACAAGTGTTATGAAGATGTCACTTTGGGCTCTGGGCAATTGTGACAACATTTCTCACTGTTTTTACAATCGATAAATGGAGAAAATTTTCATATTAGCAGATTAATCCAAACTGAAAAAAAAAACAATTGCAGTCTGATACAAAATAGTTGAATCTCAACCAACTACGGTAGTAAAATCTTGTTTTTACATTAAGTACATTTTCCTGATTCTATGATTATCTATCCATCCATCCATCCATCCATCCATCCATCCTCAACCGCCTATCCTGCGTACAGGGTCGCGTGGGGGGCTGGAGCCTATCCCAGATGACATCGGGCTAAAGGCAGGGCACACCCTGGACAGGTCGCCAGTCTATTGCAGGGCCACACATAGACAAACAACCACTCACACTCACATTCACACCTAAGGGCAATTTGGGAGACACCAATTAACCTAGCCTGCATGTCTTTGGATGGTGGAAGGAAGCGGGATCAACCGGAGAGAAGGCACGCAGACACGGAGAGAACATACAAACTCCACACAGAAAGGCCGGGGAAACCGGGGATTCTACGATTATATTAACACACGATTATACTTACATAGGATTATACTTACATACTTAAGTAACATTTTCAATGCAGTACTTTTACTTGTAACAGAGTATTTTTACATTGATGTATTAGTACAATTAAGTAAAGGATCTGAATACTACTACTGGTCACTACCACTAGGGGCGCTGAAGCTAGTGGTCTGGTTCTGTCATCCCTCTCCATTGTTGTTAGCATGTAACAGATTTACCCTGCGTCTTGTCTTGTGAAAGCACGAATTGCACCTGTTGCCGATTGGCTGGAATAGTGTTGTTAACTTTGAGTGTTTCCCATTTACAGAGCCAGGGATGTTTTTTTCAGCGCATACATAGAACAGATAGCTAGTGTGATTGTGAGAAGTTATTTGATGAATTTGACAAAAAGTGTGGTGGATGAGCTTTCTCTAGAACTGCACAACTCACCTTTAACTTACACAGAACCTGCGACTGTAATGCCCATACTGTAATAATCAATTGCCTGGCCACCATGAGGGTGCTCACACTGAACCACCTGGCAGTTTTGTCCATTGACAATTTCAATAAAGTTTATTCAAACAAGACAGGCACATCTTCTGTAATGAAAAAAAGGGACAAAGGCACTTTGTGCACCACTGACAATATAGAAAATATATGATATATATGATATATATTTTAGTTTTTTATTTTAAATATTATACTGAAAATATAGACGCTGATGTGCTGAAAGATGTTCGGTTTTCTGTCGCAAAAGTCTCAAGTCTACAGTCAAGACTACAGTTTTAGCGACATGTAAAATACTACTCCAATGATATCGAAACAAGCTCACTACATTTATAATCGATTATCCCAGAGCCTGATCGGGTGTTCAGGCAATTAATCAGTTGTCATGACCCTCCTCAAACTGCTTATCAAACGACAACTGATCTGACAGAAATGTGTCTTGATTCTAGAATTATTTTTTAAATGTAGGCTATATAATTTTTGCCTGTTTTAACCCTTTCATGCATGGTTATTTTAACTTAATTTTGGGTCTCCAAGTCATTTGAGGCCAGTGTCAGTTGACTGGTAGCAACACTATAACAGTGGTTACTCTCTTGTTTCTCTTGTTACTCTCAAACATTTATTGCTGGACGATCTCATTAATCCAAGATGGCCAATTTTGATGCCTCAGGCATATCTGTGAAAAACCTTTATTCAAGGAGGTCAGCCAAGACAAAAAAATAGTAATATGTACCGTAAAGTATTAACAGGTTTATGTTTTGTAAATAACAATTTAGAGTAAAATGTAGTTTTTATACACCAAAAACCAACTGTCAGCGTATGTGGGCGTCATGCAACAGGGGAGTGAGACTGCATTAAGTCTGATGTCTGTAATCTGCCAGTTTATCTATTCTACAATTTTACAAAAATGTGATGAAATGCATTATATTGACAACTTTTGACTGCTTTAGGGCCTTTGCAAAAAAAAGAACATGTATTACAAGTGTTACATGTTGGATGTTTAAACTGAGATGATATAACATGTTAAATATGGATAAAAACATGCTACTGGGTTTCCACATACATTTAACTACAGTTATAAATACCGACATGACTGTTTTTCCTGTATTTGCTCCTAAAATATATGTTTTATTATTAATTTTTAACTATTGAGCTTAAATACATGGCATAACAAGACATTAAAAATGACATTTTACTCCTTTGTTGCATGGTTTCCACATACGTGGACAGTTAAATAATTTAGAAATAGAACAGAATTTAGAATTATTTTTAAATGGATTTGTATTTTAGCCAAATTCTGAGTAATAAAAAGAATCTAGATAATGTTTTTAAATAATTCATGCATGAGTGGGTTAAGTTACTTCTTATAAAATACTATAACGGTCTTTCTAATGATATTCTTTGGGGTTTTTTTCCATAAATGCATTTTACTTGTGTGAGTGGTGGTAAGTTAAACAGTTAAAAGCGTTTCTCTGCTGCTGGGGCTGTGTAAATTAATGAGTAGCTTCAATAGGTGGAAATTGCAGCTAAGCTACAGGCAACTCTGCTAATCCCCTGAACAGGGAATATAAATATATTTTCATAAAAGATAATCTTATATCAGTCTTCATTTTGGAATATAGTCACTCAGGTTTTTAATCAGTACTTTTCAACCTGACCCTCTCTAGTGCATCAGATCAATTAGTCCCGTAGGATTTTCTCTGTGGAGTACAGGGACATATGTTAAGTATGAGAAACACATTTGTGTTTTTCAGCAGTGAAATTTCCCTTTGACTTTTCCACCAGTGTTTGCATCCATCCCTGTGATCTCCCTCTGTAGGAGAGCCCTGATTTGCCTCTGTGCTGTTGATCTTCACATTTTGACAGATCCTCGTTACAAACATAACCTCTCAGTTGTTACGTTCTTCGCCTCTTGTCTTCCTTCTTTCCTCATTTTCTTGTGCTTTTCCTTTGTTCTGCTTCCCATCTGTTTTTTTTTTCTTAAAGTACTTCATACATTCTCCCTGTCTCTCTCTCTCTCTCTCTCTACTGTAGACCATTTGGCACAAACCTCATCTTCCCTCCTCTCATCCCTCGCTCTCACCTCAATTTTCGGCTGTTGCATAATTAATTAGCAGCACTGTTCACTATCAATGCAATTACTCCAGAGAATGGAGAAAGAGAGAAAGGGAGAGGAGAGAGAGGGGGAATAAAATGGGAGAACAGGGCCAAAATGGAGATGCCATGAAAAACATGAAATGAAAAGCAGTAGCAAGAGAAAGGGAGAGTGATTTTAGCCCTTAAAGGGATGGAGTCAATATGGGCTAAAATCAAAGTGGTCATTTTGACAATGCAAAATCCATTTGGAGGCTTTGGGATCCAGATGGAGACAACACAGGTTTGAATAAAAATGGGATTTACATTAAAAATAGACTCTCACAAAAACACTTTTATTTCTGTCAAATGACTCACCTCACTACTGTTTGTTCTTGTTTTGCTTAAAACAGTGTAACATTTGTGACTAAACATCTGCATATGCACGGCAGATATATCCATCTCTGTATTGGGAAAGTGTTTGCATGTGAGCAAGCCTAGCACCCATTCCCAACATTACTTATGAGTTTATGTCAACACTCCCCTGTTTAATCTTGTTTGGATGCAAGCCAGGCTCATTCCATTCATGATCTGGCCCTGGCGATGTAGATGGTGTTACACTGAACCATATGTACCTTGGCACTATACTTAAAAGAATAATTATACATAAATGGTTCAAACCTATGTTAATTCTTATCCCTGCAATGCTGTATACTTTGGGTGGGTGACTGTATGAAAAAGCTATCTGCACATGTTGGAATAAAATCAAGTTTGTAGAAAGAGATATTTATTCACACAGCTATCAATGTTATCGAAACTGAATGTGAGCCCGTGTTGAAAGCTCTGATGTCATGAAAAAGTCTGTGGTTTCAAATGAAGTGTCACACATGGTGTAAAGCATGCGTGAAGGTATGCACATTCTTAACATTAAATACCAGATTCTGCAAGGAAAAGTATTTTTCTTTAGTCCAAATAGATCATTCATACATCTGTCCGCTCCTATTTTTTATATTACAGTGACTGGCCCAAAGGGAGGCTCTACAATTACAGGTCAAAACAAGGTGACGTATTTGTTAGTGATTGACCCAGATAAGTACAGCAGCATTTGCTGGAAATGACATTTCTGCTATTGTCTGGTTTGTAAGGTCTATCGGCTTGTTATACAAGAGAGAAGTCAATTTCAATTTCAGGAAAAAACTACTCCAGTAAAACCTACAGTATCACCACCTGCAGATGACAAATTATTTTGTCAACAGCACCATTTTCATTTTGAGACATGTACTAAAGCCCCTTGTAAAAAGACAGACTTAAAGTGGGAAATAGCACCATAGCCCCTTTTCTTCATCCCACGCTGGAACTTTGATCATTTATGTGCAAATGGCCTTAAGTAGAGATTTAGCCAAGACCCATTACTTACTCTGTGGCAATTAACACAAAGCCAGTGCACTCAAGGATCGATGCCATTTGTCTGTCATTAGTTTGTTAGCCAGACATCATATTACACTGTTGGGATGCTGGAGTCCAGTATTTCATCCGTGACTGAGGGATCTGGGGAGTGTGATGCATATGGAGAGGCTCACCAAACCAAATCATCAACAGAGAGAAAATGTTCTCTAGGGTCTGACAACCCATAAATGACAGATGGACTAATACGACTTAATTCTTTCCGCCTGTAATTCTTTGTCCTGTTCTTAACAATGTAATTGCAATTCAAGGCTGGATGTATTTTCACATACAATGCAACTTGTGTCGTATGCTATTTTTGGCTGTCTGCCACGTTTCATTTCGACGCTCACACATAACCTGCCAAGTCTATTTGGTTCTATTCAGATACTGATCTCCTTTACATTGGAAATAATAAACAGGATGTGTTAAAAGCAGGTCAAGTAAAGAGAGAGAGAGACAGAGAAAGCTTCTTCAGTGTAGCCTGTCGCCCTATTTATCTGCAGCCCATTCAGCTGCATTTCATTGTAGTTTCTATGGCTTTACTTTCAGACACTCTTTACGGAAATAGCAATTATATGAGCATTAATGAGTGAGCCACACAAAATGCCAGCAAAGTGGAAAGGAAAACAGTTTTAAAAGAACGTATTAAGACAACACACATATACAATCATTTGCATGCATATACACACACAGCAATAACTAGGAAGGTATTCCTAATTACAGGCAAATGTATTCATTGATATTGTTGCAGCACTTTATCATTGGAGGATGTGATTTGCATTGAAATGTTTTTTTGCTGTTGTGTTAATTGTTTACTATGGGCTAATTAAAGCCGTCTGTCATTAATGATGATCACCGCTCTCTGCAGATGGAGGCAATGGTGACAGACCCTGACAGAGGGAGGACGGAGAACAAAAGAGACTGACAGAGAGGGAGAGAGAGAGAGAGAAAGAGCATGGCTCAGGGGATGGCAACGTTGGCCTATTATTCTGCCTGCCCACCACTTTGATCTACACTGACTTATCTCAACAACTATTGGATGAAATACATTTTGTGCAGCCGTCGTCCCCACAGCGCTTTTTAATGTAAGTCAGTAAACTTTATTTGTAGGCTTTAGCACTTTTCACAGACACAAGTCACAAAGTGCTTCACAAAACCATTAACATACAACAACAAAAACACATTAGATAAAGTCACCACCAGCCTTGTGAACAGAAAGTGAGCTAAAAACACAAAACACCCACACAAAATAAAAATCTAAAATACAAATAAATAAACAAATAAATAAACAGTAGGCCTATGTGGTAAAAGTAAGTAAACACAATAAACACATAGTACATAATAAAATACACACAAAAAATACATAAGAGCCAGTACACAGTCCAACTACTGCTTGGCGTGTTAGGCATACACTGTACATACAGTAACAGAAGACAACAGCGCCCAGCTAATCAAATCATTTTCACTTTGTACTTTACCACACATACATCACTGAATGCACAAGAGTGAGAAATCGCATCTAACGTTGCACGACACCACTGTAGTGTACCCTGCCACGTGACTGCTCAGAAACACATTTATTACAAAACCAAACATAATAGACCTGTTACACATTCACTGCGGGAACAGTCAACTGCTAGGGGGGGTAATGTCCACACAACATTCACAATGCTGTTCACTCACCATATTGAAAATAAAGCAGCTTTATTTATTTATTTTTTTTACATTGTAATTTGCAGTTTTAGATATTGGAGTCATACACTCATCATATTCATTTTGGAAATGCTTTACAATCTCCAAAGTAAAGATATACTATATATAGCTTGGCAATATGTAATTCAGCGATAAACATCAAAGATTTGCCAACATGAAAAGGATCACTTTGATTTAAACTAATCACAGAAAGTGTGATTGCAGATGTTGTAACAAGATGTGTGGACCGTGTGTGTACACATTTTAAGCGTCTTCTCATGCTTGTAATGTTTCTGCATCTATGGCCTGTGTGTGTGGGTGAGTGTGTGTGAGAGACAGACGAGAGCTTTGTGCAGGCTCATGTCAATCACTCTTAGCTGGAGTGGATGTGTTTGTTAGGGCATGTCTTTCTCCATCACGGAAAGTCTATCCACATTAGATCCTATGGCAGAATTAAGTGGCACTGCTGCAGGTACATGGCGGGCCAGGAGTGGTTATATCTTCATTTGCTGCTGGCAGCTGGTGATTTGTTCCTGTGCACATCTCACAGGTCTGTATATATGTGTGTGTGTGTGTGTGTGTGTGTGTATGCATGCAGGAGCAAATGGGGAGTGAAGAGATTTCAACTCAAGCTGATCGACTGTGTGTATATCACATGTAGCGATAGGTGTGTGTCTTTGTGTGTGTGTCTGTGACAGAGAGAATAGATGGACTGATAGATACTAAATGTGAGGAGATGGCTAATCTCTATTGATAAGGGAGGAAAGATCGCAGGTGAAGGTTGCTGACGATCAGTAGAATGCAGACCAGGCTGGTTCTCTAAAAACAACCTAGGCTGGACACACTTGGGAATGCAACTCACAAATGAAACCAGATCAAATGAACTACACAGTGGGGCAGGGTGCTGTACATTGAGCGAGTAGACTGGTGTCACAGGTCAAGCTCCAAAAAAAACACTGCATCCTGCACTTACAGAAATGCAACTCAGTCAAATATTTTCAGATCAAACACCCACATCTTTCAAACATAAAAGACTTTCTGCAATAAATATGCACTCCTTAAGTGCAAGCTAATTAGGGGTTACCCCAAATAGTAAAGATTCAGTGACTCGATAGGCGGAGCCTGATTTTGACTCCTAATCTCACAGCTGAACCACTTTTTGCAGAGACATTATGAAACGAGGATCATACCATTTTGGCTTTATGGAGGTGCTCAACGTCTGATTTTACATGGTAGTGATGGGTTTCAACCAATAAGATAAAATACAGCCTGTTATAATATAAATATCAACAAATATTGCTGTAAATAAACAGCAATAAATAGCTGTAAATGAAAAAAAGCTTTAATAAATCTTTTCAAAGTGCGTGAATATAGCCAACCCAAAATTGTAACACTAACCTTTAAGGTAGTGCGCATGTGCGGGGTAGCGTTAGGGTGAGACGGAGAGAGATAGAGAGAGAGAGAGAGAGAGAGAGAGAGAGAGAGAGAGCGCCATTCATGCCGGTGTGCCGATCTGTGCATGAACTTCTTTTCGAATAATTTATCACCATTGATGAACCACACAAAGAAAATTATATCGTTTTTAAACAATACTTGGAAAAGACCTGTAAGTAACCACGAGGTGCATGCGGCGGCCATGCACAACTCTGCACAAGACCGGTGAATGGCAGGTGAGCAGAGCAGCAAGAAAATGGTCAACAATAACCCTCAGTTTGGCTGGAAATGTACACTGATAGTTACAGTGACGAATGAATAGAGACTGGAGCTCTGCAGCTTCTCAGGATTAAAGCGCAGCTACAGTGTGTAAACCCCCCAACACACACAGATTCGACTATCACTATTGGCGGTCCTTGACAATTCTGATTCGACTATGTAAATCCTTGTAAATCCCCCCTAAAGCTAATATAACCTCTGGTGACGTCGTCAGGGCTTATTTTTCAGTGTTGACCAAGATCAGTTCATAGAGTCAGGTCCCATCAGCAGTGGTTAAAAATATTACATGTTAGTGAGTGAACTTTAGCAGGCATTTTCCCTTAGGGGTGCTGCACAGTGAAAATGTGCGCCTGACACAATTGTGTGTGGGCACGCACTTACACACTTTCCTTCACCACAGAGTGGTTACAATGGTCATATGAGGTCCGTACCTCCGTTATATATATGTATGTATAAATAAAATAATTCGAACAAAAAACATTTATAACACGATCAACTTAAATGAAGGCCATGCGGATGCGGCTGATTACACCGTCGCTACCCTCATTTCAACTTGAAAAACTGTTCCACGCTCAGTGTCCACACTTGGGTAAACATATGAAGCAGAGCTTGGAATTATACATTTTGTGAATTTCAGGGTGGCTGAAGCAGGGTGAAGGGTCTCCCCATTAAGAGAGACACTGTGCGCATTTGCACACGAAGCACAGCTGCATAACTTAATTTTAAATCTCCCGACACGCCAACAGGATCAGTCAGAATCTATTGTTTATTAATATTTTGTGTTCTTCTCCACATCCAAAAGGTCTCACACACAGTCCCGTTTATACAGTGAAACTGTTTGGAGTAAAGCAGCCGTCCTCCTGATCAATCCTGAGCTCCATTAGTGTGTCTACCTTTTTTAGAACCTAAAAGTTGAATTCTGTTTCCTCTGCAGAGCTTCCTCTGTCTGTCCCCTGAAGTTTATAACTACAATTTTTAGTTTTGCTGCATAAATCTCCCACGGTATTATTTTAATGGGTGCTGTGACATTACTGCGCTCACGGAAACATTGAAATCACAGATAGCAGCCTCTCTAATCATTAAAGTAAATCGTCAAAGAAAACACTCATACATGAACACAACACAATAAAGAAATCACCTGGAAAGTTAAAAGGTGGGATAAATCTGAGAAAATAATTAGTTGGGTTGGGGGACGGTGGGAGATTTGTGCTTTCATGCTTATTCTGATAGGCCTGTTGTTGAGATAGAGCAGATCTGCAAATCACAACAACGTAGCTCCTATTATCGTGACAAAACAGTGCAAACAGCTGCTGACGTCAAATTATCAGGCTGTATTATCCACCAGAGCACCCTCTGAATTTAGCACTAACCTGCTGTATTTTATGTTGTCATATAGTAACAATAGTGCCCATTATGTAGTCTGCACATGTAATTTGCACACAGTGTTCCTCCCTGTCAATAGTAGGGTGCTGCAGCACCCCGTGAACACCCCCTTCCCGTGCGCTTGAGCTTTAGAGGTAATGTTTCTCTGCGCTTGCAGCAATACTGAGCTAAGCTAATATGTTGCTGGCTGTAGCTTCATATTTAGGCATACAGGCGTACAAGCAGTATTGATCTTTTTATCTGACTCTCAGCAAGAAATCATCCATCTTTTAGTGACCTACAAAGCGCTCCAGAACACACGCAAGGATCACTTAGAGTTGTGTCACTGTTGTGTTTTACAGTACAGAGCTTGTCTTTCCAGGACTGGCAAAACGTCTATGCCGTTCCGCGAAGGTTTTAAGGTGACATATCCAGCAAGACAAAAACAGGCATCCAAATGGCAGCAAGTGCTCCTGTTTCGTTGCATGTGTGTATGCATATGCAACTTTAAGTGAGACACACGTAGAGAGAAACACGCACGGATTGTTTTGAGCCATCTGCCAATTTTACCGCCCCACGGCAAAAACAAAATGACTATACATAAAAATAAGTACAAAGGAATTAGACTCACTGATGTGGGATATAAATTACACAGTTTGCAGCAGGTGAGCCAACCCATGTTAATTTGGACCCAGCCATGCCTACCCATGTATGCCCTTCCTCGCCCAGGCTTACATTGCCAAATACCAGCACCTGCTACCTCCCGGCACCTGCCTGAACAAACAAAAACCCTTTCATATCAGCGTTGGGTTCTGCTTGACTTTTTCTTTCAAAGACAACACTAATAGACTGATAGCAATTGCAAAGAAGTTATCTTAAATGAAAGACAATTTGCTGCATTAAAAAAAAAGCTGTGCAAACTTAATTTACCTACTTAAAAGCTGGGTAAACTATTTGTGTTTATCCTCTGATGGTGCCAAACAGCTCTTTGTCTATCTCGCTGCCCCCATGTGCCTGCCTGGTCAGCGAGCTTGGTCACGCAGGTCAGGACCCTGCCAGCCTCACCGGGACAAGAGACTGTGTGTGTGGAAGCGCGTGTGTGTGTGTGTGTGTTTATGTGCATCCATCTGTTACAATTGAGGTGCATCGTGTGACAGATCACCCCTGACCCCACCCCTCTGGGAGAAAATGTGTGTGTGTATACGTGTGCAGATTGCTCTAGTTACACAGTACAGATGTAGAGTGTGTTCACATGCGTCTGCCGGTGAACATACATTCATTTGTCTGCTTTCATCAGGGCCCATATTTCTCTATCTATCTTTATAAGCAATAGGCGTGCCCCCCCCCCAACCACTTACATCACCACCACCACTCCTTTCAACACACACTCCCCCCTTCTTCGCCTGTCTGTGTAGTCTGAACCAGATGGGGTGCCAGGGTCACCTCTGACCCCCCACTGCACTGTGACTGATGGGACAGCCCAGCCCTGTCACCCCCCACTATTGTACCCTGATGGGCATCTGACACCGCTTGGAGCCATTTATTAAGAACGCCACCACCACGCACCTGAGCTTCGTAATAAGTCTGCCAATCAGTGTTATTCTATAGGCAATGCATTTCAATAACTCTTTGTTGTTGCACATTCATCAGAGGAGTATAATCAGTCATTTGTCATGAGGCACCTGAGCTTTATAATAATGCTGACAATCAACGCATTAGGAATTAGAAAGCAACTGACCTGTAGTTAAAGGGTCCATTCACCTAAACGACCACAAAACATTTTCTCACTCACCTCTAGAAGTATTGACCCATGATGAGTTTTCAGATATCTTTCTCTGAGGATTTCTGCTTCCACCCCACACCAAGCCATCACTTGTGGGGCTGACTGCATTTAATCAATACATTTAATTCCATAAAAAAAGTGTCTTAGTCATTGAACAACAATCACACAGATCAAACTGTCAACTGTTTCATAGAGACCTACTTTCTTCAGCAGAAAGTAGCTGCTTTGAAAATAGTGATGCCTGTCGATTATCCAGAGCAACGAGAACACTACATTTGGAAAGATGTGTTGCTTCTGAGTATTTTTCCGTTGTCCTTGTTCATCACTCTGAGTTAAACAAATGAACCTTTATTCATGGGGTGTGGTCAAGGTGCAGAAATTTTAGAGGCGTATATCTGAAAACATTGGCACATAAAACTAAAAGTATCAGCAGACCAGTGGAGGTGAGCTGTTTATGACGGTTTCTACCAAACACAAATACATTTTAAAGAAATGAACTTCACTCTGTGTTTGATCATTCTTTATGACACCATTCATCCCTGCAGTTTTTTTCCACGTGTCTTTATGCGTCCTCCCCGTGTCGGTCTCATGAACTCTTGCTGGGATGTGATGCATTGCTATTTTTGTAGTGTAAAGTGTACATGAAGGCCATAAGGAAGAAGTGGATGTTTGTCTCGTGGAATCTGAGGGAATGCCTTATGCCATCGCTCTGAGACAAATTAGCATACAGATTCAACCGTGCCTGTTGTAAATCCATTTTTCTCCTCGCAGATCTGTAATAAACACATTCTTTGGTTATGAGAACTAGTTTTTACCGTTGTGATGATGGCTTTTTTCTCCAGTGTGGGGGAAATACATCTTAGCAATTGCTACAGCGTGCTGCAATATTAAGTGTAAAGTGTTTTTTTTTTTGTGGATGATTCCTATCAGTGTATCGGGTGAGATTGAAATCATATGGTTGCATGGGCAGCGTGTAAATCTCTTTGGGGCAGAGGTGATAAGCTAAAAAAGATATTTCCTCCAAACTGCCTGGGAGGGTTGAAGAGGTCAATCTGCTTTTGGGAAAGAGATTTTGGTTTCCATCCATTACAAAAGTACAACTTTTAACAAATGAGTTTCTATGAGGACTTACCCAGTGCAGTGTATGTGCACAGTGTACAGTCATGGCCACAGCCATACCTCCGGTGTTGTTGCGTTTTCCCCTTCGATGCGTTCCCAGTGCTCCCCTGTCTGTCTCTGTTTATGGACGCATCCCGAGTCTCTTAAGTGCATCCACGTTTCCCTCTGTTAATTATTTTCTTTGCGTCTTAGTCCATCCTGCCAGGGATGCATGGAGAGACATAAGGAAACCATGCGAGGAGAGAAGAAACAAGGAAACATGTTTTTAGAGAACTGATGACAGCGGCGGCTGATCACAGCTGGATCAGCTGTCAGTCGGCTCTAACAGCTGTAGAAGCTTTCGATGGAGTTTGTGTCTGCACACATGTGCACTGTCACTAATAACGGCACCCAGCAGTGTTTTTTTTTTTCTTTGTAGCTGCTACCTGTTTAACAAACACCTGTAAATGAATAACCTGCATTCTGTATTTATACTGTATCCTGCTCTGAGGTACAGGATCATTTCTACCGGCAGAATGCCTTTATATTTGATATTTGATTGATTTTGTGATTGTGACTTTATTGCTGAATAGCCCAGAGTATGAATGTGGTGGTTTTGAACACTGGAAATTGTTTATCAGGCTAAATGTTACAGGGAAAATTAAATGACTCATATCAAAGCCGATGCTCAAAAATAATCAGCCTCATGTGACTCAATGGAAATTATGAGAAATGATATAAAAAGTGTTTCTTGCTGACAGACTCCCCGACTCTCTCTGACTTTAATTGTATCTATAATAAAAGTTGATGGGGGGAAATAACAGATCATAAAAAATATCTTTCTAATAAATGAAGAAAGTTGTTTGTAGTCCTTTTGTTGTTCCAATGAACACAGATTTTTAACTAGATGGTGAATCAGTCTTAGTCTTAATCGAACTTAGGAGCAGCAAATCCTTTAAGTTTAATATGTTACCTGTCTTCACTCTGGTATGAAACTCTAGTGATCTTGTAATGCATCAGATCAGTCCCATCAGCTGCAGCATCCACCTCCTTGCCATTCTCTAGTCCTCCTTTGGCCTCTGCCATAATCAGCAAAACTGTTTCCTCAACCCATCTCCATCTACAGTAATTACACTTTAAGCTTAACATAAGTCTGTTTCATGTGCTTGGGTCCCCTTTTGAAAAAATAGGCGCCCTATTTCCATTTTATGTGAACAGACGAAATAGGACAAATTGCATGAGACACAAACTGTGTGGGAAGCAGCAAAAGCAGGACCGTGTCACAGATAATAAAAACATGCAGCGTTATTGTTATTGACAGCTTACTGGAAGGATTGTCATCATAGACAACTGACTCATGAGTTTAAACTGTTTTAAGTTATAAAAGTCTGCTTTTGATTTGTCTTATTTTGAAAACAATAGGTTACAAATCAAGTTTTGAACTGGACTGAGCCCACTGGGTTTAAATCTAAAAAACAATCCAAAAAGCTATTTGCCATCTGCAATCCATATCCTTTGGGATAATGTGCATATGCAACAGTGAAATAACAGAGGAAAAACCATTTAGGGCTTTAAAGGTCAAACGTTCACTGTGAAGTGCTGTCCATACTCAAATGAGGCCCCTGGGGCCATGTTTTGAAGAGAGCGTTTAAAATGAGTACAGTGAATAGCACAACCAGTCATCTCTCACATTCTGAAGGTTACATTATTTAAAAAGGGCACCTAGTCCCAGAATGAAGGGCTTTCAGGACTGCATGCCACGTACAGTAGTTCTGCATTTAGCCAAAGTGCAAGACCACAGTCAACTGCTCTGACTTGAATTGGAGGTGTCATTTCAGTGTGCTTCTTCAACGTGACCTTCTTCAGGTACACTTTGGTGTTAACCTTTACATTTTAATATTGGTATGTATTTCAGCACTCACAAATGAATGAAATGAAATGAAAATGTAAGTGGAACAATAATGGAAGAAAACTTTCCTCTAGTCTGACTGTAACATACTACTGGATGTAATTGTAACTGCAGCGATCCTTTCACAATATAATCCATCACAGATTACTGATTTCATACCAAAATGCTAATCAGCATTCAGTGGCCCATGTCTCTGTTCTGTTGTTGCATCAAAACTCAGATCTGCAGTATGAAATGATTTCTTTCCATATGTTTGATTTTGCCTCATTTGCATTGGTGGACCAGTGGACCTCGGACGATTTATGAATCTAATCCACGTCAGCGTTTCATATGTTGCCTTTCCACCAGCTAAAGTCAGTGTTTGACTCTAATTTAATCCCAAGGATTATCTCTGGAGACGACAGAAACATAATGGGTCTTCATGCTGAGCAGCTAGATGAGCCTCCTGAATTAGCACCCAAATTACCATCAAGCTTTTTATTAGGAATTTCCACAGCAGCTAAACCAAAAGAGAAAAAAAAATGTGTGGGGGGTAAAAAAAATTAAGATGATGAATTTGATTTATTTATTTATTTTTTTGGAAAACAAAATTGCCCCAAATGAATGAGATGCAGATTCACATTGGACAAATTCTGTCTGCAGTTTGGCGCAATATGGTCATTTCTGACGGATTTTCACAGATTACAGACATGGCCAATTTGTATAGGATTAAGAACAAAGACAAATGGTGCAATTACTACAAATCCCAGGGTGGCCTGGGGTGATACAACTTCTGTGCAAAAAGCAAATTATTATGATGCTAAATAGACAACTTATTCCAAACAGATTAGTTTGAATGTCATGATAATTTTTATCTACAGCCATAATTAACCTTTATTCAGATTGTGTTAAATGACTGCAACTCTAATCTCACAATCAAATGCCTTTGGTGCCAGAAGAAAATTGTTGCCTCAGTGACAATCAACAACATTGTTAAATGGGGCCTGATTTGGATCTTTGAAAAAACTTCTGAATGATGAAGAGGTTAGAGCAGTTGTTCCCAACTTCTTTTTGTCTGACAAACCCCCACAGCCCTATCAGATGGGTTTAAGTATCCCTTTATCACACCCCTTTGATAGATGGGATGGCTTTATGGTATTGTTCAGTGGTATGTTTTAGTAGTTTTGGCCAAGCTTGCATTTGTATTTCTGCCATTAAAAAGAAACAGAAAATGGTTTCAACCACTTACAATACTAAATTTCTACTTTTACAAATCAACTGAGTCTCAAAATATTTCAAAACACCCTCTGAAAACCTGGGAAATACTCCTTGGAATACCCTGGTTGTGTAGTTGTAAATGTAGTGAGAAGAGGTGACTGAAAGGCAGCTATGAGTTTAATAATTTGACAGTGACACAACTAAATGTGACACCAGTTTCCTTTACAGCCAACCTAAAGAACTAAAGGGTCAGCCCCACCTGTTTTATGACTGTCCTCTCCCTTGAGTTGCTTTTATGCTTCAGATAACTCTAACTACCTTTCATAAACGTTTGCTCAGTGTGAGAGGGACACACATTTAAAGAAGGCATTAGCGGCTCCCACTGTACAACTCTGGATGACCTTAACAATATGTGTCTCATTCAATATTCCAATGGCTGTAAGCACTGTTAGATAGCACTTCATCGATTTGTATGTGCTGTTTGTAAGCACAGAGAGCCTTTACAAATGGTGCTGGACAGGAAGGCCTCTGGTCAATTAATTAGTTTGTGTCACACGTGATCAATCCTGACATACAAACTGACTTACAAACTCTGTTGTACAGTGTGCATTAAGACAATGAAATATTGAATGTGACATAGTGAGGTTGTCAATTGCTGGTTTTACCCTTTGCTGCTTGTATACTTTGTGATGTGTTGCGTCTCAGCGTAAATCAGTGAAGTTTAATGATTTGTTTCTGTTTGTTTGGTCTCGCTGCAACGATGCCATTCAAGCTGTAGCTCCATCAGGTCAAAATTTTAGTTTATGACCCAATAGCTGCCAGAGATGGGGATTTCGAGTTAGAGACTTGGACTCGATTGCGACTTAAGTCGCACACACAGTGACTTCAGACTCAACCGGACTCGAGGCGCGGGACTCATGAACAATGTTTATTTTTTTAACGTCTGATGAGCGTGCCCCTCCCTCTGTTACCTATAACCTGCCTACATAACACGTAGTATCTGCTGCGCGCGGCCGCACGTGAGAGAGGACAACAAACACCAGCAGCTGCTGAGCCATCCATCTTAAACTTTGGCTTTAAAACTTCATAGAACAAGACCCAAACAAAGAAGCGCTGAACGAAAATAGGTTAGAAACCTGAGGTGAGTAACCATGTTTAGCTCAGCATTGGCCATCTAACGTTAGCTTGCTTCTTGCTTCAGCTACGACAAGAGGTTTACTCCGACTGTCGTTCGTTATGAAAAGATGAATGAGCGTTTAATTGTGGTGGTCGATTAACATAATTATTTACGTCCCACTGGCTGCCATCACCTTAATTATTACCACTGGCTGAAAAGAGGTTACAGGTTTATTGGTGATCATGCAACCTTACAGTTTTATTTACTTATAACGTTACACTGGTTTGAGAGTCTGCAGGATGTGTTGTTGACTTACAGTAGTTTATAAGCTGTCATTGATTGCATTGCACATTATGGTTGTGCTCTTTAAGTTAAAAAACAGGTTACATCTTTATTGCAGTTTTATTCAGGTAACTTTAGACTGGGTTTGAAAATCTGCAGGGTTTGTTGACTTACAGTAGTTTATAAGCTGCCATTAATTGTAGACACATTGTACATTAGGCTACATGGTTGTGCTCTGGAAGTTAAAAACAGGTTACAGGTTTATTGTTGATTTTGCAACGTCACAGTTTTATTTAGTTAACATTACACTGGCTTTAGGAGTCTGGAGAGTGTTTTGAATTACAGCATTTAATAAACCGTCAATTTTGCATTATACATTACATGATTGTGCTCTGTAAATGAAAAACAGGTTACAGTTACAGAATTCCTTGTAGCTATGCAGTTTTATTAGCAACCTGGAGTGAACGCAGCAGGTGTTACAACATTTGTCAACTAAGACTTGACTGGACTAGAGACTTGGACTTGACTTGGACTCTAGCTCAAAGACTTGAGACTTGACTTGGACTCTAGCTCAAAGACCTGTGAGCATCTCTGATACCTGCAAGATTAATGACATTCCCTTAACCCTTGATTGCATTTTGTGCTTAATAATAAACAGGGTTGGGGAGTAACGGATTACAGCAACAGCGTTATGTAATCAGGATACAAAAAAAGACAATCAGATTACAAGTAACCTACATTTTGTAAAATTGGGGATTACTTTAACCACAAAGTTTCCAGGAAACAGAAAGCGCAGTGCTATTTGCCTCCGTATGTTTTTTTATGTACAGTCTCTGGTATATGTACATGTTTCTGTAATAACACAAAGCTAAGGAGGGATGTGTCGCAGACATTGATTGGCGTTTACAATCACTAGTAGCGCTGAATGTGTGTTTACGCCCCCACCCCGTCATGCAGACTTGTGCAGACTGGTTCCAGCTCCCAAGACAAGTGTTTGCCTGAGCTGTTTATTTGAAAACTTGCCGGGTTTGGCTCTTGGCACCCCGGGGCTGATTAAGCTAATAGAACCGCTAGCAGCACGGCTAACCGTACGAGCTAACCAGCCACAGATCCAGGCAGATAGGCCACAGTTAACGGTTTAGTAAAAAGTAAAGCTATCCATCAGAAAGCTCTGTGTTAAGTCCACTCAGTACTGGATTCCCCGTTTGTCTTTGAGGCTGTGTTCGGTCCTGTTCATGCCATGCTCACTGGGAGGCCGCTGACCGAGGTTTCATTGCCTGCTCATGCAGCTACGGTTCCCATTTCCCGCACCTCGCAATCAAATTAAATATGAATACAGTTTCACCAAAATCAGTGAAATATGTGTTTTTGAACATTAATCAGTGGACCCGGTCAAGGAAACACTATGCTTCAGTAGGATTATATTGAGAAATCTTTTCATTAAGTGCAGAATGAGTCATCAACATTTTAAAATGCTTTTTCAACTGACAATTTCATCAAGAATACTTACAAAACACATTTTTTTGTCATTGCGTGGTCAGAAACTGTCATAATGGTGACAGAGAATGCAAAGCATGTCATATAAAAACATTTAAACATGGATTTTGATTTCATGGGAATGGGAGATTTTGTATATAGAGCAGACAACACATCATTGATACTTTTCCTCAATTGCCTATTTGGCATTGTAGTAATGCAAAAGTAAGGTAAGTTACGTTACTGACTACATTTTTTAACAAGTAATTAGTAATTGTACGGGATTGCATTTTTAAAGTAATCCTCCCTACTCTGTTAATAATTGCAAAAGTTAAGCACTATGCTGAGATGGTGAACATGGCAAACAACAAAGGATCAGTGTGTCAAATTTAGGAGGATTTATTAACATAAATGCAATATAATATCCATAGCAATGTTTTCAGTGATGTATCAAGATGTTACATCATGAACCGTTTTATTACCTTAGAATGAGCCATTTCTATCTATACACCGCAGGTCCTGACATGGAAGTCGCCATGTTGTGCCGCCATATTTCTACAATAGGTGAAATGGACAAATTGCTATTTGCGTTTTGTCACTACATTAGTAATAGTAGTTATAGTGGTAGTAGTAGTTGCTCATTTTTTTATTAGAAGGAAATTCTATTTATTAGAAGGAAAAAAGGAAGAGAAATTTGGACAAATGCAGGAGAACACATTATTTAGCAAATATATTTGATATTTGCATCAAGCCGTTTCTTCAGGTATTCATAAGTGATGTTATTACCAAATAAGAACAATTTGGCCACAAGCACGGACAGTTCCATCAACACAAGCCATATTTATTGGGATAAGGAATTCCTAAAACTGTCCAATAAAGCAACTACTAGTCTATGTGACTTTGTTTTCAGCTGGGAGTAGGATTCTCGCTGTGCCTTAGCCTAGGACAACAACTGTGGGTTTACTCGGGTGTGCTGTTTTATGGAAACAATACTGGTTTTAAAAAGGAAGTGTGTACACTGTCTGCCACAGCTTAGCGGTAATGAGGCGTCGTCAACCTTAACAAAACAAATATAACAAAGCAAACTTTCTTGCTGTGGTTTAGTTCGAAGAAAGCAAACTCTAGGTGTGCTGTTGCCCTTACTGTTTATTCCAAAGACGACCCTATCCAACATGCAGTGCAGCAAACATTTCTGATCTTGTTTCTGTCCTTGCTGAATACAGTGGAATAAACATGTATTCATACAGCCAGAGCAATTTCCAAGTGAGGGACAGCCTGTGGCTCAAGAGCAATAACTGCTCATACTGATGATACAGCCTGTAGTCAATGAGATAGAGAAGTAGCCGGCCTGGACAATGATTTGACTCATTGTTTGTATTCCAAAGACCTGCTATGGGAAATGTCCACTCTAAGGCCTCTTCTCACTCTGCCTTAAAATCATTGTTTGTCAGAGTTAGTCATCCTCTCGCCCTCTTTCCCTTACACTCATATCTTTCCTTGGTCGCCTCGTTCCCTATCTTGCCACGTCTGCTTTCTCCCAGGCGACCCCGAAGTCCTCCTGATCCCAAACAAAGGTAGAGCTCCTGAATTGGCTTTAGGGAGAAAGGACTAAGAGAATGTAATGTATCTTTTTCTATCAAGGCAGCTAGTGGGAACAAATATTGACATGTAATTCTTTTCTCTCTCCCCCCTGTCTGTGGCCAAACCTTCACTTCCATTACAGCTGTGAGGGAGAGTGGGAGGGAGAGCTTGCGTCACTGGGGAGACCGACATGAATGATATATTTTTCGTTCTTTTCTCCCATTTCTGCCTGCTCCTTCTCTCCTCTCGGTGCTCTTTCTTTTTCGAGGCCTTTGCTCACGTCCTGTTGTCGATCTCTCCGGTGAGAAAGCGGAGCCCTTTCCAACAAGGTAAATAACCATTAGTGGGTGAGTGAGTGGGAAAGAGGGAGATGGCAAGGCGAAAGGATGAAACACACGGCGAAGAGATGAAACTCCGGAGAAGGTCATTTGTTGCTTTTTCAATATCCTCAAGCCCCCCTGTCCCACCTTTTATTTTATCCAAGTGCCTATTTGTCTTTGCCCGAATTGTGTCTTGGCTACAGCGAGACAGCGAGGGCCCTTTACTATTCACGACTTGTAATATAAGAACACAATAGCTGCTTCTCACAAGGTTGTAAGATTCCTCATTACATTTCTTTATTTATCTTTCCAACACAGAGACAGAGAGAGAGAGAGGTATGGAGACAAAGAGACGGAAAGTGATGTGAAAAGAAGGGAGAAGAAGTGATTTATTTTATTATTTAAACACAATATCCTGTTTCAGGAGGAGTAGTATTTTGCTGTGGGTGTCAGTAATGCAACATATCCAAGGCCTGAGCCCGGCTGGCACTCTGGCTCTGCATATCACACAGTAGACACATTATTGATCACAGATGCTGCTGGTTGCCTTGGTTGCTTTAACTCCGTTTGCCCTCTGTCTTGCCGTCTGCCTTTCATCCTCTTTACGTCTACGTCTCCCTTCGGTTTCTTTTCCCCACCATCCTTCTGCCTTTCCCAAGCGTCCCACTTCTCATCTTCCTCCATCTGCCACCCCTCTCCCCATCCCCTTCTGCTTCTGCTACCATCCATCCAACTCTGTCTCTTTGTCTATGGCAGCCCTCGCTCTCGTCAGACATCCCTCTTTCCTCCCTCCTTCGTCTCTCTGAGTGTCCTTAGGAGACACTTGTAGACGAGGCAGGGGCTCATATACTTGGAGGTTATGAAGGAGAAACAGTGAATCAAGTTCAGGGCTGCCCAAGTGTTTGCTCGGCATCCGAACACCCTTGCTCGTTTGTGGATTTCATGAATAATTGATTAAATAATGGAAAATGTAATGAGGGAGATGTTTTAAAATTCAAATTCAAATCAAACAACTAGCCGTGGCATTCGCCCCGCTCTTCAATAAGCCGATCTGTCCGGTGATTTGCTGGAGGATGGGGCTGTGGTGCTACAGTGTTCGTTGAGGCATGCAGGAAGGAGATTAATTTGAGGATATTTTGGGGAGTTGCAAACACTCAAACACTCACAGGTGAGTTTGTGTGCGCACAAAACTTGCCCAAGTGCGAGGAAGTCAGCCATAACATTTGCGTCTGCGTTGCTTCATCTTCAAGAGTAATCTTCAGTGACATATCTGCCTCTCCCTATAGGTCTCTCGTGATTATGATGCATGTGTTTATACTCAGTGTGTCATGCACGTGAGCATGTAAGAGTCTGTGAGTCTGGCTGGATGTGTATGTTTTGCGTATCTGCTCTCATGTGCCTGTTTTCACCATGCCCGTCCATTTATGTCATGCCCCAGCGGAAATGAGGGACATGATGGATCAGACGCTGGTGTTGGCACGGTACTGAGGAAAAAGTAGCCACATGGGAAGACGTACCATGTGGAAAATGCGTGTCTCATCCATGTTCACTCAGTCTCCCTGCTGCGCCATCCCTCACTCTACTGCACCACTTGGTTCATTTATCGTCCCCTCACTCTTTTCCCACTTACTTTCCTACTAGCTACTTCCTCTTTTCCCACCCTCCTTCCCCTTCCTCTGTCTTTCCCTGTTTCTTTTCCTCTTCATCACTCACTCCATAATTTCACCTCTGCTCTGCATCGCTTCCCGACTCTCTCTCTCTCTCGCAGACATTTCTCTCTCCGGCACTGCCACGGCACAATGCAAGGATCATTAGTGACTTAATGGAGGTAGCCATTTTCTGCAGGGGGGGATCACAATGGCAATGAGCAGTATCCACCACTCCTCTGCCCTCCCTTCCCTCTCTTTCTTCTATCCTTGCCCTTCCCGTTTCTATCTTGTTGACTCTCTGCTTCCTCACTCTCTCTCCTCCGGTGACAGTGACACTGAGTGCCGTGTGCACCCGCTGTAAGAGTGGTCCTCCTGTCTCATTTATACTGATATCGGACTGAGTATCAGGTGTGTGTGTGTGTGTGTGTGTGTGCGCATTTTGACATGGGAGCGACCATCACTGCCAAATAACTGCATAAGCGTACTGTGGTGTGACACGTCGGCACGAACAAATGCAGGTGGGATGCTTACACACTTATACCCACACATATACACACTCATGCACAATACTTTCAGTTCAAATTTCTTCATCTGAGCAACTCTCTGACGGTTTATTTTGGGTGATATTTTTGCATGGAGACGGGGAAGAAAAGATTCACTGACACATAGCTGAGGCCTTATGGGAAAGAACAGGGAACAGGGAAATGTAATAAAATCCCACACATGCTTGACGTCAGCATTTTCCAAATCGTGATTATCATTTCACCAAATATCATGATATATGCTAATAACTGTCACCAATTGCATATGGGCCCTATAAGAAGCTAATTTACCAAATAAACACCAGAATGTTATGAATATTGACACTAATAAAAGAAGAATGTTAAGGATATATGTGACATTTTAATGGCTTTTAAATAAATGGGAAAATAGGATGAGTTTGTGAAAACTGACCAGATATTTTCACAGTTTACATATCATGATAAAACAACTACAGTGTATTAAATGATCGATTTGTAACCCCCCAAGTCCACTTGGTACAATGAACCCTTGTGGCCAGAAATAAAAGACATGGTGTTTTGGTTTGAAAAAATCTGCTAACTCCCATCACAATTTTGCATGCATCACATTGCTGATTAACGATTAAATCAAACAATCACTCAGCCCTAACACACACACACACACACGCAGAAAGACTATTAAGGGAAATATTTTGTGCTGATTATTATTGAAATACAAAGAGTCTCTTTGATCAACACTGATATATAAGAAAATCAGTGGTGAATCATGTGTTATTAGCAGGATTTTACCTGCAGCGAATCACCTTGGCATTCCTGTGTGGGACACGCACTGCCTCTCCACACACACGAGTGTTCCCACCTGCTCTGACGAACATGGGTCTGATAGACTTCACATCTTTTCCTTGACTTCAGAACATGAACAAAATGTACCTTCTGAGACCTTCATCCTCTCTCTCCTTGCAGCACATGAGCGAAGAAATTCTGATGACAAGTGCGATGTCTATTGATTGATGTTATACAACAAAGCTTTTATTTTTTAGAGTTTGGCGTGGGGAAAATGTGCCAGGTTGATCAGACAAGCTATGTACATTATTTTGTCAGACCTCAGACAAGAAGAGATTGGGGACCTTGCAATAAGGCCCACAGAAGGAGGAGCAGGAGAGAGTACATAAATGAATGTCAAACAGAGCTTGATCAGTTGCTCTCTGATTCACATGTACTCTGGACTGAATTCACGGTAAACTTACATTGAACTCTACTGGACTCAGGTGTTTTATTGAAAGGAAATTTAAAGTGTGAGACATCTTTCTCCCACACTATACATTCAAGACTACTTTTCTTAAAAGGGTTCTCAGGGGAGATTTTGATAGATTGTGAGCTTCAAATACAGATAGGTGACAAATTCAAGGGGGAAAAAATGAATAAATGAGCAGAGAAGCATAACAAATGCAGATACATCCATTTAGCACACAAAGTGTTAATGAATGCTATGATGAGCCTGACAAACAGTGATGTGAATCATATGCTATGCCCTTCACATTTGTCACATCTAAACCCAACTGAACAATTGAATTATTGAGGTTTGGTGTGTCAACGTGTCAACGGCATTCTCCACCTCCATCATCAAAAAGAAAAATCAGATGAGGGAATATCTTCTGGAAGAGTCAGTCCCACTGATGTAGGCACTGAAGTTGTCATGTAGACCTGTGGTGGAACAATGCCTCACGAAGATGCTTTATGTTTACCTTGAATTTATCGCCCATCTGCACACATACCGATTCCAACAATTGTGCACATTAATATACACCGGGCACCCAGTCACACATTTTTGGCATTAAAGTTTCATTGTATAGATTTGGTTCATTAATATGAATGAGGTCTGCTGTGTGTTTGCAGCAGTCCATCTGTGAGAAGATTCACAGCAGAGCCTGTGTGTTATTATGTGCACAAACACACACTACGCTCACATGTATCATGCAGATTTACTGACTTAGCGCAGGTCTGTGAACCCACCCGTATGTAGAAAGACAGGCATAAACACACACAGATACACACACACACACAAGCTGGCACAGTGTGCATGGCCTGACAAACCCGTTATTTACCCAGCGATGTGCCCTGTGTCCCTCCACGCCTCTCTCTTCATCCTTTCCTTTTCTTCCCCTTCTTTAACACAAGTCTACCCTACAGTTACCTCCTCCCATATCACTGCCTGCTGCCACAAATCACAGCAGCAAAAAGACTGAAAGGACAGAGGGAGGTGGAGAAAAGAGAGAGAAACAGAAAATGTTAAAGGGAGGGCAGGCATTAGTGGGGGTCTCGCTTTCTTTCTCTCCAACAAAAGACCAGTGGGCATCCATCTCAGGCCTATCTGTTGACACAGGGCCACAGAATGAGCAGCCAGTTGGCTGGATAAACACGGATGAAAAATAGTCGAATCACAGCAACAACAGCAACCACCATCGCAGTGATGACAACTATGACAACAGTTGACAACAAATATAAACAACCAAGAAAAAGCAGACCGCCAACAACCGCTCAACTAGTCAAGGTCAGCAATCGCAGCATCCAACAAGAAGAGGAATCACACCACCAGCTATAACAACAACTAGAACCTCTTCTTCTAGGACATCCATAACAACAACACAACAGAGGCAGCAAATAGCATGACCTGCTACAACTACAACCATATAGCAACAACAGCAGCAAGGAAAACATCCCCAACCTCCAACGATTGCACTGTCTGCTACAACTCTTATTATTTTTGCTACCACTCTGGGTTTGATGTCAGTTTGTTATGTTTTCTCACTTGTCCATTCCACTTCTTTCCCACATCTCTCTCTCTCTCTCTCTGTCTCTCTCTCGTTCTCATCCAGTTTGCGGCCGCGTCTATGCGAACATCTGAAAACCCTAAATCCGAAATTTGTGCGAGGGGGCAAACAAGCACCCTGTCATTTCTCTGCCGCACCCGCTCATCTTCCCTCTCGATCTCGCCTCTTTCCTTCTCTCCTCACAGCCATCATCCACAGCAATCAACCGAGATCTTGTCTGAGAGCTGAACGGGAGGATGCACGGGGCATGACGAGGAGGAGGAGAGAGGGAGGAAGATTAAGAAAATTGATGGTAGAGTGCAGCTGCTTGACATTTAAGGCTCGAACCGACTGGACATTGATTTGATTCAGGCTTAATTTACATTTACACGTCACACTTGAGCCCGACAACACTGTTAATGTACATAATTAAAATATCAACATTTCTTGGTTCGTGGATTCTTTATTTGTTGGTCTCAACGCCAAAGGTGAAAAGGTGAGAACTAACTGGTGAAAGTGTGACTTCATACTCAACCTTAAATTGGTTTAAATAAATGTGATAAACATTCATTGTCAGTCATGCTTGTGTTGTCAAATAACATGTATGCTTCCTCATCTTAAAAGCATGCTGAATAGAAGAATGCAAATGCCCGTTCGCTAAGCCAGTATCACGGTACTTCACTGTCTGTAGCTGCAGTCCCTGGAGAAAAATTGCCTAGTTTTTCAAAAACAAAAAAAGCGTTCAGTAAGGAGACATTTGAAGGTTACATTCAGGCTGTCAAACTGACGTGAAACAAATAAAGACAGAAGATTTAGACAAAGGACAAAGATATTAAGGATTAACACAGTTCCTTTACAGCTGGGTAGGTCTCTATTCATTATTGCAATGGCTTTATAACGTTACATTCAGGAGTAAGTTAGGTAATGTTAGCTAACTAACATTAGGAACAATCCACAGCCTAACGTTACAGTTTTCTAAATTCGTTTTAGGTTTTGGAAGGGGAATAAATCGGACTTCTCCTGGGTGATCTTTCTTCATGGATTCTTTACTACTAAAGGCGCCTTTCAAATTCCACTCGATCTAATGCAGTATTGCAAATTAAATATTTCTGGAGGACAGAATTTTACCTACCACTATTTAAGCAAACTCATTTGCATTATCTTTGCGACGTGAAATCATACTAGATAAGATCAACGTGCACTCTCCAAAGCTTTATCAAATTATTGAGATACACGTCACAATAGCAGTGTTCTTTGTGAGTGCTTTGATTAATGAATGTATTATTTGATTTTGAAACAGTAGCCTTGTGTTGTGTCCCTACCAATGTTGAGACCAAACCTATGCCCTTGATGTATTGATAATAAGAAAATATCGATTGGTGCAACTTTAAAAAATACATTCTATGATTCTTTTGAAATGCTTTAACAGCTTCTCCCAAATCCCCATATTTTCTCCAAACTTGCTGTTGATATTTTAAATCTCCACTATGAACCGTTTTGACCTCTAAAGAGTAACAATGATTTCAAGGATTACCATCTTCAGAAATCCTTCCATTACAGAAACATTGTTAAAAATGACCTTAACTCCTTTTTATATATTTAATTTAATCCCACTTGTGAGCATGGCTCAGCCAGGAACTTTGAGTTTTAGTCTAGCCGGACCAAAGATTTCGAGGCCGATGGCGTTGGTGGAGATGAGGGAGGTGACTGAGCGATGATGGAGCAAACACAAATCAGTGGAGGAGTGAGGAGGTGCAGAGGGGAATGGAGAGGGAGGACTGAGATAAGGCTGGTGAGGGAAGCAGAGAGGGCCAGAGCGGCGAGAAGTGACGAGAGCTGATCTCTATTGATCACCACGGACAGCTTCATTATCAGCACTTACTGGACACACGGTGAATTCACAACCACTTCCTCCTGTGTGTGGGTGGCTGCGTGCACGTGTACCTGGCAGTGTGTGTGTGTCTATGCAGTGTGGAGCGCATTACTTTCTAAACTGTCTGAGAGATTCTCACGTTGACAATATCCACCCGGTTATTTTGTGTTTGCTTGCCTCAGAAAATTTATATTAATATAAAAACTGAAGATTGTCGCCAGATTACTCTAATCCCATTACAAGGACATCTTTTTGTCGTAACCCTTAACGTTTGCGTGTGTTCATATGATTATGTGTACTTGTGTTCACTGTGGATGTATACCTGTGGTCCTCCACAACACAAACGGTGAGCACTTTCATCGGTAGTACATTCATGAATTAATGAGCACGGCTCTCTGAGAGCTGAAGAAATACTGAGCGATCAAGGAGGACTGTGAGAGAATGAAAGAAGGAAAGAGAGAACAAGAAAGCAAAATGATCTTTTGTGAGCAAGGCCTTCTTCTCCTCTACGATGTTGCTGAATTTCATTAAGAATACAATTTTTGAAGGCCAATATCAATGTCAGTACAGAACATGTCGTACCAAATCTTAATATTAAGAAGAAAAATACTTATTTTAGCATTGAGTTAGCAAAAACCAGCGGTGCAAAGTAATTACATATATTTATTCAAGTACTTAAGTTATATTCTGGTACTTTAAAGGAATAGATCAACATTTTGGAAAACAGGCTTATTCTATTTCTTGCTGAGTGTTGAATGAGAAGATGGATACCACGCTAATATCTGTCTGGTTAATATGATGTTAGCCAGCAGCTTTTTAGCTTTGCATAGCATAAAGACTGGAAACGGGGGAATCAGCTAGCCTGGCTCTGTCCCCAAAGACATTTTTTTTCCTGATAGAGCCTCTAAAGCTCACTAATTAACACATATATCTTTGTATGTTTACACGCGACAAAAAATGACACGGGGGCGATATGCTAAATTATTTTTGGCTGGGACCTGTAACTTCCTTGAGTCTCTGCTGGTTGCTGGGTAACTGCACATAGCCAAGAAATAGTCCGGCACCTAAACCTCCATAAAACTATAACTTGCTCTTTTTACTCTTTAAATAGGTTTTTCTACTCCCGCTACATTTTTATAGTACTCAGACACAAGAGTGGCATCTACTCATGGAACTCTTGGCGAGAAATAGAATAAACATATTTCCCAAACAAGATAGACTTATTTATTAATTTACAACATAATGAGATAAGTTGTAGCTCCCTTTATGCTACTCACAAAAAGCAAACGTTCTTTAAACATTATGTATACTAGATGTGTGGATAAACAACAAGTCATAGAAAGAAAATTATTTCACATGGAGTGCTGAGGATGAATTAACATGTAATAAACATGTAATCTTTAGATATAAATTGGGCTTTGTTCACTTGTTACAAGCATTTTT